>BSBM01000858.1:39037500-39375000 GCA_027924585.1 Larix kaempferi | reverse complement strand
TCCCCCGCCTTTTCTTTTTATTTCCTTGCCGAGCCAACGGCGAGCAAGTGGAAATAACTTTTTATGAGAAAAGGAGGCGTTGAAAGACCCTCTTGTCCCAACCCCGAGACACTCCAAGATCCTTTTTCGAACCTGCTCTGCTCCCATCGTTAGGAGATAGATAAAGACATCCCATTGCACTGGTCCAAGGGCCGTTCGTAGTGGGGGATCGAAGACCAAGGAGTTATTTTTATTTACACCAAGCATTCTTCTATTCTTATGACTAGATCCGATCTACTCTACTGGGTCCTGCAGAAAATTAATTGATAGAATGAATTTCACGTTATTCCCTTAGGGAATAATGAAAAAATCCTATTGATTGTTGCTTCCTACGGACCTCCAGGAAAAGCATGAGAAGGCTCGAATGGTACGATCCCTCCGTCACCCTACCTAGAATGAAAAGGGTGATCCCGTAGTTCTTGGTCTGTGAAGATGCGTTGTTAGGTGCTCCATTTTCCACATCTAGGTTGAACTTCAACATGTCCCCGAGAGATAGCCATCCATACATTGATAAGGGATGTATGGATTCTCGAGAAGAGAGGATCCATGGTGGATAACCACTGGTCCCCCCGGACCGCCTAGATCCACAAATGAATAGAAAGCTGGATTTGCATTTTATCTCACCTGAATCGCCCCATCTATCCTCCTGAGGATAAGTTCAGTTCCAAACCTCTGTTCGAACAAACAAGAAGAGTATGCCATGCTAATGTGCCTTGGATGATCCACATCTCCAGGTCAGGCGCTGATGAGCACATTGAACTATCCATGTGACTGAGAGCCTTCACAGCCCAGGCACAACGACGTGATTATCAGGGGCGCGCTCTACCACTGAGCTAAAAGCCCATCGTACAGACCTCCTGGGGATGGAAGCCTGCCCCTACACTAACACCAATATATCAGAAGAACCAATATAGCAAATGAGCTAATAGCCCATTGTGCGGGCCTCTCGGGGATGGAGGCCTCACTCAATATATCCAAAAAAGCAGAAAACCCTACTCTTTTTTTGCCTCCCCATGTCCCTGCCTGGGTGGCAACATGGGGAGGCAAATGGGAGATGGGATCCTATCAACTTGTTCCGACCTAGGATGATAAGCTCATGGTCTCACTTTACTGTCGAGACGAAAGAATACTTCCATCTACGAGCTTGGCTCAAATGTGCTTCCTTTCGGATGCAGTGTCAAACGATCCAAGATGCCCAAAAAGCATTAGCTCTCCCTGAAAAGGAGGTGATCCAACCGCACCTTCTAGTACAGCTACCTTGTTACGACTTCACTCCAGTCACTAGCCCAGCCTTCGGAATCCCCCTCCTTGCGGTTAAGGTAACGACTTGGGATGGCATTTTTGTCACCAATAATCAATTCCTGTGGATGATTCTTTTGATACCAGAAAAGATCGAAGACAAGTCCGAAGACCAGAACAAGTACATTTCTCACTACTATCTACAGTTGAGCCGAGTAACTTTGCGGAAGCCAGTGCAGATGAACATTGGGTCAAAGACCATGAAGAAGAAGATGATGATAATGAAGTAGAAGAAGAAGAAGAAGAAGAAGAACAGAGAAAAATTCAGCCAACAGTTACACAGGATCAACAAGTACAGGATCAACAACAAGAACAACAAAAATCTCCTAAGAATTGGTATCAGAGCAGGTCCTTCACAGAAAGCCTTACCAGCTTGAAGTAGATCCTTGACACACCATGGGGTTCTCAGTGAATGGAGCACCATTGTTTTGTGGGACAAATTACTTGATCTGGAAAAGAAGAATGCAAGGTTATCTTGAAGCAGAAGGTAGTGGAGTATGGCAGTCAGTGCTTACTGGGTACGATCATCCGAAGAAAGTGAAAACAATAGCTCAAAAGGAAGCAAGGAAAAATAATTCAATGGCTATGGAATCCATTCTTGAAGGCTTATCAGATTCCATAAAAGAGAAAATTGGAAAGTGCAACACTGCTAAGGAACTATGGCTCAAAATAGAACATCTCTACTCCTCTAAGGAACATGAAGAAGAAGTTATGAAACTCATGACTGCAGATCTGACAGATCTCCAAAAGAAGAAAATAGGAAAGTGCAACTCAATTGAAGAATTGTCACTGAAGTTAGATCAACTCTACTCCATTGAAGAACAGAAAGCAGAAGACAACTCCATAGAAAGGTCAGTACAAGATCCAGGTAAGTATGAAGGTAAGTCTATTGAACACCCTGTTTGTAATTTTTTTGAAGAAATATGTCTAGCGGGTATAGAGGATAAGTGCTATTCAAAATTCATAGATTGTAATACATCAAAATGTGATGAATCTCATTGTTTCTTGATAAATGATGGAAATGAATGTTTAAACAATGATATTACTAATGCTTTGCAAAAGGTTGAGAAACTTTGTGAACAGAACCAGGTATTGCAAGAGCAATTGGACAAATCTGAGAAGAGGAATCAAGAAGATTGTGAGAAGGCCACACAGACTATAGTTGATCTAAACCTCCAAGTTGAAGAAGCTACCAGAATCAAAGAAGCCATATCTAACTCTTTGAAGGATCAACTTGAGAAGTCAGCTGCTGAAAATAAAAGACAATCAGAAGAAATTGACAGGCTCAAAAGACAACTAGAAGATAAGGAGAAAGAATTGACTCGCAAACTTCAAGACAAAGATAATGAGATCAATACCTTACTTGAAAAATTACAGAAGGAAAGTACCACCAGTCAGAAAGGATATTCAAGTGACAAAAAGGAAATTCAGTTCAGTCATGAGATTGAACAGAAACTAAGAAGAAAACAAGAAGTTGAAATCAAATCCTTGAAGATAGAATTACGAAAGGTATGTCTGACAAATTTTGAATTTGAAAAGGAACTCTCAGAGATCAGAAAAGAAAATCAAGGACTAAAAGGACAACTGCAAAAACCTCATGAGGAAGAACATAACTCAAAAGGACAGATGGAAGACAATATTATTGATCTGAAAAGACAGGTAGAAGAAGTCAAGAAAATAGAAGAAGACCTATCAAGACAACTCCAAGAAAAGATAGAAATTTGTCAAAGGCAAGAATTGAAGATCCTCTCTCTGAAGGAAGATTTGGACAAGACAGCTACTTAGCTAAAAACAAATTCTAAGATCGAAAAGAACATTGAAGAAAGCAAGAGTTTCAGGGAAAAAGAAGAAAAGACTAACAGTTATACAGAAGAAAGATCCTTTGCTCAGAGATATCCTATATTATTCAGTGGTCACTGCTACAAATGTAACAATTATGGTCACAAAGCCATCCATTGCAGAGCTCATGAAAAAATTACTCCAGTAAGAAATCAAGGTATGTTTGTCGTTCAATGTTATAATTGTTATCGTTATGGTCATTTTGAAAAACATTGCAGGATGCAGGGAGAAGTTAAAGTTTGGAGAAGAAAGCAAGTTCAATCGAATGTCATGAACAACAATCAATCTACCACAGTATGGAGAAGAAACTCAGTAGATTACCCCATTGATCAAAACATAAATGATGAAATTTTTGGGAAAAATCCAATACCATTTTGAAGACTATCGATCAGTGTTATGAAGTGTAAAAGGAACTATGTACCTGATTATCATGGATTGAGATCAAAGATCACAATTGATTCCAGCATACAAGCAACAACAGTGCCCAGTGATAGGGGGATCAATATTGCTAAAGAAAGTTCTCGTTGCCATTGATGCAAAAAGGAAGAGAAGTTGTTGACAGGGGGAGCATGCCCTGAGGGGGAGCTGTATTGTCAAAGAATGTTCCCTTTGCCATTGATTCCAAAGGGGGAGAGAAACTGTGACAAGGAGAGATTGTTCTGAAAAGGAGTTTGAGTGTTGTCATCAATGACAAAGGGAGAGATTGTTGATTAAGTTGTCATTGATTCCAACAGTGCTTGGTCATTGATGCCAACAGTTGAGTCTTGGTGCCCCTTGTGGAGCCCCTGAGGGTTAGTGTTTGGTTTGTGGTTGTCTGTGTCAAGAGGAGACCTTTTGACTTTGTCCAAGCCCAAGCTTGAAGCCCTTGGAGGCCTTGGGAAAATGGCAAAAGCCCTGAACACCCTTTAGAGTGTTTAAGTACCCCTAAGGTGTTTCTCTGGTTCCCCAGTTGTTTTCAAGTACCACAACCTATGCCCTAATATTCTAGAAAGTGTCATTGGTGGGTTGAAGAAGTTGCAAGAGTCCAAATGAACCTTTAAGTGGTCATTTGTGTTTATTGAGGTCATGGTACCCCAGGAGAAGGTCTAGCAACCCCACAGGTGATGTCATGATGGATCTTGACCCTTGTAGGTCTCCTGGTGTGGTTGAGGTGGTTGAAGAAGCCTATGAAGCCCCTTGCTTGATGAAGAATCCCTGAAGAAGTCCTTGGACCCACATTTGATGGCTTAATGGTCCTTGTCCCCTTAAAGGTGATGATGTGGTCATTAATGACTTGATGAAGACTTGGAACCCTTGATGAAGATCTTGATGCCCATGTATCCCTTGTTGGGGTCATGGAACCCTTGGAGATGGTCATTATGCATGAGAAGGTCTGGCACCCACATAAATGGCGGCATGATGACCCTTGGACACTATATGATCATTGATGGTGCATTTGGAAATGATTTGGGTCTTGGAATCCATACATATGGTGGTTTGTAAGCCCATGATTGTTGGAGCCTTTGATATGATAGAATCCTTGGTCATGATTCCCTCATCACTTGGCGATGGAGTCCTATGTGATGGGCTTGAAGTCCATGGAAAGTATCTTGTTTAAATATTATATGATATCCTTGAAAGAGTCCTTGAAACCCTTGCATGCGGTGCCTTGGGTCTTGAACCATGGTGATGTATGGTCCTATTTGTGGTTATATGGCTATTGGGATGTAGATGGAGGTAGATCCCACGGACGTGCCTTGATATGTTGAAGAAGAATTTGAAACTCTTGTAGTTAGTGGTATGGTCTTTGGCACCCTCATGTGTGGGGTCTTTGACGTCCTGGACACATTGAATAATTTAAGGGTATTAGACCAAGAATTTGCAAATAAACCCATCATAGGGAGATAGTCCTCGTCAATCCATTTCCATTGATATGTGGAGCATCTTCTAACTCGTTATGGTTGAAGAGATATGAATTTTTGAAGTTGGTGTACCCCACCTTTTTGGGTGAGCCGACCTAACAAAAGAAAATTTAATTATTTGTAATTTTGAATTGCATGTCGGCCCTGTTTGAGGTAATAACTTTCCTCCACGACCTATATAAATAGAATATCAAACATTTCATTTGCTCATCAATTGGAATTTCGCAACTCTTGGAGAAAAGTGCGAAATTTTGTGGAGGAGAAATTTTTGGGCATCTTTACTAAAATTGGCATAACTTTCTCATACGGAATCGAAATTACAAAATTCTTGGCTCGTTGGAAAGCTTGTTACGAGGGATATGTGATGACATGATCTAGAGTTTATTTTGGTTTGTCTGTTGTTTCTTGACCTTATGATCTTCAAAAAGGTATGGCTCATGCTTCTGGGTTTCTCTTGTAATGGCACATGTCTCTCATGGATAGAGTTCATCTTTGATATTAGTATGTGAGCCTATATATTGGTATATATATTTGAAGTCATTATGGAGGATATGATGATGATGTTGCATACCTTTATGCTATGATATTATACACTTTATGATGATAATGCATGTGATAATGATGTACACTCTATGAAGTTGATGCACTCCTATACAATATGATGTACATGCATACCATAGTGTGATGATGCTCTCCTATGCATTATGATGTATACTTGATGTTGATGATGCATACACAGTGCACACTGAAGTGACAATTATGCATATTTTATGATGATGATGCATACCCTATGACGATGATGCATACCTATGATGATGATGCATGACGATGCATACCTTATGTTCAATGATACATGCATGAAATATTTACATAGTGGCATATACATATGTACTTAGTAATATTTAAACAGTGGTATGTTCAGTAAAATACACTCAGTGGCATGACAATTAGTACACAATAATATATGTATGATGAAACACAGTGATAAATGCTCAGTTTGATATGCTCAGTGATGTTTACACAGTGATACTCAGTGATGTATGATGAAAACACAATGTGTGATGATATAGAATTATAAATGATGCAATGACGACAATTGTACAATGATGAATAGTGGTAATTAGGAGTGAGTACATTGGTTCAGTTGAGCAGCATTAGCACAGGCTACTACATGTGCATTTGGTATGACTCATATTGGCTGAGTTGTATGAGCAGTTGGTTTGACTCAGGTGGACTGAGTCTCGTGTACGGTTGGTTAAACTCAGATTGACTAACTCAGATGACGTGAACAACAACTTGATTGGTACAGCTAGATTGTGCATGTTGACGAGCAGTGTTGCACAGTCATGGTGCAGTGGTTAGTGGACAGTTGATGAGGAGTGGTCAGTTGATGAGCAGTGAAAGTGGTTTTGCAGTGTGGTACAGGTTGTGCAGTGTGGTTTAGATTTTGCAGTGTGATACAGGTTGTGCAGTGTGGTACACGTTGTGCAGTGTGGTTTAGATTGTGCAGTGTGGTACAAGTGTTGGATAGCAGGTCCGCAGGATCAGTGCAGTTTGTGGTTCAATAGTTCAGTATCTATCTTCATATCAGGGTGGCAGGACGGGGCAAGGAAATTGAGGGAGCTAAGGCTTCCTTCAGGTTGTAGCCTATAAAGTAGGGGGTTGTAACCTCCTTCCAGTTGTAGCTGGAGAATTGAAGTCTTTGTAACAAAGGGGGTTGTTGCCTCCTTCCAATTGTTGCTGGTAAATTATTATTATAAAGGCTTCCGTGGTTTTTCCCCCAGGACTTGGGTTTCCACGTAAAAATCTTGTGTACTGTGTTTTGCTATGCTTCCTATGTGATGATGATATGATGATATGTGATGATGAGCTGTAATTGTTAATAATGCTGATGATATAATGATAATGTGATAATACATTAATGAATGATGTATTGAAGAAGCAGTTGATGATTGTTAAAGTTGAAAAAGTAATAAAAATATATACACACTGTTCACCCCCCCCCTCTCAATGTGCTCGGTGTGTCCAACATGGCCAGCTCCCATAGTGTGACAGGCGGTGTGTACAAGGCCCGGGAACAGATTCACCGCCGTATGGCTGACCGGCTATTACTAGCGATTCCGGCTTCATTCAGGCGAGTTGTAGCCTGCAATCCGAACTGAGGCCGGGTTTTTGAGGTTAGCTTGCCCTCGCGGGGTCGCGACCCTTTGTCCCGGCCATTGTAGCACGTGTGTCTCCCAGGGCGTAAGGGGCATGATGACTTGACGTCATCCTCACCTTCCTCCGGCTTATCACCGGCAGTCTATTCAGGGTTCCAAACTCAATGTTGGCAACTAAACATGAGGGTTGCGCTCGTTGCGGGACTTAACCAAACACCTTATGGCACGAGCTGACGACAACCATGCACCACCTGTGTCCGTGTTCCCAAAGGCACTCCTCTCTTTCGGGAGGATTCACGGCATGTCAAGCCCTGGTAAGGTTCTTCGCTTTGCATCGAATTGAACCACATGCTCCACCGCTTGTGCGGGCCCCCGTCAATTCCTTTGAGTTTCATTCTTGCGAACGTACTCCCCAAGCGGGATACTTAATGCGTTAGCTACAGCACTGCGCGGGTCGATACGCACAGCACTTAGTATCCATCGTTTACGGCTAGGACTACTGGGGTATATAATCCCATTTGCTCCCCTAGCTTTCGTCTCTCAGTGTCAGTGTCGACCCAGCAGAGTGATTTCGCCGTTGGTGTTCTTTCCAATCTCAACGCATTTCACCGCTCCACCAGAAATTCCCTCTGCCCCTACCATACTCCAGCTTGGTAGTTTCCACCACCTGTCTAGGGTTGAGCCCTAGGATTTGACGACGGACTTGAAAAGCCACCTACAGACGCTTTACGCCCAATCATTCCGGATAACGCTTGAGTCCTCTATCTTACTGCGGCTGCTGGCACAGAGTTAGCCGATGCTTATTCCTCAGATATCGTCATTGCTTCTTCTCCGAGAAAAGAAGTTTACGACTCGTAGGCCTTCTGCCTTCACGCGACATTGCTCTGTCAGGCTTTCACCCATTGCGGAAAATTCCCCACTACTGCCTCCCGTAGAAGTCTAGGCCGTGTCTCAGTCCCAGTGTGGCTGATCATCCTCTCGGACCAGCTACTGATCGTCGCCTTGGTAAGCCATTGCCTCACCAACTAACTAATCAGACGCGAGCCCCTCCTTGGGCGGATTCCTCCTTTTGCTCCTCAGCTTATGGGGTATTAGCAGCCGTTTCCAGCTGTTGTTCCCCTCCCAAGGGCAGGTTCTTACGCGTTACTCACCCGTCCGCCACTGGAAACACCACTTCCCGTCCAACTTGCATGTGTTAAGCATGTCGCCAGCGTTCATCCTGAGTCAGGATCAAACTCTCCATGAGATTCATAGTTGCATTACTTATAGCTCCCTTGTGGACAAAGCTGATTCAGAATCGTCTTTAGGCATAACTTGTCTCCATTCACTTCATATAAGCTCAGCCTGAATGCCAAATTCGTTCTCTTTGTGAGCGGGCCATCGCCTTTGATGAAAAGGGCGGAGAATCGAATTCTCGTTCTTTTGAAAACGATTTTTTAAAGAGTTCTGGACCTAATTCCTTCCGAACTACACATATCGTACTTTTATGTTTACAGGCTAAAGTTTTAGCACATGATAATGAAAGTATATACTTAATACGATATAAACCATCTCGACCAAAGGATCCACTGTAATAATGAAAAAGATTTCTCCAAATTCGATCGAATCGATCGAGGATATCATCATCTGTTAGACTGGTCCAAGACAATTTACTAATTGGCCGCCCTGATATGTCATAGAATTTTTCTCTAGCCAATAATCCAATTATTGGTACAATTGGAACTATTGGATCAAATTCACCGGTAATAAGATCGGCAATAAATAACTCATCTAGCATTTTGGTCCTGACCAAAAGAGGTTTCATCCGAATCCTCAGAAAATAGCCTAGAGAAGAAGAACAATTCTTGGATAATTGATGAGAACATACCCAATATGGTTCGAACCAAAGATGGAAATAACATTGCCGAAAAATTGGAAGATGATATCTACATTTTTTCACTAGGAGATGAGTACCCTTTATAGCTATAATAGATCTTTCTCCATATCTAAAATAGTGAATGTTAGGATCCTTCAACGACTAGATCCTTTTCAGTGAATTTCGAGGAGAAAATATGATAATATGTTTGATCTTTCGATCAAAATGAGTTCGCTCAGGGAAAGATCCATGAGACAACGATCGTAAATGAGAGGATCGTTTAAGAAGGGGAACTCAAATGGATTCGCATTCATAGAGTAAATGATTCCACAGGAATAGGAAAAATCTCGTATTCACTCTTGGGGCGACAATAATCGATCTTTGTAAATTCTCTGGACTATTTCGATATTCATAGAGAATAGATCGTAATGGGTGCAAGGAAGGAGCATCTCAGATCCAACGACGAAAGGTTCGAACCAAAATTTCTGGATGAATAGAATAGGGTATTCGTGTATCTGATATATAATTTGAATGCGGGAATTTATCTTCCAAGAAGGGAAATATTGAATGGATCGACCGGAAACTCTTCCATTCATTTATCCCTTCCACAGAATATTTTGACCGTATAGAGAACGGAACTTCCAGGACCAATGTAAGTCCTTCTAGTACCGATTCATAATAGGAACTCTTGTTGCGTTCAACTAATGGATTTGGATCACAATTCACGAATAAAATAATTGAATGATTCTGTTGACGTATTTGACCAATCAAACGTTTTACAGTTAGGAAACTGAATTGATCATTGGAACTTAAATGTTCCATCGGTTCGGAGGAACTCGATCCATCCAAATAATGATCATGATAAATTGCGTAAAGATCTTCCTGAAAAAAGAGTGGATATAAAAAGCATTGTTGCCAAGAGCTATTCCTTTCCGTTTCTATGGAACTCATCCATTTTAAAACCTCAGCTATGGCTCTCATTGATGAGAATAACCTCTTAATTTCTGAGATAATACATGGTGCGATCTAGTCGGGACAAGATAGGAAAAAAGAGATATATCTGTATATCCAGATTCTATCTTCTATTCAGCAGATTTACTACCCAAGGATCTCATTCGTCAGGAGGAAGAATGAAAATCTTTTATTTTGGCAACCGATCGCTCTCCTGACTCATGGAATAAATCAACCTGGTCAGTACACTATTTATCTTACACATCTGTACTCGAGTACTTAGGACTCATTGTGAGTGTATAAATCCCTGATCTACTCAGGAAAAACCTCCCGATATCGGGTACTAAAATGCTCTTAACTTCTGATCAGTAAAGGGAATTCCTCGCTCGTTAAATTGGAACGAGGAACAGAAGCTCGTTCCTCTGGGTCTACTTATGATTCAAGTCATATAGCTTTCTCCATTTACTCATTTGACTTAACCGCGAATTGATTCGATCCTATTCACAATTATCACATTTGATCTGAAAGGATGAGCATATTATACATCCATCTAGGTATATAATAGACATTTCCCACCCATTTGATTCCTTAAATCAGATCCCGTCCTGATCGAATACAATCAGGTATCCTAAAAATAATATCAGGTATCATAAAGACCATATGTTGGAACGACATGCTGTTTTTTCCATTCATTATACTTCGAGGATCAGTCGTAGTCTTCCGAACTTTACCGATGGTATCAACGAGTTTTCTACTTCATTCAAATGTGTAAAAGACCTTAGTTTCACTTAAAAGCCGAGTACTCTACCATTGAGTTAGCAACCCATATTGCAAATAGATATTGAGGATATATACGATCGAAGTGGAATGCGAGGTTACTCAATATGAACCGGTAAATTGAATCTTACCGATCGTTGTTGTTAAATGACGAACGGGAGGGATCAAAAACCTATGTGAATGACCAAATAATTCACTTGTCAGTTCATATATGGACATGTAGAATTTTGATCCACCATTCCAGAATAAAGTATTCTAGGTTATGAATAAATGATCTGTCGACAGAATTATCATGATTGGATAGAATCACTAATAAATGATGAACCTAAGATATCTATTTCTATTGTGAATGGACGAATTATATCGACACAATACACTATTGTCAATCCAGAATAAGAGATAAATTAATTGTTGGATTGGCACTGTATTGGGACGATATGTTAGACGCATCGAGAGAAAATACTAGGCTTATTTGTAACAGCCTCGGTAGAACGATTCAAATATTCGTCATCTTTGTATGGAATCACGTGGAAATGAGAGTGACTTGGAGAGTATATAATAAAATAAGAATAATGTTGAGCCAAGGGAAGGGCATTTGATCCAAATATGAAATGTTGGATGTCATAATTCACATCCACGAAACCGATTAAGACAATGTTTTTAAGATCCCTCCCTGATCTCGAATCATGATCGAGACGTGATTATGAATAGTCATTAACTCAATTGATATGATAGGAATAGGTATCGAATTGGATCCACTTTTTTTGTATAGAATACACTCAATGTAATCAATTAATTTATATTTATTAGGTACTTAACTTAATGCTTCTTTAGCTGCATGCATTACCTCAACAATAATGTTCAAGATGCCCTTTCGTCATGCAATTTTTTCTGTATTTCTCTCTACTTCGTCCCTGACAAAACAGGGGATTTTATTCAATTCTAGTCGACTTTCAAGATTCCAAATTAGACTCATATCCATGGATAATGATTTAGTCATTATTTCCTTCGTATCATGACCACAAAAAATCTCTAGAAGATGATCCTCCATACCCAGAGCGAATGAGTTATAAACTGGATCAGATATTTGATTAGTACCTTCGTAACCCAGGAAGGGTCGATATCCCAAGGAAAAATTTTGGATATGAGCTGGTGCGGAAATAACTCCACAGGGAATCTCAATACGTTTACCGATATGACGTTCCATTTGAGTACCAAATATTGCAGAGGGTTCCACGCGAGCGATAATATCTCCTACTTCAGCATGATCATCTGTGATGATTATCTCATCACAAAAATCTTTAATTTGCTCTTTGAACCATTCTGCATCATGTTTACAATAAGTACCTGTATAAATCACACGAATTCCCATCTCTCTAGCAAGTATCTTAGTGATTGAAGCAGCATGAGTTGCATCACCAAAAACGACTGTTTCTTTCCCCGTAAAATTCTGACAATCGATAGATCTTGAGAACCAAGCAGCTTGGGAAACGAATCGAGTTTGTCCATCTATATAGGATTCGTAATCAACCCTTTTGCTTGATAAAATAGGAGCCGCCAAGGTATCAAGATATGTCTTTATCTGTCGGATGCACGCAGCCATATCTACAGCTCCCATAGGAGTTGTAGATACATAAGGCATTCCAAATTCTTTATTCAAATACATCGCTGTCATTAAGCCCACTTCACGATAAGGAATTAAATTGAACCGAGCTTTTGGTAAATTTTTTGGATCCTCTACAGATCCTCCTTCAGGAATTATTTGATTAATTCTGATGTCCAGATCTTTTAATAAACGTCTCAACTCATGACAATCGTGTTGATTATGAAATCCCAGAGTAAGAATCCCAATTATATTTACAGAAGGTGCATCTGTTACAAATTGATCCAATGTTTCTTGTCTATGGGATTTCTCCAAATAATATCGAACCACCTGTTCCAAAGTTCTATCTGCTGCGTTAATTTCATTCACTTGATAATGATCCACATCCGCAAAAATGACGTTGCAATCGAAGATTATGGATGCTCTATCCACAAAGTATTTTAAATCCTCTTGCAAGATACTAGAGGTACATGTAGGTGTCAATATGATCAGATTGGGACCTTCCTCCTTATCTTTTTGAAGAATATTATCCACACCTCTTTTTTTAGATCCACGTGCTAGTACGTGACGATCTACTATACTAGCAATTGCAGGAGTAAAATTTCTTTCCCGTTCTAACATAGAGCGCATTACATTAAAATAATCATCTCCTAGAGGAGCATGCATAATGGCATGGACATTTTTGAATGAACTAGCTACTCGTAGAGTTCCAATATGAGCAGGACCAGCATACATCCAATGGGCTAATTTCATAAATTGAACCTTATCTCAAATTGATCTGTATTCCCATCTTGCACCACAGAGATATCCCTTTATCCCTTCCCCATTGTAATCACATTCCCTTCTGATAAGTATGGTGAAATGATGATAAAAAGTAGAACGAAATTCCATTGGATTTACCCTTTACGAAAGAAGAAAGGGAAGAGGGAGTGAAGGGAAAACAGGAACCAATGAAATATTGAGAGCGTATTTGCTCCGTGAAAAGAAGCTCTCAATGAGCTCTGATCAGATAGTTTCATGGGATTCAACCAATTGTCTCGATCGTTGGATATCGTCGAAAAATTAGTGTTATCGAACGATTCCATGCGATTCTTTTCATTATCGAATAAGTCAATAATCCATGGATTAATCGCTATCTCATTCGGAACAAATGATGCAATTGTTCCTTCATCGATCAATAATTTTGATCTTTGTGAAAGATTATGGTCATCCAAAAGAAAGGGTTTGAATGTTTTGAAATGAACGATTAGAGCACCAATTGGATACAACTCATTTAATCGTTGATAATTAAGACTTTTTAGCTCATTAAAGCGAAAATCCAAAATCGAAATGAAAATATCGAACTTAGAATTGAACTTCGAAATGATATCAAACTTCAAATTTAAGATCTCCACAGTAATTTCAAAAAGGGAAGAAAACTTTGAATAATCTATTTTGTTGGGATTTACAGACCAACCAATTGAATCTTGATTAGTATTAGTACATGATTCAATTGGATCGAACACTATTTGAAAATAGTTTTGTTTAGAAAAAACATGTTTCAAATATTTCATAAAGTATTCGATCTGATTGGCCCATTTGTACACATTCAAATTCCGATTGATATGTTTATTCGTTCGAATAATAGAATGGTTGAACCATTCTCTCTGACTTTTTCTCCAACTGGATGAATGCCGGTCAATTGTATTTTTCGTTACATTATTCAAACTTTCATTTGCTATCCAATTTGTTCGAATTTGATCCTTTAAATTGCGACTTAACCTGCTCATAAAATAGAATCTATTGAATGCATTTTCTGAATACCGGACAATCTTATACCGAATTGATTCATACCAATTGAAAGCTTCAGTTCTATAATCATTAAGAGGGGTTCCTATCTCCAAGCGATTTTTGGAATTGATTTGGCTTAATTCTTTGTCGATTATTTGATCTAAATATTCATCCTCTTTATCAGTAATATTAAGGAGGACCCATAAAGATTTATTATTCAATTTCTCTCTATGGTTAAAGATCCGATTCGATCTCAACGATCGATTCTTGTTGAGTTCATATAATGGATTCATGTTATAATCAATATCAAAAGAAATTTGATAATGAACCTTACTAGGCTTAGTTATTGATAGAGTGAATTGATCTGTTATTTTCAGAACAATTTTTTTCATTTCAATCTCAAATTGTTGAGCCATATGTATTGTCCTTTGCTTTGATCACAGAATGCAGAAGATAGATTCCAAGGCAGAGTAAAATTCCATTTTATAGATTGAATACAGTCGGATCGGTTCATATAACTTGGCTTTCTAAGAATAGTACATCCGGGATCTGATGAAATAGCACAATTCGAGGAGGGATTTTCAATTTCAAAATATTTTTTTATCTTCCATAGATCAACTATCCTATTCATTAATGAATAGGATTTTGAATTCCTTAAATCTTGGAAAAAAACATCTTGTTGCCTTTTCAATAAGTTGAAATTTTTAATGGGCTTCTTAGTAGCACTAGGACCACCCATACACGGTTCATCTATTGGCAATATGTAAGAACAAAAATAACGAATTCATTTTGTAAAATTATCAATGAATCTTTTCCTTTCCTTCAGAAAGGAATTCTCGTCCATATATCTTGGATCTTTTGTAAATAATTCTTTCACCCAAGAGATTGGAGAATATTCTGAGAAACACTTTGAGGACAAATCTGATTCTTTTTTTGTTTGTTCTCTTTCAATAGAAGAAAGATCCCAAAGAATTGATCTTTCTCTTTGTTGCTCAATCTCTGTTTTATTTCTTGTGAATGGATCTTCACAAAGATCTTTTTCAGGTTCCCAATACTCATTTTCGGTTGAACTGAGAGTCGAATTGATCTTCGAATTGATATCTTTTTCATCCTTCTTCGAATGAGTTTCACTCGGTCCTTGATTCTCCGCGATCATCTCATCCTTCTTGTTAATGTTCCTGTTATATCCTGAATTGAAACTAATGGGATTGGAATGCTCTATGGATCGATTGTGAGATCTTTTCAATTGGAACGACATGAAAAGATGTGGAAATATAAACCAATTTTTGTTTAAAGGTTTTAAATATTCTTCTGATGTCTCATTTCCGAGTTCCATAAAGTTGATATGTATAGGAAATAGTTTCATCAAACAGAAATTTTTTCTCTCGATCATACTACTTTTATGATTGACGTGATATATGAGGACCAAGAATGTAAGTACTACTACACATTTTATCAAAAAATATGGATTTCTTTTACGTAGATCGCGTAAAAACAACGTACTGAGAATTCTAAGGTCAAAGAGCTTTATAAGGCGATCCCGAAGCAAAAAGATTTTAATTAAAAATCTCACCAAATTGGATTCGGCCCATGGATTGCATAGAAATTTATAACTTTGTATCTCTTCCCATTTTATTAGCTAGGATCTTCTTTTTTTCATTTATTTTTTACCCTCCCTACCACCCCTTTTTTTTATTCATCCCAATGAAATGAATAGAATATATAATACATATTGATTTAATAGAATTGGAAAGCTCATGTCAACCAAACCAGACAATTATACTGCATGGATAGAAATTATACCACATTTATCAAAAAAAATTCACTGAAAAAGGGATCGAATCCAGTCCGTTTTTTTCTTATTTTATGGGCGAACGACGGGGATTGAACCCGCGCGTGGTGGATTCACAATCCACTGCCTTGGTCCACTTGGTTACGTCTGCCCCGGAAAAACAAACCAATTGTCTCTATCTACGGTCATTTCTTCCAATAATAAAATTTCTAGGTCCGTCCCGACAACGAGCTAACATTTGTATGTGGGTCGGTGACCTCTGACAGGGGATCAAAGCAAGATCGAAGACTAACTCCCAACCAACTCTCGAACAAGTTGTTCGGTCGTGGGCCTCTGTAAAATGTCTATTGATAATACTTTACATTAATAAAGTATGAGAGAAAGAATGTGATTGGGTCCCGAACTACCCAATTTAAGATCTGAGTCTATACTCATATTATAGAATGAATATGTTGATGATCTTTATCCAGCATCCATGGCTGAATGGTTAAAGCGCCCAACTCATAATTGGCGAACTCGCGGGTTCAATTCCTGCTGGATGCAGGGGAACTGCACATATTCATTCTTTATGGAATGGGAAAAAGTAGGAGGGATAACAACAAACATTTGAAGAATACCAAACCTTTCATTTTATTGAAAGGCTTGGTACTGTTCAGTTAAGCAATACACGATAACAATCCATTAGAGTATTATCCGCCTATTGAAATAGATTCAACAGCAGCTAGATCCAGAGGAAAGTTGTGAGCATTACGTTCGTGCATAACTTCCATACCTAGGTTAGCACGATTAATGATATCAGCCCAAGTGTTAATTACACGACCTTGACTGTCAACTACTGATTGGTTGAAATTGAATCCATTTAAGTTGAAAGCCATAGTGCTTATGCCTAGAGCGGTAAACCAGATACCTGCTACGGGCCAAGCAGCTAAGAAGAAATGTAAAGAACGGGAGTTGTCGAAACTAGCATATTGGAAGATCAATCGGCCAAAATAACCGTGAGCAGCCACAATATTGTAGGTTTCTTGCTCATGACCAAATTTGTAACCTACATTTGCGGACTGATTCTCAGTAGTTTCCCTGATCAAACTGGAAGTTACCAAAGAACCATGCATAGCATTGAATAGAGAGCCGCCGAATATGCCAACTACACCCAACATGTGGAATGGATGCATAAGGATATTGTGCTCAGCCTGGAATACAATCATGAAATTGAAAGTACCAGAGATTCCTAGAGGCATACCGTCAAAGAAGCTTCCTTGACCAATAGGGTAGATCAAGAAAACGACAGTAGCAGCTGCAACAGGAGCTGAGTATGCAACAGCAATACCGGGATGGACTTTTTGGCATCGGAGTAAGATTGAGATGGCCCAACAATGTATCCACCCAGTGAAGCACCAATGAAAGCCCAGTTTAGTACCCCTTGGTCATCAACCAATCATTTCCCCATCTCTGGTAAAGCATAGGAGGGTATCGCTGCAAGCCGATCAGGCTCAGGCTTTGGAGGATCAAACATAAGGCTCCTTCGGAATTTGCCCGAGTGGTCCCCTATATTAGATATAGGCTGCCCGAGCTAAGTTAATACTATATATATTACCTTTTATAGAAGTGGTATGGGCACTAGCCGCCTTACTATAGATGGTTGCTATGATGTAAGCCACCAAAATCCATATAGCTACTACCGTTGTGGAATGACGAAACAGATAATGTTAGATCCATATTAGCTAGGAGGATTGGTGCGTGGCCTAACAAAGTCTGAAATGAAATAAGTACAGGTACTATGTGTGGGGTGACTCTGGTATTAGGAGAAGATTGTGAGTATAATTGGTTCAGAGCAGGAAGAAATAAGCATTTTCCAATGCTATATGAGCCAATATCGAAGCTCATCAACCATATGATCATGTTTTTTTTAAGTTCCTTATGATTGAGATCCGTATGCATTTTTTACAGGTTGGTAGAACCAACGATCCCGTTCATCTCACCCACGCAATCACCCTAATTTCAGCAATTGGAGAATCCTAGCTTTGCCAGCTGGGCATCTCGCCTATCTGTTCGAAACATCGTGAAATTACATTCTGAATTAAAGAAAATTTCAATTTAACATAGTTACTTAGGCAGTTTTGTGAATTCAATTCCAATTGATCTTACTACCTGCTCCAATCCAGGTAGCCCAGCCCAGTATCTGAGCTCAACCAAGCCCGAGTATCAAAGCAAAGTGTGTACCAGTCCAGCTATGACAGGCATTTAGTGAATAAACACCTGGATCGACAGCATCGAGTGTCCCCTCCCCATTTGAAGCTAAAGGTGAAGTATAAAAACTATGCATAAGAAGGCTCATTTATAAGATCCCCATATTAAACTGGCACCAAGTTG
This sequence comes from Larix kaempferi, assembly GCA_027924585.1. NCBI lineage: Eukaryota > Viridiplantae > Streptophyta > Pinopsida > Pinales > Pinaceae > Larix > Larix kaempferi. The sequence goes on along the minus strand of BSBM01000858.1, from coordinate 39,356,645 downwards.
GGGGGCTGGGAAGTGAGGGGTAGTTTATGTCAGTGCTCCCTGAAAATGGATGGGCTTAGATAAAACTATCTTCATACGGGTATGTATGAGACACCTTAACCTTGTGGGCACTTTGTTGGGGCTGACATCCAGTTTGGAAAGGTGGGGTATAAATAAAAGCCGCCATTAAGAAAGAAAGCTCATAAAGAAGAGTCAGTCCCGTCGCATATTGCTCCACTGAAGAGGAAGTTAGGGAAGATGAGGAACAGAGTCAGCAAATAATAACCAAAAGATGAGGGACGAAGTGATCTAAGACTTCATTAGGGGAGGGGGAAACTAACCCCTTCGCTACAGGAAAGAGGTACCAGTCAAACCTTTAGGGGTTCAGAATAATAAATAATCTTAAGTAACTTATCTGGTAGAGGGCCTTCCAACTTGTCCTGATTAACAAACGAAGTGTTTTCCTTGACCTAAAAGGTTAATACTTCAGACAATACTATCAAGGCGACCTTTAAAGGCAATTCTGGAGGTATACCAAGTCCTTATTGGCTTGCTTCCCTAGAAATGGGTCCTGCACCTCGGGATAACCTCAAGGGGGATCCACTTTATACGTCCGAAAGGCTAGGTTCGGTCGGAGGGTATGGAGGGTCCATAGGATGTATAAGGCATAGTTTTCAAATGGTTACCAAGGATGTTTCTTCCAAGGAGGAGGTATGATGCATAGGTTTTAAAGTTAGAATCCTACCTTGTGTTAGGATCTTATATTGTTGTGTTGTTGATAATGATTATTCATGAAGTCATAGGTTTGAATAGTCATGGATGTATGCATATTATGTTTCTTACCATAATTGATGATATGACTAACCAGAAGAATCATGAAGGTATAGGTTTGAGTAATCACGGGTTTATGCATTGATAATTTAACTAATCAGAAGAGTCCTATGATCAAATAAGAATATGCATGAGTAAAAGAAGACTTCCCTGAAACCTTGAATACTAATGTTTATTATCTGTGAATGATCATGACTATACATGTTTAAGATTATTGTGTTTTGATAGTATTAAGCTTATACTAATAAATGTGTGATTATGTATGACACCTCAAGGATAACACAATGATGATACTAATAAGCATGCATAGTGATTAAGGATGGATGTAAGTTCAAGGACAGGTAATCCAGGAAGCAAAGATCAAGAGGGAGCACACTCCAGTTGTTCCTGGAAGAAAGCAAAGGAGCATACTCCAGTAGTTTCTGCAAGGATGCAGATATCCAGAGGGAGTTAACCATCCTTCTGCATTACACAATAGAAAGGTGTAGAAGAAGCTACTTCAGCAGCTCCTGCAAGGAAGCAAAGACTCAGAGGGAGTCCACCCAACAAACAAACAAAGATAAGTATTTTAATTACCATTCCTTACATACTTGTTTGTTTAAATGATATTATTCAATGATGTATATGCTTATGTTCCTATATTTAGGATGTGTATTATGCATATTAGAATGATTGCATTAATGAACAGCTTACTACTAATATGCATTTGATGGGTAAGTGCCCTATGGTACTGTACAACATTCCATTGCTACTTATCTAAAATGAAACCTCTTTGCTGACATGTTGGGAGTTGTGCACACTCTTAACAATGTTATGGTAGAGACTGGAAAGCATCTAGAAAGTTGTGGAACATGGATAAATGTTGTATTGAAGCATTGGCTAAGATAATTGCATGACTATATGACATATTTCTTTAGGTGTAAGAATTTGTCTGAAAATTATGAGATGTTTCTAATCATGCAATTTAACTTGTTTTGTAGAAAAGACCGTATACCTTCACCTAAAAAAGAAGGACTACAACATTTGTTCAAGCAACAAAATTATCTATTGAAGATATTGAAGTTCCCAGAATACGGGAAGGATGCCATGATCCGTCGATCATGAAGAATGATGTTTGGGATGCGGTCCCAAGAGCTGAAGGGAAGTCTGTTGTGACTTCTAAATGGAACTATCAGATCAAGCATGCTGCAGATGGCAGCATAGAGAAATATAAAAGTGATAAAATAGAAGATACACCAGGTGGATTTCAAGACAGCCTTCTTGAATGGTGTAGTCATATATGTGTGCAGAACTTGATAGGATAGACAACTTTCTATCCAATCTGGGTTTTACCAAGAGTGAAGCGGATTCCAACCTTTACTACAAGGTTGAGGAAGGGAATCCTGTGATTCTACTCCTGTATGTGGATGACCTGTTTGTAACAGGAGATGACAGATTGATTGCCGACACACAGCGGAAGCTTGCTACCGAGTTCGAGTTGAAGAACTTGGGGATGATGCACTATTTGTTTTTGGCATAGATGTGTGGCAGAGTGATGGAATCTTCCTTCGACAAGGGAAGTATGCAGTAGAGATCCTAAAGAGGTTCGGGATGATGGACTGCAAGGCTATGGCCACACCTATGGCATCGAACCTGAAGCTTCTGTGTGATGCTTCATCTGAGCCGGTTGATATCACTATGTATCGTCAGATGATTGGGTCCTTGATGTATCTGACGAACACGAGACCAGATATTTGCTTTGTGGTGAACACATTGAGCCAGTTCCTGACGAATTCAAGGAGTGTTCACCTAGTTGCTGTAAAGCATGTTCTGAGGTACCTGAAGGGTACAGTGGATTATGGGCTCAAGTATGAAGCGAATCAAAAGTTTAACCTGCAGGGTTATGTTAATTCAGATTGGGCTGGCAATGCTACAGATAGGAAGAGCACATCTGGATGCTACTTCAGTATGTGATCAGGTGTGATCTCTTGGTTTAGCAGGAAGCAGTCCTACGTAGCACTGAGTACAGCTGAGGCAGAGTATGTTGCAGCCTGTTCATCTAGTTGTGAGGCAGTATGGCTACGGAAGCTACTATCTGAGTTATTTGATCTCCCGTTGGATGCTACTGGTATCTTTTGTGATAACCAGAGTTGTGTGAAGTTGTCCAAGAACCCAATGTTTCATGACAGGTCGAAACACATAGAGATCAAATATCACTATATCAGGGATATGGTGCAGAGAGGAGCTGTGAAGCTCCTGTATATTGCGACGGACGAGCAGATTGCAGATGTGCTGACGAAGCCACTAGCCAAGGTGAAGTTCGAGTACTTCATGGAGAGGCTTGGTGTTCTTCAAATTGATGACACTTCGAGGAAGAAGTGATGGACACATTTGCAGTAGCCATTCCTAGCATGGTGGAAGGGGGATCCTTCACATGGCTGTGGATGTAAGCGCAGGATGATGTTCTAGTTTCTGCTCTGTATGATCAATTGGATCATTTACATTGATGTATGTACGCATCATGTTGGATGCTGGATATGATCAGTTGGATCATTTATGTATGTATGCATCATGTTGGATGCTTGGACCATGTATCTGTATATGTATCAGGTATGATCAGGTAGATCATGTATGTTGATGGATACATTGTGTGGATCATGTATCTATGTATGTATCAGGTAGATACATTGTATATGATGATATGTATCAGGTAGATACTTGGTATGCATCAGGTGGATCCATTGTATGATATGGATGATCGTGGATGACGAGCTTCTCTAGATGACATGCATCAGGACGATGCAGTGATGATGATCAGGATGATCATGTGTACATCAGGATGATGTATGGTGAGTATCAAGATGATACTTTGTGGCCGTGGATCAGGTTGTGTAGATGAGCATGTCTAGGAGATCCTATAGGTCGGAGTTGTGTACCCGTAACAGCCTGGGATGCTCTTTCGAGACATTGCTCTGGGAGGACATGTAATTTTTGCCCTGGGAGATCTTCAGGTCAGAGTTGTGAACCCGTAACATCCTGAGATGCTCTTGCGAGGTTTTATCCTATGGCATGTAATTTGCTCCTGGGAGATCTAGACAGGATGAAAAAGGCCTCAGATGCTTCAGCCAGGTTTTGCCATGACCACATGTAATTTGCTCTTGGGAGATCTGGACAGGATGAAAAAGGTCTTAGATGCTTCAGCCAGGTTTTGTGGTGGACCACATGTAATGTGCTCCTGGGAGATTCGACAGGTAGAGCTGTGTGCTCATAACAGCCTGGGATGCTTCAGCGAGGTTTTGTGGTGAGATCACATGTAATGTGCTCCTGGGAGATCCGACAGGTAGAGCTGTGTGCTCGTAACAGCCTGGGATGCTTCAGCCAAGTTTTGTGATGGGTCACATGTAATGTGCTCCTGGGAGATCCGACAGGTAGAGCTGTGTGCTCGTAATAGCCTGGGATGCTGCAACCAAGTTTTGTGACGCACGTAATAAGTCCTGAGGATTCCACAGTATGGCCAGTGATGACGAAGACCTGCAAGTGGTGGGCCTACATCCAATATGAAAAAGGACTGGCTCTGTAGAACTTCCTATGACGAGTAGATTCAGAGATTGATTGAGATAGCAGCAGTAGTGACGATGACGATGACTCGATGACGATTATCCAGTGACGATGATCCAGAGAGGATGACTTGTGCTAGAAGACCCGTGTCGAGAAATACCTTCCTAGTTAAGAGGGAGTGTTGATGTATATGTAACTTCGGAATGTATTTCACATATATGTATATTGTATTCCTATAAAGATGTTATTATTCCTCTATACGGAAGTGTTGTCATTTATATTGTAAGTGTCGTAACTTATACTTGATGGGTTATTAGACCACCTTGTTGGGGTCGGCCCTGTATAAGTCATGTGGGTCAAAGGGTTATTAGACCACCCTATTGGGGGTCGTCCATGTGGGTCAAAGGGTTTATTAGACCACCCTAGTGGAGGTCAGCCCAATCAGCATTATGTTAAGTGGTTAAGTTGAGGTCGACCTAGTTGAGTAAAGGTCAAGTCAAGTTAGTGTATAAAAAAAGAGTGTGTCTCTCTATTTTACACATTCTATTCTCTCACTCACACTTGTGGAGGAGGAGGCTCTGCTGCTAGGAGAAGACTATCTCTTGTATTCTGGTTGTATCGTTGCTCTATCTATCTCTGAGGAAGTTATTGGGGTTTTTCACCTTTATGGTTTTCCCCAAGTAAACTTTGTGTCTCTTGTGTGCTTGCATTATTGTGTCCATGATTGATATGCTGTAGATTTGTTGTACATGTTGTTCTCTCAGTTAAGATCCTAGATCAGATTGAAGTAAATTATGAAAATTTAACACCGGTTAGGGCTTACTCTTCCAGTGCATGCATCAGCTGATGCATGCAGATCTAGAGTCTGTCCGATTCAAGGATTGAGTTACCTTTAAGGTAATAATGTATTGCACTTGTCCATTTATATATATGCTCTGGGATCGAGAGAGAAGATAGCCCCACAGTTTGTTGGTTTTCCTCGGTTGGGGTTTCCAGGGTATATTTGGTGTTTATGTGTGATTGCATGTGTTTCAGTTTGGTAAAGAGATCTAACTGTTGAGTTTATATTTATATGAGTATGTATTGATATCGAGACTCAAACTGCTTGAGATCTCAGGGTGATTCAGAGAGAGTAGTGATCTCTGAATCAAAGATTTACAACCAAATGAGTGGGAGGCAGCCCCATCTTCTCCTTAACTCATGGCACACTCTCTCCTTCAACAAGTGCACCCTCCCCCCTCTCCTTTTTCTATAAATAATGAGCTCCTCTCTCATTCCAAACTAGTTAGAGTTGGATGAGAGAAGGCTTTCTCTTGTAATTTGAGATACCATTTTGGCATTCAGAATAAAAAGCTTTGGAGGCTAAATGGTGTAGTGCATTGGTGTGTGGATCAACATTGTGATGCTCTTTATATGGTAACCGTTTCCTACTTGCAAATTTATTTCTTATGCTTATTGTAGATCTTGCCTTGATAACTCAGTTGAATTAATAGGAATAGGAAATTGTTAATAAGCTTACTTTCATTTCCCATTTTCATGTATGATTGGAAACTAAAAATTTGCATGTTAAATAAGTTTATTTGCATGCTATTTTAATTTTTGGTTTATATATGTTTTACAAAATCTCATGGGTATGCAAGTATTTGTGATTTAGTTTTCAGGTGACCAAGCTTGGAGGAGGATTGGATCAAGTTTGACTCCATTCCATCTTTAACAAACTTCAGAAACATTGTTCCTCAGCACTCCACAATGAAGCATTCTTAATTTGATATTTTCTGGCACAAGTTCTCTCCTGCTTTCTCTTTCTCCTTAAAAAATATTTTCTTCTTGGTTACTTTTTTTTGGGTACTTTCAGATCTGATATTTTTAACAAGCTGATCAAAAATCAAATCTGATTGTCTTAAGCATAGATCCAAGATACTTTAAAGTTATTATTTCATTATTGGGTCTTGCTTGGGAAAGAGTCTTTGAGTAATTTTTTCAAGTCGATTTTTTAGGATTGTTTAAAAACTTCTTTAAAACTTTTAAGGTTTAAATCAAGCATCTAAGTGCTCTATTGGTTGTATTTTCAAGGTTGTCCAAGACCCTAAGAGGGTGTCTTTTTAGCCATTCCATCTTAGTTCATTTTTGCAGTTAACTAGTTTTTTCTAACTTAGATTTTTTTTAGTATTTTTTGTCTTTGCCCAAAACACTTTTAAAGTGATTTTGGGCACTTTTTATACTAATATAGTTTGCTGGTTTTTGTACTGTGATAGTAGATAGAAGGTTTTTATGCACACTTTCCGACCAACTTGGATGATCCAGAACCTTCACTGAACCTCACCTTTCCTTCCTTACTTTGCTTCTACAATTTGTAACCTCTTTTCTCCATATCTATAAGGAGAAAGAGGAGTTCTTTATTTTCGGTATTGGGCATTGTAACTTGTAATAAAAATAATTTTGGAAGTAATCCCACAAGGCTTGTTTCTCATCCCCCCAAGGGGATTGGTGTCGGTTCGATTTTGTGATTATTGTCAATTTTCAAACCTTAACAATTTTTACTTTAGATTAGATTAATTTAAAATCAACCAATCAAAATAAAATTTAATGTCGTGGTCCAATCCAAATATTGGGCAATTGACTCTCTCAGGACGCAGGAACATTTTTGTTTTCATTTTTGTAGACCGTATAATTTTTCACTACAATATTTTTCATCTTTTGCAAAAAGTAAATCAAATACTAACCCACTACCTCAGTAGCGTAGTAATTAAAAAACATTTTTTTTTTCAGTTATCTGCAATCAAAACACCCCCTTGCTTTCTCAAAGTAAGGTTTTAGGACAAGGGTTTGCCCAAGTACTGGCCCGAAAAGAGACTTTTGGGGCATAAAAAGTAAAATCTTTGTTCAAAACAATTTTAAAATAAACAAGGCTCTGTCCCGAGTATGCTTTGGATCACTGCAGCTATGTCTGAACATGCTGATCAAACCAGAAAGGGGCTTAGCTACTAGTAATTAGTCTAACACTTCCCAATAAACCACCCATATATGAAAATCCGGCGTATCGATTTTTTTGGCATAGTGTGGGCAAATTTCTCAAAGGAAGCGGAAACTACTGGGTAGCGACCTCGGGATACCGTTAGACTAAACCCTCGTTTGGTGTAGTGTTGAACACCTCCTAGAGACTCCGATCCAGCCCACATGTCTGAGTGAGAAGCCACCTTGCCAAAATCCAAACATATTTCTAGTACCTTATGGTATATTGGAAATCCCCTCATCCATAATAAAAACTCATTACCACATTTAATTTTAAAATTGACCAAGAACATTTGCACGACATTTTCATTTCCAACATTACAAACAGCGTTACAATTTTGACTCCATTTTTCAGCACTGGTCTTTATTATTTATCATTGCAGATTATATTTAATTGTTATCATGTGTTGAATGATTTGACAATCATGTTTAATTTATATGTTGTTTAAGTCTTTATGCTGTTTTGCTTTCAAAGTTATATTGCAAGTCTCTTATGTCAATTTTATCATTATAAAAACTCCTAAAAAACTAACTCATCCACCATAACTAGATTAGCTTAATCAGCCTTAGCAACTTTTGGGGTCCACCCCCCTTGGATTCGTTAGGAGTTTGCCTAAACGGAGGAGTCAAGATTCAAGTGGCAGTACTTGACTCGAGGCTTGCCCCCAAGGACACACTTAGTGGCTTGAAGATTTCTGCCACGTTAACCCCAGGTGTGTTTCCGGCGGCAAGAAGCCACACTGTATTTGCTTTAACTCTAAATTCATAACTGATTCATAAGTTCTTCACACTCTTTCATAGTTATTTCTTATAAAACTCACATACTATGAAGGTTTACAAGTACTAGAAGACAAAAAGATTCAACTTAACCCTGGGTCTAATAAGCACCTACAGCAATGTAGAAGAACCAGGTGCAAACCTCTTGCTGCTGAAAAGATCAAGGATTTAGATGGATCTATGCTAGTTGACTTTTATTCCAATTATTCAGAGTTGCAATGGAAATAAAGCAGGATAAGTTGATCAATACAGATTGACATACATGTTTCAGCAATATGACTGATATAAAACACCGTGTAAGTAAAAAAAAGTTACCAAGGTTATATCTTTGGTCTATTTACTCTGCAATCAAGTTTGTTTGTAGGTGTATATAATGAGTAATTGGCTAATAAAACTTCAGTTCACTGCAATTAGTTATTATATATGGCATCCAACGCTTTCCAAAGATATTCCAAAAAACAAGAAAATTGGAATGACTTGTGCACTCTTCCATTAACATAGCTGAACATGGCATTTAGTACATTGTTCAACAACCGAACTTATTGATAAGAAGTGGAAGTGTTAATGATAAGAATTCCTTATTAATGTCCCAATATATAATTATAATACAATGAAGATATCTCTTCTCCATTAGGAGAAAAGCTACGAGGGCCTACCGTCCTCAACAAAAAACATGGATAAACTGGGTACAAATACAAGATAAATAAGTGTTTGGATTGTAAATAAAAAGTAACACTTCAATTTACAACAGGAACATTTCCAATGATACACCAATGCGAGATTTCCCTGGGTGTTGGCCAGGTATGAAAACATAGGTTTAGCGAAGTATCAACCAAACGTACTCTTCTTACATACCTCCGGTTGTTGTTTGTACAGACCATATTCCTTATGAAATATGTTCATTGTTGACCTGTTTCATTTCATTTTTGAAGAAATCCTAAGATAAGCCAACCAGTATGAAGAAACGCTGCACTTAAAACTCTTTTCTCCTGAGATGAACATCAAAAAAGTATGCCAGTCCAGAGTAAGAAGAAAGAAGTAATTTTGGTATCCAATTCATTCTCATGACTTCATATTATATAATTATGAAGTTTAAGAAAAAAAATATGTATAAAGTTCTAGTTAATTCTCATCCAACTTCACTAACTATAAGCAAGTGAAAACATGAATTTATTTCCCATCATCCATACCCTAGTGCAAAGGTCATCTGATGTGCAGGTATCAGGTAAAATTCACATTTAACATTAGCAGAATATGTTTATTTAGTTTCAACTTTAACAGAAAGAGGAAGGCCAAAACTATGAAAAACACCAAATGGTTTCAAACCTGGGAAATTTGAATGTTTCCTTCCAAAAGCTTTGCTTGACACATAAGGGCTTTATTTTGTCTAGACGTACAATAATCGCAGAATAGGTAGGCCGGACCCATGGGTTTCTGTCCCAACATTCCTGAATCAACCTGCAAGATGTATAGCCAAGCCACTCTCCAGTTTCTGTATATAGTATACAAATAAATAATATAATTGCTTGAAACAAGGGTTTGCTTTTATGCCTAAATGCTGTAAACAAAAAAGTGAGGTCAAACAACCTTCCTAAGATGGTTGTCCACTCAATACAGATTCCTGTTGTTTTTTAATGGTGTGGCGCCAACACTACATATGAATCTAGGATCAGATAAACTGCAGGAGGGCACTCTGACATGGTCTAGTTTACTATAGCGGGAGGTCCCAATTTCTTTACTAGCTTTTGAAGAAAATCCCATCAACTAGAGATTTGGATTCTTCTTACTCTTAGATCATTTAAAAAAGAATCTGCTATCTCTTTCCTGAAGATTTTCTAAGCAATAATTGCTACAATAATTTTCATTTCCCTCTGAATATCATATCATTTATAAGTAGCCAACTCAGACAGGTCCTAACAAGCGACAATCACAACTCCATCCAGCAGGTAAAAGTAGGGAAGACAGGAATAGCTTGAGAATATTTCAAAAGGACAAGTAAACAGATATTTACAGGGTTCATCATTTCAACTAAAGAAAAACAAGGTAATTCACAGAACATAAACACGAATAATTATACATCCAGCCAAAGTTGAATTAATTGTCATAAAGCTGCGGACCTATTTACACAATTTGCTGGCTTAAAATTATAAAATGTTTTACAATAAATCCATTTAACACGTTTAATCTAATTTGTTCAATGCTTTATCATGTGACCCTCCTATTGTAGACCCAATCTCTCCCTTAAAAAGAATCATACTATATAGTCAACATTTATTGGACATACAACAAGGAACTCAACTAGTTTTTGCTGCTCATCAAAGACTAACATAAATGCTTAGCTTAAAGACATAGGAGTTCAGGATGTGCTGAAGAGATTTGTCTAAGATGATTAACAAAGAAAGCTCTAAAACTTACTCTTTTAGATCACTGGGATAATGCTTTGGCTTGAGTTTGAATGCCGGTCTCTTATCCTCCAAAGCCATCATTTTGGAAACTTCTTCTGGTGAATTTGGGTGGAAAGGAGGGGTTCCTTCAATCATCTGGAAGCAAAGAGACAAATTCAAATAGTTTGAGACTAAAATTGACAATGGTCATTGAAATTTCTGCTGCTGGAACTGCAAGATGAATAGAAGACCTGAACACTAATGCAAATCATTTGATTTTTAAAGTAGCAAAAACTTCCCAGGAATAAATAAAAACATATCCTTATAAATACAAAAGTTATCTGGAAGAAATTGAGAAGAAATATAAGAGCATGGAAATCCATTAATGACTGTTTAATTTCACTTTTTCAAACAGCAGTTAATGATTCAACTTCAATTTAACTTCAGCTTTCTAACACTTCATATGTACGGTAGTGCATGGCAGATGACCACTGAAAACTACACCTCTAAACAAGCCCAAGAGCACAGGAAAGCTGGAAAAGGAATTGGGGGCTCTGGAAGTTCAATAAAGACCCTTTCTATAAGTTAAATAATTTGATCTCTATTTACTGGTGGCCTTTCTCTTTGATAAATATGTGGCTGTTGTGTTTTCTTTCTTTTCTTTTCTTTTCTTTTCTTTTGTGCTTTCCAGGTGGGGAAAGGGATGGAAGAGATGAGCACAGTACCAACAATGCAAATACTCACACACCAGAGAACATAAGAGAGCAAGTACAAGTATTAGAAAGGAGCCCAAAGAATATGCCCTTCCGACTCAACCTGCATGCCTGAAAATGTGGCCTCTCTGCCACACACTCCCCAAGCCAAGCTGGCTAAGAATGGCCTCTGCCTTGTGTGTCGACGGCCAGAGGCTGTGAAGCATATTTTGAATTTTCTGAGTGTTGGTTTACCAAGCAGTGTTGGAGATTCTTCGAGGATCAGCAAGCAACTTTGTTTCAGAGCATGATTCATTGGCGTGCTGTGTTGTTTGGGGATGGTCGCTTTCTTGTGTGTGATTCCTTTCTAGTATATGGCATTGTTTGTGGATCTTAGTGCATTTTGTGCTTCAGAAGCTCAAGTGTAAGTTTGTCTTTGATCAAAAGATAAGTTGTTTGTCTATGTTTTTTTCATTGTGGAAAGATGAGGTACATCACCAACCATACTTACCAGACTCGGAATCGGCATTAAATCGGCGAGGCAAAAGAGCAAAGAGTTTGAATCGGATCCGGAAAAAATCGGCAAATACAAAAAATTAAATATATACACGTATTTTGAATTAAAAAGGCATTTTCCATAGATATTTGAAATATCCATGTCCATATACTGCAAAATATCAAAATATATCAATTCTCATGACCATATGTATTTCAAAATTTTAAAAACATTTAAAACTATATATTTAATTATTATTATATATATATTAATAACAATTAATAACATTTATTGATGTATGATATATATATTATATGTGAGTGTTATAATATATATTATATATATGTAATAAAAAAATTAAAAATTGACATAAGCTTTATTATTTAAAATATATAATATGTTCAACTTTATAATTAAATTAATACAGGCATACATTTAAATTATACACCATTGTGGAAAATTTGTAAGATTTAATTTCGTAACTGCAAATTGTTGAATGGTTGAACTTGACGGCGTTCGCATGATTGGCCCTTCCCCGTAGCCCGGACACAGAAGTAGAACCTGGCGACCCGCGTTGTGTGCCCTCGTTGAAGACAACACAACTCACAGCCCACGTCGTGTGCCCGACTTGAGAGACCGGCGTCAAGACTGGAGAGTGCATGGTGCTCCTGCTGAGAAGTGGGAGAAGTGGGAGTAGAGTGCTTCTGCTCCGGCATCGAGGGTGCCCGAAAACAAATGGAGAAAGTGCCAAAGAAAAAACCGCTCGAAAACGAAAACCAAAGTGGGAAAAAAACACGCTGGAAAACAATGGAGAAAGCGGCGGAAAAGGGTGGGATTTATAGGCTTGGAGCAGTCTACAGGTGGCTGAGTTTCAAGCTGAAATCGCGGGCGCCCGATTCCGACTCGCGCCGTTCCAACTCGGCTCGTTTAGCACCCGATCCGAGTCAAACTTGGAATAATTGCGATTCAACTCGCGATTCCTGTAACTATGTCACCAACTGTTGGTAGAAGGAACATTGTTGATCAAAGATACCAAATCTTTGGATCCCACTGAATATTCTGATTTTATTGCTGTGTGAATTATGAATCTCATTGTCTATACAATTCCACCTTTTGCATCTTTGTTGTAAATATTTTTCTATGAATATAAGAGCTATTTATCAAAGCAGAAAAATATTAGAAAGGAGATTGCCAGGATTGTACATATATGTGTACACTCTTACAACACAAACTAGCATATGAGATATAAAGTCCAAAAGAACAATGCTAGCCTAAGCAACTAAGAGGAAGGCCACTGTCACCGCACCAACCTTCTTGTATAGTTTAGGCTGGCTCTCCTCCAGCACAAGGAGGGTTTCCCTATCTTAGGATTGCTAAAGCTTAGGCAATAGGTTCAAGGTGAAATAGAAGAGTGGATTTAGCAAAACGAGCATAGTATAGGTTTTAAAGGAATGATGGGAGGATCAAGATTAGTGTCTAGTCCTTTGGACATGGAGTCAAGGAATTATTACCAAGGGAAATGACTAAGGGATGAGAGTGAATATAGTCAGAATAAAGGATCTACAAACACCTTTGTTTTGCTGCACACAATTGCAGAATTTTGCTTGTTGGAATTCATGATTAGGAAAAACCAAAGGCAAGCATGAAGGTGTGTCTACACATTGACAATATTAATAGAAGCAAATCCGAATTAAGAGAAATGATACTACTTAAGATTATCAACCATAGACACAAAGACAAAAAGAGTGGAGTGAGATACAATTAATATCTGCTCAATAAGGGTTCTTGATTAGGATTAGATGTTGCCCATATAATTTCAGCCATCCAAACATGCTTGATGAAAGAGATCTCACACACTAGTATTCAGCAATATCAACCTAAATAACATACAACAAAAACCTCCTTGTCTTCAAGAGACTCAACACAAGTTCTAAGGGAATAGCTCCCCAAATCCAACCATCCATCAAAATGGAGAGAGCAAACCCTTATATAGTTTTTAGCTCAACTCCTTGTACAATAAATTAATATTTCACATCTAACTAACTCCTTGAGACAATTCAACAATTATAAAATAACGAGTTAGTTAGAGACCACCTCCAAAATTAGCCAAAGGAGGTAGGGCACACCCTTCCACTAAGTGGTTGACCAAGCAATAACCTTCATGAAATGAAAAAATATTCCCTTCAACAAGTGCGCCCTTCAAGAGAGGGAGAGAGTCCACACATGTGCGAGACTCCAAGGTGGACAAATTGGGGTTTGACCTAGCAAGAAACTCCAAATAATGATAAATTACTCCTCCACAAGTGCTCCCTAGAGAGAAAGAGAGGAATCCCATGTGTGAACAAGGCTCCCAACACGAATGAATTAGGGTTTTGACCGTCATAAAGTAGCTTCTTCAAAAAAAACATCCTCAATGAATGTGCATCACACATGTGGCCCCAACAAAACTCCTTAAAGCAAGAGCACCCTTCTAACCAACTCTCTAGCACATTCTCCAAAATGTCACAACCTTCCACATGTGTGAGAGAGATGAGAAGTCAACCAACTTGTAACAACTTTTCTTGATCCATGTGTGACTCCCTCAAAGCACTTCTTACAATGTGTAACAACCCCCACACGTGTGAGAGGAACAAGGAGTCAAACCATGCAAGAATAACCACTTTGATAAGACAAATAATAAGTCATTAAGTAGTTGAGGCACCCTTGAAAAATGTGCAATGCTAACCACTTTGACCAAGCAAATAATTAATTTGAGTGCGACCTTGGAGAATGTTCCAAGGTTGGTTAGATCTTCCTTCAACAAATAATATAATAACCTCCAAGAAGAGTGCATCCTAGAAAAAAGTGCCAAGGTGGTTAGATCAAACCATGAGCCAAAACCATGAGCTGATTTGAAATACAAAGTGTTGGTTCTCCAAAACCATGAGCATACAAGGAAGTGTAGTGTCAACCTCTCAAGCAATAAAATAATAGTATAAATCATGCATGCCTCAATATATTGGCCAATCGAGATGGCGCTCCAATGAAAACCCCAAAATACCTTACAATAATCCTTATCTAAGCGTGAAAAAACCCAAAAGAGCTAGGTGCTCCATCAAGAGGCCTCCACATGGTCAAAATAGAGTGAAATTACCTCAAGTCACCATCAAAAGGTGTGAACAAAACTAGTGTTCCATTAAGGGGTGTTTAACAAGACATTAGAAAGTGGTACATGTGTTAAGAGACCCCAAGACACGTAGGGCACTCACATTAGAAGTCTTCCAGTTATATGAAATACATCAATAATTATGTTGGAACCTTAGAAACCATAGCAAAGCACCCTTTAACACCAAGGAGTAAATTATTAACACTTGAAACCTAGGGCACTATAGTTGGGGTTGTTGTGGCTCATGAGATTCTTTGGGCATGTTGGCATTGACAATAGAAAAATTAGATGAAAGTGAAAATGTTGGAGCATGATATTGATCATGAACAAAGGAAAGAGGTGCAGCATCCTTCTCCCATGGGCAGCGATCCACATTCTAAGCAGTGATCTACTGATTGAAGAAGCCACAATCCAATCCATTGAGGGTTGCATGCTTCAAAGTCAGGTGTTATCTATCAAGCTGGGCGTGGATCCTTCTAGTTGGGTGAATTCCTCGTGCAAGCGAGCTCCAATCACATTATATACACAACACTGGCTATATATTGCAGCTGTTACAGCAGTCAACAGTCCATCTTCATTGTTGTTTAAGGTCATAATTATTAATTACCTGCTATATGGTTGTCATTGATTGATTGGAGACAGTTTCTATTATTATAGATGAAAAATCAGATCTACATATTTCTTGAGGATTATCCAGCTTGGTATCATTAGACTTATGATGTTTATCTATTAAAATATGGGCATGCAATTGATCTTTGAATAAACAAACCATCATGCAAAACCATGCAAACGACCAACAAGCCATTAAACTAGCAGCTACATAAACCAAGTGAAGAAAATACAGTATAGAAGGAAGATTCCATTACTTGGTATCTTACGAGATAAAATGAAAAGTGAAGACTAAAAGGACAAGTCAGCCCCATAAGAAAAATCAGGGTGAATTAAGTGTATAAATAAGCAACTAACATTTCACTTTCACAACACAACTAACACAACATCTCTTCTCAGCTAACTGCTGCGCACTTTCCAAGAAGGCCTAGCAAAGGCGCAAGGAGCTAATTTTTGGTGTTCTTATCTTCTCTAGTGGTTCGCTACCCTTTCTAGGGTTTCCTCATGAAAGAGGATGCACTTGATGATCTAGGGCTTCTTCATTAAGGGCGCATTCTATGTGCTAAGGTTTCTCTTCATGGTGGTGATGTACTTGTAATATTGGACTGATTTCTTCTGAGAAAAGCTCTTGGATTTTCTCCCAAGGATGGGTTTCCCAAGGTAAAATTTTGTGTCTACTCTGCATGGTTGTGCTTCTATGATCTTTTGTTTCTGCTGCAATTTAAAGTTGAAATTTTCAGTGTAATTATTCAATGATAACAGTGAGATGAAATTAATGTTTGAAAATCATTAGGAAGTAATTATCAGATCCGAAAATTGGTTTTCTACTGCTATACGAGAAAAATTCAACATGGTATCAGAGCAGTTTTGAAAGATAGCCATTGTAACAGCTTTTTGCACTAAGTCTGGAAATTAGGGCTTCCAAGTTCGGACCTTTCTGGCCTAATATTGGACTTGAACTCAGTGTCCTAGAGGTCGCCTTAGCAGCGTGCATCTATTGGTGGAGCCAATTGGTTTTCTACTGCTATATGAGAAAAATTCAACATGGTATCAGAGCAGTTTTGAAAGATAGCCATTTTAACAGCTTTTTGCCCTAAGCCTGGAAATTAGGGCTTCCAAGTTTGGACCTTTCTAGCCTAATATTAGACTTGAACTCAGTCTCCTAGAGATCGCCTTGGCAGGGCACATCTATTGGTGGAGCCAGTTTTCAGTTTTTTCAAAGTTCAGTTTTGACCTGTTTTGCTGATACTAGGGTTTTTGGTTCAGATTTCAGCGCTTGTCAAGATGGTGTGCAGTCTCACAGTAGAAGACAGATTGGATGGTGCTACAAACTACAAATCCTGGAAGGCCAAGATACTCTTCATCTTGGATGAAAATAATATTTAGAATTATGTAAAGGAAGATGTCTCAGAACCAAAAAGTGTCGAGGAGAAAGCCGAGCACAAGAAGAATGAAGCAAAGGCTAAGAGGATCTTGATAGATTCCATAAAAGATTATTTGATTCCACATATTGCTGAGTTGAAGACTGCCAAAGCAATGTTTGATGCCTTGGTGGGATTATTCGAGAGTAAGAACACTAGTAGGAAATTAGCCTTGAGTAATCAGCTCCATTGTATCATGATGACCACATCAGATTCAGTTCCCACTTATTTTATGAAAGTATCCCAATTGAGAGATCAACCTAAAGCTATTGGAGATACCATTGATGATGCAAAACTTGTTACAATGACTCTTAATGGACTTCCTTCTTCATGGGAGTCATTTGTTCAAAGCGTTTGTGGACGAGAGGAGTTACCCAAGTTTGATAGGCTATGGACTAATTGTGTCCAAGAGGAGGCCAGAGTATTGTCCACAAATAGTTTGCAGAGACCTCAGACTGAAGAAAATCAAGCACTTGCAACTCATGCAAGAAAAGGAAAACGAAGAAGAAATTTTGGGAAGAAAAATACAGGCCAAGGATCAGCTCCAGTTCAAGAACAAAAGAAGAAGGATCTTTCAAAGATCATGTGCTTCAATTGTCATACATTTGGTCACTATGCTTCTCAGTGTCCTCAGAAGAAAAGGAAGGAAAGGCAACATGCATCAACGACCGATGCTGATGAGCTTCCACCACAGAAGAAGGAAAAGGAATCTAAACTTGAAGAGATTGCAGATGAACTTCAAAAAGAGTATTTCTTCTAGTGCATTCAGATGTATGTCTTCTAGTGCATTCAGATGTATGCGCACTGATGAGAATATAATCTTTGGGTGGAAGACATGAATGTAGTTCATGAAGACCAAAGATGAAGTCTTCATTTGTTTCCAGGAGTTTAGTGCTCAAGCAGAGAACTTGATGAGGAAGAAAATCAAAGTTTTTAAAGTCAGACAATGGAGGAAAGTATACCAGTATTGTATTTTATGCTCAGAACAAGAGTCCTCACCAAATACTAGGGGACAAGACTCCTGAGGAGGCATTCACATGAGTGAAGCCAAAGCGAAACTTCGAAGGCCTATAGGATCTACATTCTAGGACAACGTCAGATTGAGGTTAGTCGGGATGTTACTTTTGATGAGGAGGTAGCCTTCAGGAGATCTAGAGGATCTCACATGGAGATTGATAGTGAGGAGCAGAAGGCTCCAAGGGACGAGGGTACAAATCCCTCTAGTCCAGTTGTTCATCCTTCAGACTATCAGAAGGAGTAAGTAGAGCTAGCACAACTAATGGATCTACCTAGAGATGTTGTAGTGATCAGGAAGAGGCCACCATGGCTTCGTGACACTTTACAAGATGTAGAGAGGCATGTAGCTCCCAGTGATACTTTCAGAGAGATAATTCTGAGACCAAAGGGGAAGTCAGTGGTGACTTCCAAGTGGATCTATAAGATCGAGCATGCAATCCAGATCAACATAAGGGATGACACATTATATAGGCTATGGGAAAACAATACATTATTTGACCAAGGGAAAACGATACATTCACGAGAGGTGAATGGCCCGGGCGCAGTCCTTATCTAGATAGCCATGTTGATTTGGCTAGAAGTGAAAGACTCGAGATGCAGATTGAGGACATTCTCACCAAGCAAGCTTGGCGTGATGCAGAATGTCTTCTTCGCTGAGAGGGAGTGTTGATGTTTCTCCAGGGTGCAGCATCGGGCAAACATTCTACCAAATTGGTCATGTGATTTAACCAAGGAGAATGATACATTCACTCACAGGAAATGGCCATGTGATTTGGCTAGTGGTGAATGGCCCTTTCATAGCCTTGCTTAGCCATGTGATTTGGCTAGGTGTGAATAAGACTCGAGGTGCTTGCACAGCCTTGCTTAGTCATGTGATTTGGCTAAGCATGAATAAGGCATGAGGTCACATTGCATACTCTATGAGGGAGTACTCCATGAGGGTGTGATCTATTCTATATTAGAGTGTTTGACTAGTTTATTTGATAGGGGCCTTCATCCCTATTATCACACCATAGTAGCTAGGCTACTATTCTTGCTGAGCAGATAACTGCACTTTCCAGAGCTTTGCTTCTCCAGAGATCAGCTATGATGAGCATATTCATTTATGGATCAAAGCAGTATATGTATCAGATATTGATTAGACCTTGTGCCAAGGCTGAGCCTTGAGAGCTTAGATTTGATGACCGATGTGACCCTTTGTTCCATACAGTTCCAGTTTAGTGCCCAATTATATTATTGCGGCAGTGTTTTAGTTATTTGTGGATGATTATTATGATATGATGTGACCTATGGACTTGTGATTATTAGTACCGGATTATTATCTTGTTGTTTTAGTCATCTTCATAGCATTGACTTGGTACATGATTCATGATGTGGCAGTACTATTTAAATAATGAAATAAAACATCTTGGATGATGTTATAAATATAAATTGGATGTATTATTTGCACATTAAGGTTTTCTGACAATACCCATTGGTTTCATTACCCTCATATGAGCATAAACATGGTCTTTCTTGACATCATTGTCTGCTAGCTTAGGCACCACTTTCACTTGACTCCATTCATCCATTACCTTCCTTATTTGGCTTTCACCCTAACTTGCCTTCTTGACTTTTTTGATATGGAGGACTTCCCTATTTCTACCTTTGTGTTGGACCGCATCCATGTATGTTTTGTGTCTTGGCTCAGAGTTGGTGACAAAACTTGCCTTTGGTGAGTTGGATTGTATGCCTAAATCATTATGGTCGGTTGTCCCGATGTTTAGCACTATGCAGAACTCCCCCTAGTCACTTGAGTTGTCGTTGGCTAAAACTGAAAGCACATGTACTACTTATATTGAAAATGTATTATGAAAGCCTGTGAACTTAAAATTCTAGAATGTGTTTCTTAACACACGTGAATAAAGGCTAAAGCGATGAACTGCTTAAATACCCCGCGAAGGGTATAAAAAGGTCCAAAAAGCAATGGTTAAACAAATGCTATATCTAAATATTGTTGACCTCATGATTGTAAATATACCCCCAATGCAAGCTGCGATTAGTTGTGCTTCTTAGCACATGTGAAATCCCAAAGGGGTCATATAGGCCAAAAGGCCATGGAAATGAATGAATGATCCTAATGACCCTGGATCAGCTTGATGTAGACATGATGCCTAAGTTGAATAAACACTCTCTAAACAACTTATCCATTTGTGAGGCACTGCCCTTCCCTTTATTATTTTGTCCAGCACAGAGTGTAGCTTCCCCTTTCCCCGTCCAAAGTGTCATTTAGAAAAGTTGGTCAAGTCATCCCTTTTTGCCCAGCGTTCTTCTTAGCCTTCACCCTTTGCTAGCAGTTAGGCCATGTCTGTTGAATGAGTATGTCTTTAAAGCTTTTGTGCAAGTAAATTATAAATAACACTGGAATATATATGTATTAACTGCCACAAAATGATGTTTGTACTTTAAGTTAAGCTGCGAATATGATTAAAGGAAGATGTCTTAGTTTGTTACTATAATCTAGTCTTTGGTTGTACTTTGACCTAGTCAAACATAGTTTGACCATGGTCATTCTTGGGATCCGTGATGATTTATGGTCCCACACACACTTATTTGATGATTCCATATGTTGGACATATGCCTCAGATGATGATTGATGCAATTGGTCAGTTTTATTATTATTGCCAAATCATCATATTTTACACTGTCCGGGTATGGTGGACCCTATAGTTGACCCCACGGGTCAACCCATGGTGTATGAGTACTCATTTCTAGTAGATTTGGGTCTTCTTGATCCACTGAGACACTTATCTTTCAGTTCTGGGCACTTCTGATGATGATAGTAGCAGTTATCCACTTGTTAACCAGTTTGGGCATGTTGATCCAGCTTGTCCAGTAGAGGCCTTGGAGGCCAATCATTGCCTAGGGCGATGTGTAGCAAGGGGGTGGTCCAGCCACTTGATTGTACCATTATACCCCCCTTCCAGACAGCCTGGTGCACCCAGTTTGACAGCGCAGGCACCTTGGGTGGCAGTTTGGGGCACTTTCAGGGTTTTCAGGAGGATTAAAAAATGGAATAAAAGGGTCACTGAGGAATTCGATTTGGGCAATTGAGACAAGGTTTTGGCACTTGGTCTTCTCAGAGGTCATCCATGGTGAACCCCCCTTCTCCCGGATCAGTTGGCATCAGTCAGTGGGGTCCACAGTGGTTACATGAGGGCTTTTACTACTTGTCTCTCTCGGATTTTGGGGACAGGATTTGATCATTTGTGTCACTTTGACATGTCATAGACTTATATCTTATATTATTGTGCCATGGGGACGAGCTAGTGAAGGGAATTAATACCTCCTAGCCCCACCATGAGCCCCTAGTGACTTGTCTTGGTCTTGGTGATGCGGCACATGTATTTTTAGCCACCCCTATGTATGACATCACCCTCCATGAGTCTTTTCTAGCTATGACATCATCACTCATTTTAGTGATCCATGTGATATTATGTATTGGCTCATCTTAGCCGTTGATTAGATTGTTAGATCTTTTAATCTCAACCATTAGTTTCAAAAAGTGGTTTTGTGGTTTAGGGTTTTGGTCTTTATTATCCTATAAAAGGAGGAGACCCCCCTCATTGTAAAGCACCTTTGGAGCTCTTGAAGATTGGAATAGAATACTATTTTGTGGATCTACTTCTCTTGTCTTGATGGATTCTTTTGCAAGTTGAATATACAGTACTTTCTCTATTGCATCATTGAGGATCTTGGGCTACTAGTTGTTTTTCTACAGGGAGGCCGAATTGATCAGGAGGAGGACGATTTGAAGGAGGCTATTGTTGGGGGGACCCACATAGCCTCTCTTGGGTTGATCTTTGTGACAAGGAGTATCATTATTGTATCTTTGTGACATAGTTGATGCTTTCTATTACATCTCTTCATCATTTTCATAATTTTTCTACTTGGCTTGTTTCTAACTTGATCTTGTCTTGTAGGAGGCGGACAATTTGGCTATCCTTGGAGGAGGATGTTTTAGCTTGGAGCACTAGATCTTACTCTTGAATATACACATATAGGGAATGCTATCAATTTTCAAAGTGGCCACAAGCAATTGAGGTATGTTCTACAAGGTATGTACCTAGATCCATTCATTCATCTTCATTGGTCATCAAACCTTCATAATCAAAACCCTCATTTTTACTTTTTCCTAGATCTACTTGGATCTAGCTTGGCTTTGGGGATAATATTTAAAACCCACCTCTATAGCATCCACGACAATTACGATCTGTAGTTTGATGGTGATTGGCCTCCATTTGACCCACTTCCCAAGGCACCTAGCCCTCCTTGAGGCAATTCGCACTCCTTGAGGAAGGCTAGTTGAGCTAGTTCCTTGACATGGGTAGGTGAGATCCCACTTGATTTGGATAGATCCACCTTGATAACCTACCATTAGTGCTTCACCTCTTTGATTTTTGCCTTGTGAGCCCCACTTGGGTCATTGGGTGATGCATTTTAAATCTTAGATCTATGGAGATCTAGCAAGCATTTGGACTTAATAATTAAAACCCGCCTTGATATTTGTCTTAACTACCCCGATCTACAATTTGGTGGAATTTGGACTCCATTTTCCCCCTCAAATTAAGGCAATAGTCTCCCTCGGGTAAATTGCATTCCTTGGGCTAGTTGTCTTTTGCTAGATCCTATATGTAGGTGTTGCCTCTTTCATCTTAGAACCATAGATCTACATCATTGCATGCCCCTTAGTACCATTCTACCCCTAACTTAACCTTGTGGGCCCTATTTAAACCATTTTCCACTTTTTAAGGAGTGGGCCCCACTTGTGTGTTTTTCATGGTACTAGATCTATTCAATTGAGCTTCATAAGTGGCCCTAGTCATTCATTGGTTGAAACACTTGTCACCTCCTAGGCCTCTTCAACCACACTTAAACTCTTGGGTCCACTTAATCTAATTCACTCATTGGCTTTCGTAACTCAACTTACACATTTCCCTAGGAACCTTTGGGTTAGCTAATCTTCACTTGATTGGCTAGGGTCTCCCCCTTGATCTTAATTAGTCTTGATCTAAAGTGAAGAGTGCCTCGGTTATTGTGACACCTAGCTTGCATTGGGAACCGTTGCATCTCTTGGGTCACCTCTTTAGTTGTCCATCTCCTCTACCATCCCAGATGGGATACCTTTAGGGACAACTACAAGTTGTCTGATAACAATCCCCTTGTGGAATATACATGTATAGTCTAATGTTTAATTGACATACTAAGAAGTGTTTGGGACTTCTTAGTGGGTCTAATCATCATTAGAGCTCTATGTGTGAATAGGCGTGCATGTGAGGAGAAGAATAACATCAACTGGGCTCATGGACAACTTTTCTAGTGAAGAAGAAATACCCAAGAAGACAAGTCAACCATTGAAAAAGACCTGGAAAGCATTAAAGAAGCCCTGGGAAATATTAAAGACAGAAAGTGCAAGTTGGCCCTGAAGATAAAATGAAAAGTGAAGGCTAAAAGGACAAGTCAGCCCCATAAGAAAAATTAGGGTGAATTGAAGTGTATAAATAAGCAACTAACATTTCACTCTCACAACACAACTAACACAACATCTCTTCTCAACTAACTGGTGTGCACTTTCCAAGAAGGCCTAGCAAAGGCACAAGGAGCTAATTTTTGGGATTATTATCTTCTCTAGAGGTTTGCTACCCTTTCTAGGGTTTCCTCATGAAAGAGGATGAACTTGTTGATCTATGGTTTCTTCATTAAGGGCGCATTCTATGTGCTAAGGTTTCTCTTCATGGTGGTGATGTACTTGTAATATTGGACTGATTTCTTCTAAGAAAAGTTGTTAGGTTTTCTCCCAAGGATGGGTTTCCCAGGGTAAAAATTTTGTGTCTACTGTGCATTGTTGTGCTTCTATGATCTTTTGTTTCCACTGCAATTTAAAGTTGAAATTTTCAGTGTGTAATTATTCAATGATAATAGTGGGATGAAATTACTATTTGAAAATGATTAGGAAGTAATTATCAAATCTGAAAATTGGTTTTCTACTGCTATATGAGAAAAATTCAACAGTTTCTACCAAATTCTATCATGTACGAGCGTATGGGATTGGAATTTAATGAAGCACATCAACCCCTCTATATACCTTGATGTTGGTGGTGTTGATTGTTGGACTCCTTTGTCATGACCTTAATAAAAATGTACTCTTCACTCAAGCAAAATCACTTATTAAGCACGGGAAGTTTTTTCTACCTTATTTTAATAATTGGATTAGGAATTTTCACCAAAATTGTAGGGTGTTGAGTTGTTGACTAATGTCCTTGGAGGATCAACTTTGAGATTCAAGGTAGAGGCAAGGGCTAGAGCCTAGAGGTGGGAGGCATAGCGTGCTATTGATGAATAAGATTCTAATATAGGCAATGATTCGCCAACATGTATGATTTATGATTTATGTTTCACATTC
Organism: Larix kaempferi; assembly: GCA_027924585.1. NCBI lineage: Eukaryota > Viridiplantae > Streptophyta > Pinopsida > Pinales > Pinaceae > Larix > Larix kaempferi. The sequence continues at coordinate 39,332,303 of BSBM01000858.1, read as the reverse complement.
ATTCTTTTAAATGTCCTTGCTCATCGAAAACTTATCCCTATTTCCTTGTTTTGTGCAACTTAGAATCTAACCCTAACCCTAAAGTTCTAAAACGAACCCTAACCTCATCCTTCTAAACATTCAGCTAGTACTACTACTACTACTCAAATTTGCATATATCGTGTCAACGAATATATCGCCGAGGGTACGAAATGTAACTTATTGGCAACAACGGCGAAAATATTGAAAAATATCAACAAATGTTGTAAAGCATAAAAAAATATATAAAAATAACCATTTGTTTTTAATAGTTTTAACATCTAAAGCAATAACAACATCAAATAAACACATTGATACATAAATATGAAAATACAACTAATATATAAGATGCATAAGATGTCAAATGGTGGATCATGATCACATATCGACTATAAACTAAAAATACTGAATTATGTCCCGGATGGAATGATAGAAAATCACATAAAATTATCAAAATAAATGTCTCTCAGGAGATGAATCACCATGACTCATGAGGCATCTAGATAGTATGTAGAGTCTAGACATATGATTGGGACATAGTATGATAGTACAATAATAAATAATAGGATTCATCGAGTCATCAACTCCCTGAGGTTGACCCTCTAATCAATCTACCTCTTTTATTGGTAAAGGGCAGCACTCTTCCTCTAGAAGCAGTAGGTGGTTGTGGAGGTGGTATGGATGAGCTTGGGGTGGAACTAGAAGCTCCAATTGCTCGAGAAGGTAATGGGGATGATGTGGATGAGAATGTGAGCTGTCTCCTCCCAGTCCCAACTACATGACTCTATTCCTATGGAGCTAGTGGCACGGGCATTGGTTGGCGCTACACCTGAATATCAACCTCCTCCTCATTGTCCTCATCCTTTGGAAGTGGAACATCAACATCCTCCTCTAAGCCTTCCTCCTCTAACACATCTGCAATGGCTGCATCAACATCCTCCTCTCCCTCCAACCATCTAGGTTTCTCCTCCATCGCAGGATGCTCAGTCTCCACCCTCCATTTGCTGGTAGTGTCAATGTCATCCAATGAAATAACATCTGAATTGGGTACTTTCTCAATTTGCTTCACCTACAACCTTAGATTGTAGTAGACATAAACCATGTCATTAAGGCACTCGAGAAGTAACCTACATTAGTATGAGAGCCATATTTAAGGGGTGAAGAATGATGATAAATTCAAATTCAAGAATCAAAATTGTAATAATTAAACTTTAAATTTTAAAGAATTTAAAAATTAAATTTCCATTCTTTAACATTTCTAACCTTATGCGCTTCTTGGAGTGTATCTTTTCAAAGACACTCCAATTGCGCTCACACCCTGATGAGCTGCAAGTTTGACTTAGCACTCTAATGGCAAGTTTTTGCAACTCTGAGACTCTACGACCATAATTAGTCCACCACACATCTACAATAAAAACAAGGAAAGAAAAGACAATGAATTAAATTTCTACCAAGTAAAAATAGATAGAATCATAGAAATAAAAGAGTAAATACTTAAGACATCGGAATTTGAAAGTTTTAAACAAATTGTACCTGGCATCCTCGTGGTTCTATCTTGGACAACCATGTCATAACCAAAAGTGCCAGCTTCCATCCTATAGATCTCCATCTATCTAGAAATCTTTGAGCGTTCTGAGGGAGTTAACACCATCCTCTGAACACACTGGAGAAATCCATCCATGACCTCAGCATCAAACTAAAATCCACGTGCATAAGAGAAAGCGAGGTTGAGATAGAGCCCTGCTGCATGAATGGGACGATGGAGAGTATGATTCCATCGTTCATCAATCACACTCCATAGTTCAACTCGTCGTGTGAATCCCTCTTCCCCCTTGTCCTCATAGTATCGATGGATAGCTTCCTTGGCCATATCCATGGCCTCATACAAGTAGCCCATTGCGGGCTTGTCACCATTAACCAAACGAAGAACCTTTACCAAAGGTTCACTGATGGCACATAACTCCTGCACTCCTGACCAAAAAGTCAGATCATGTTTCACCAATTGAGCTATGGCTTGCCCATCAGGTTTGGTGCTATAGACGCAAGAAGCCCACTCATCAGAAAGAAACATCTGCTGCAACTCCATCATAACCCTGTGGAGAGACTGAAGAAATATGAAGGCACTGGCGAATCTTGTGATTGTAGGCCGCACCAACTCCTTGTTCCCCATGAAGCGTCTCATGAGTGAAAGAACATATGTGTGATTATATATACATTTTGTCACAATCCGAGCTGAATCAATCACTTCCTTGATCCAAGCAAGTTTTCCCATTTCCTCTAACATCAAATCGATGCAATGGGCAGCACAAGGAGTCTAATATAAGCTTGCATGCCTCTCCATAAGCATCCTCCCAACAACAACATAATTGGCAGCGTTGTCCGTAATGACTTGGACAACATACTGCGGGCTTATCTCTTGGATAAATTTATCCAACTAATCACATAATAAGTTTGCATCTTTAACATAGGCAGATGCATCGACAGATTTGATAAACATTGTCCCCCGAGGATAATTAACCAATAAATTTATAATGGATCTTCCCTTCCCATCTAACATAATACTACATCCGGTGGTCTCCCATGACTGTCTGAGCTCATCTAATCTCTGGCTGCAATCAACCTTCTCCCCATCAAGGAGTCTCCCACTCAATTCATTATAGGAAGGCCCCCTATAACCTGGACCAACAATAGCAGCAGCTTCAAACATGGCATGATAGTAGGGTTTGTTCTTGGCGGTGTTAAAAGGCACATCACCCCATAGAAAACATTTGGTCACAAGTTTATTGGCCTCTTCCTTCTCCCTTGCTTTAATTATGGATCGAATAGAAGGTTGTTCCCCGAGTATTGACCTTGGCACAAAGAAAGGTGAGGATGAAGAGGGCATTGAAATACTTGTGGGTCGTGTAGATGACGAAAAGGAATGCATGTCACGATCACCGACACCCACCCCCGAGGCACCTGTGGCTCCCATGCTTCGTGATTATGTTCTAGATGCAAGTTCAGTTCTCAATTCTTCCTTCTCATCTCTCTTCCTAGCCATATCAAGAAGGGATTGGTTTGCAATACGCATCATTTCTGGAGTAACAGTAGGACAAACATCCACTTCATGCCCAGAAACTTTGGCAAGGTGGTATTTCAAGCGACTAATTCCACCACAAATATCCTTCCCACATAGTTTGCAATTCAGCCTTTTGTTGAAGAATGTAACTTCAAAAGATGTTCTTATTTGTATTATTTGTATCATTTGTATTGTACACTTTACAAGGATTATTATTGATGTAACTACTCATGTAAAAGTCATTGAAAGAGTCAATGTAAACCCTAACTGTTCGGTCGGCTTGGAAAGATCTAGAAAAGAATATTTTATTGTGAATTAGACAAGTCGGCCCAGTTAGGAGAGTCAAGTCAGCCTTGTTTGGTAAAAAGGTCAAGTTAGTTGATTAGTATAAATGAGTTCGACCTCCTCATTTGGTCACCACTCTCATTCATTGAGTTTGCATGAGTAGGAGAGATAGAGTCAAGTGAGAAGCTACTTTTGGAGTCTTCTTGTTTTGGTTCTTTGCACGAGGAATGCTATTGTACATTCTGACAAATCTATATATAAAAAGATTGTTGGGTTTTTCTGCCCCGGAGGGTTTTCTCAGGATAAAATTATTGTGTACTATTGTCTATGATGTGCTTGTTTATCTTTCAGTGATCCTTATTGTTACTGCATTTAAAATTCTAACATGGTCCCAGAGCAGGCCTGAAAGAAAACATTGTGCTAGGGTTTCTATTTCCGGAAGAGTTCTCCACAAATCAGCTGAAAAAGAGGGTCCAAGCAACTTGCCTCAGTAGGGCGCATCTTTCTGTTGAAGTAGAATTTCAATCTAAGGATTTTCATTTTTGGGCCCACCACTACAGCTCGGAGAACTAGGGCATCAAGTGTTTGGAGGATCTGTGCACAGAATCGGAGAAAAAGTACCTTTTCTCAACTCGCCTTGGGGAGGCGAATCTTTTCCTCCAATCAGTTTTGCAAGATCCCAAAGTTGAGAAATTAGGGTTTCTCTGACAAACCCTAGGTCACCCTGCAGCCAGATCTCATAAATCATTTTTTTATTGGAGCATCTCATTTGGTAAGTTATACTCTCTTTATTTCCATTTGAGGTTCTCATTTATTAAGTTTATCAAGATGACAAATCATACCAAGCTTAAGGATAAGCTTAAAGGGGCTGAGAATTTTCAAGCATGGAAGTATAGGGTGATGCTCATCCTAGAAGAGCATGAATTGGACAAGTATGTCACAGAAGTAGTTGCGGAGCCAAAGGGAGATGAGGACAAGGCAAAGCACAAGAAGAATCTGATCAAAGTTAAGAGGATCATAGCTGACTCCATCAAGGATCACATGATCCTACACATCTCTTCTCTGAAGACTCTGAAAGAGATGTTTGATGCACTAAAGGGACTATTTGAAGGAACCAACATCAATAGGAAGATGACCTTGAGGACTCAACTCAAGGCTGTGAAAATGCAAAACAATGAAAGTATCAAGTCTTACTTCACAAGGGTCTCCAACATCAGAGATTAGTTAAGTGCCATTGGAGACGAATTTGAAAATGTAGAACTAGTGATGACTACTCTAAAAGGTCTTCCAAGATCATGGGAGTCATATATTCAAGGAATATGTTCCAGGAAGAAGCTTATCTTGTTCAGTGCACTCTTAGAATCATGCACCCAAGAAGAAGCAAGGATTGTTTCCAGAGAAGAAAAGTTAGGAGATGATGATAATAAAGCTCTGACAACTCATGCATTAGAGGAAATTTGGGGTCTAAAATGGGCCTTATAAGAAAACAAGCCATCATATAAGAAAACGAGCCAACCATAATTTCTTGATGAGTTGGAATTCAAGAAGCAATAGATTTTCAATAAAAGGAGTCAACCATAATGGTTGAGTTGAGATATTTTATCATAAAAAACTACTTTTTTTGTTCGTATTTTCAACATATCTCCCTGTGTTTTTACTCAAATTTTGAGCGGGAGCACTCATTGGATGCAGAATCATCATCACGTTTTTCAGATATTTCTTGTTTTGGGAGCAGCAGGGTTTGTCAAAAGTATGCAATGTGGGTACTCGTTGGATGCGGAATTCAATTATGCATCCAACGAGTGCTCCCACTCGAAATTTGAATAAAAACACAGAGAGATATGTTGAAAATACGAACAAAAAAGTAGTTTTTTTCTTTCTTCCTCCAAAATTAATAAATAATATTTTATTATTTTAACTATTATTTTATTATTTTCCTTAGGAGGCCCATTTTAGACCTCAAATTTCCTCTAATGCCAAGAGAGGCAAGAAAGAAGATCATCATCACAAGAGATCACACAAGGATAGAAGACCTCCTAAGGACTATTCAAGTTTCAGATGCTACCATTGCGATGAGATGGGACACATTGCTAGGAATTGTCCCAAGAAGAAAGGAAACAAGAAAAGACATCATGCTCATGTTGCAGAGGATGATGAACCAACTAGGAAGAAGGCTAAAGAAGATTCCTCCAATGATGAGGAATATGTATTTTGATCTAGAAGAATTCAAACCAGATAGATGGAAGAACCTCTTATCCATTTCGGCATTGGATAAGAAGGGATGCAGTTGTGATTGGTGATGAAGAAGAAGGGGCACACAGATTCAGCACTAGTAAATAGTTCCATGTGATCTATGGTGTAGAAGACTTGCTCAGCATTGTCGATCATAAGCAAGAAAGGAACAGGTCCTCAGAATCAGATGATGGAGTAGAGCACATTGTCAGAGACTCCAATAATTCCTACCAGGATCAAGAGGGATCCTACCAAACAAACAAAGATAAGTATTTGAATTGTCATTTCCTGTATATCTAATTGCTTGAATGATATTTTTCAATTGTGTACATATTTATATTCCTAGATTTAAGAAGTGTATTATGGATGTGATGGGTAAGTGGCCTATAGTGCTCTACAACATTTTATTGCTACTTACCTAGAATGAAACCACTTTACTGACATGTAGGGTGTAGTGCACGCTCTTAATAATATTCTGGTAGAGATGGAAAGCATTTAGAAAGTTACCATATGAATGCAGGATATGGATGAATGTTGTGTTGAAGCATTGGCTAAGATAGTTGCATGACTGTGTGACCTATGTCTTTATGCATAAGAATTTGTTTTGAAAATTATGAAATGTTTCTAATCATGCAACTGAATTTGACTTGTAGGAAAGATCATGTATAATCACCTACAAGAGAATAATGATGAGACTTGTTCCAAAGAACAAGTGACGACGGTTGAGCTATGACGTTCAAGAAGATTTACGAAATTAAGCATACTACAGAAGTACAAAGTGAGGGTTCTCTTAGAAAGAGGGAGTCGACTATGATGAAATGTTGCTCTAGTGGCCAAACACAATTCCTCAGTGGTGGATATTACACTAGATAGATGGTGTAATTGAAGTAGAAGTGTATATCAAACAACCTCCAGGATTCGAGACCCTCTACAGAGAACCACATGTGCGCAGATTGAAGAAGGCTTTGTACGAGCTTATAAGGCATCCATGGGATAGCATGATGAGCTTAAGGATCACCTAGAGTGATAAGATATCAACCTTTGCTACAAGGTTGAAGACGGGGAGCTCATAGATGGGTGCAAGAGAAAACTTGCAACATAGTTTGAGATCTTGGTATCCAGTGACCTAGAGAGATGACATAGATGGATACACAAAAGATCAACAGAAGAGAAGGCTACCAGTCACTCCAGTGCAGAATGTCCCAATGCAGAGAGTACAAGATGCCAAGGGAAGATAGTTCTCAGTTACAGATGGAGCAGGAACGCTCCGCTTTAGAGGGAGTGACTACAACACAGATTGAGAGACATTATCACTTAGCCTCTATCCGTGGAAAAGGTTGTTTGCCTCAACATCTCAGGGATATGCTCAGAGTGATACCAGATTTCTCCCCTCATGAAGAGGAAGTATATGTGGTGCAGTTTGAGACAGGTGCCCAGAACATGATACAGCAAGATAGATGGATTTCTGACGAGATTGGGCTTTGCCAAGAGTAAAGCGGATTCGAACCTTTACTACAAGGTTGAAGAAGTAAATCATGTGATTCTACTATTATATGTAGATGACTTGTTCTTGACAGGTGAAGAGAAGCTCATAGTAGAAACAAAGAAGAAGCTTGTCGCAGAGTTTGAGATGAAAGACTTGGGTATGATTCATTATTTCTTAGGTCTTGAGGTGTGTTAGAATCAAGATGAACTTTTCCTGAGCCAAGGAAAGTATGCAGTAGAGATCTTGAAGAGATTCAGGATGATGGATTGTAAGGCCATGGCCACACCTATGGCATTGAATCTGAAGGTGTTGAGTGATACTTCTTCAGAACTGGTGGATGCCACAGTATATAGGCGGATGATTGGTTCGTTGATGTACTTAACGAACACAAGGCTAGACTTATGCTTTGCGGTGAACACTCTAAGTAAATATATAGTAGAGACGAGACATGTTAACCTGGTTGCGGCAAAGCATGTGCTAAGGTACCTGAAGGGTACGGTTGATTATGGCCTCAAAATGCATCGGATCATAAGATCAACCAATAGGGTTATGTTGATGCGGATTGGGCCGCGAGTGTCACAGATAGAAAGATCACATCAGGGTGTTGCTTCAGTTTGGTAACTGGTATGATCTCATGGTTCAGTAGGAAGCAGATGAGTGTGGCACTCAGTACAGCCAAAGCCAAGTATATGGCAACTTGTTCTACAAGCTGCGAAGCAGTATGGCTTCGAAAGTTGCTATCAGGATTGTTTGATCTCGAGTTAGAGGTGACTTGTGTCTTTTGTGACAACCAAAGTTGCGTGAAGTTGTCTGAGAACCCAGTGTTTCATGACAAGTCAAAGCACATCGAGATCATGTATCACTATATTCGGGATATGGTGCAGAAGGGTGCAATGAGGCTCCAATATATAGGAACAAAGGAGCAAATAGCCGATGTGTTGACCAAGCCTCTATCGAGAGTGAAGTTCGAGTACTTCAGGGACAAGCTTGGGGTGGTCCAGATCAAGAGGGAGTGATGAGCTCAAATAAGGTAGCAGGTAGTCACAGGTTATGTGACATAATTGAGTCTCCTAGGCTACGAGAGGATCTGGACGTGTGGTGAGGTAACGAAGGAGGATCTCCTGGGCTGAACCCACCAGATGACTTGCTCGGTTCATGGAAGATGACAGTTGCATCTAGTATGAAAAAGGACCAGCTCTACGGGATATCTACATCCAGTATGAAAAAGGACCAGCTCTACGGGATATCTACATCCAATATGAAAAAGGACTGGCTCTATAGTGGTGTGCATTCAGTATGAAAAAGGACTGGCTCTGCAGGATATCTACATCCAGTATGAAAAAAGACTGGCTCTATAGTGGTGTGCATCCAGTATGAAAAAGGACTGGCTCTACAGGATATCTACATCCAGTATGAAAAAAGACTGGCTCTGTAGTGGTGTACACCCAGTATGAAAAAGGATTGCTCACTATGCGGGATGATTCTAGCTTGGCTGGTTGTATCTCCAGAGTTGCAGGTTGTATCTTCGAGGGTAGATCCCAACATGGTTGGTGGTATCATCAAGGGAGATTCCAGTGTCAGATGTAGGTTCCCCGACGGACTGGGTTGAACTGGTGCATGTAGGCTCTCCGACGGACTGGATTGAGCGGATGCATGGTGATTGGTGGTATCTCCGAGGGTAGATCCCAACATGGTTGGTGGTATCTCCAAGGGTTGATCCCAGTGTGGTTGGTGGTATCTCCGAGGGTGCATCCCAATATGACTGGTCGTATCACCAAGGGAAGATCCCAACGTGATCACATTCAACATGAAAAAGGGTTGGCTATGTGGAGAGTTTCATCCAGCATGAAAAAGGGTTGGCTCTGTGGAGTTGCATCCAGCATGAAAAAGGGTTGGCACTGCAAGGCACATTTAACATGAAAAAGGGCTGGCTCTGTGAAACTTATTATGATATATAGATTCGAGAGATGTCAGATGTCAATAGTCAAAGTACAAGAAGTGCAGCAGCTGGAAGATGACAGTGACGATGTCAAAAGAATACCTTCCTTGTTAAGAGGGAGTGTTGAAGAATGTAACTTCGAAAGATATTCTTATTTGTTTTATTTGTATCATTTGTATTGTACACCCTACAGGGATTATTATTAATGTAATTGCTAATGTAAAAGTCAATGAAAGAGTCAATCTAAACCCTCACTGTTAGGTCAACTTGGAAAGATCTAGAAAAAAAAAATTATTGTGAATTAGATAAGTCAACCCAGTTAGGAGAGTCAAGTCGGCCCTGTTTGGTAAAAAGGTCAAGTCAGTTGATTAGTATAAATGAGGAGTTCGACCTCCTCATTTGGTCACCACTCTCTCATTGAGTTTGCATGAGTAGGAGAGATAGAGTCAAGTGAGTAGCTGCTTTTGGAGTCTTCTTGTTTTGGGTCTTTGCATGAGGAATACTACTGTACATTTCGATGAATCTATATAGAAGAAGTTTGTTGGGTTTTTCTGCCCCGAGAGGGTTTTCACATGATAAAATTATTGTGTATTATTGTCTATGCTATGCTTGTTTATCTTTTAGTGGTCCTTATTGTTACTACATTTAAATTTCTAACACCTTTGTCTATTATTAGGGTCAACTGGCTGCCCATACTCCCACATTGGATCCAAGGGCTTTGGCATTGTGTTACTATTTAGTTGAAACTTGAAGTTGAGAATGCCAATGGAGATTAAACCTATGCCACAAAAAAAAATGAATAAAATGGAATCATACTTGGATCTTTGAAATTTTGAAAACAATGAAAACATTCAAGAATCAAAAGAATAGGGGGTGACCAACCCAAAACCCTACACTAAAAGTCTAGGACTCAGAAACCGGATTCGTTTGAAACCCTTGCCGTGTCACGAATCGGTCGAATCGGACACGATTCGATATGAATTCGTGTCCGATTAGACCTTGCATCGAATCCTAAATCGGGACACGCACTCAACAACGAATCGGACATGATTTTACAACGTGTCCCGACTGTCGGACACGTACCCGAAAAACAGGACACGTTTTTGGCGGAAAAAGGCGTCCGGGTTCACTTAAAAACAAAATTTTGCCTTTCTTTTTGTCATTTGCAAGGAAGCATTTGGTTGAGAGTGAGTTGTATGTGCAGGTGAAGGAGATTTGAAGGAGATTTGAAGGCTATCCATTGTTTCCAAGCGATTCCAAGTGCATTCCGGTGGATTTGTGGAGAGGATTGCAAGCTCAACCATCACAAAAGAAAAGGAATGTCTCAATCAGCTAGGGCAGGAGGTAGGGGGCAAAGGAGAGGGAGAAATGCACCATCTAGGGCCTCCCCTCCTATTCCACCAAGCACAAGCGGTTCTCCTCCTCCGTCAAGTGCTCCATCGGCTGCTAGTGGAGCTCATTCTATGGCTCCACTTAACCATGTTTTAGCAAGACAACAAGCCCAAGAAAAAAAATACCCTTTGTGGAAGTATGTGACAAGGAAAGATGGACCCGGGGCAATGTTGAAATACTGAGAGGGGGGTGAATCAGTATTTGCTAATTAACATTCAAAATTTTTAACTGAAAGCAAGTTGCTAATCACCAATCATAGCAGTAAATCATCAGCAATAAAACAAGATGCACAGTACACAAGATTTTTTACGTGGAAACCCAAGTCCTGGGGGTAAAACCACGGAAGCCTTTTATAATAAAATTTGACCCAGCAACAACTGGGGTTTCAAATTTAATACAACTTCCCCAGCTACAACTGGAAGGGGCTACAACCCCTAGGCTTCGTCAGCCACAACTGACAAGCTGCTGCAATAGCTCAGCTCACAAGATTGTGAGCCTTAGCACCACCCTACCACCCTGTAGAAAAATATGATTGTACCTATGGACCTGTAAAACGAATCACTGAACCTGCTGCCTTTTGATTACTGCCAAACTACCACTGCTGATCCACCATCAAGCTGTTTCATCAATTTGTATGTGCCTTACTGTCATACCAAAATACCTCTGCTGAAATCAAACTGTCACATCATTTCTCTGCTCATGTCATCATGGTCATGTTGATCAACTGCTCATCAACTGTTCACTGTTATCAATTGTTCACTGCTCATTCACTGCTCATCAACACTGTTGCTGCTATGCCACTTGTCATCTTATCATCATGTCTTCTGCTGTAGGGTTGTCAAACTGAACATGTCATCTAGTCATCAAGGTCTCGAACAACATCATAGGGTTTGCATCATCATAGGGTTTTCATTATTATCATCATCTAGTAGTGGATTATGCATGCACCATCATCAAACCATTGTCTTAGTGTACTGTACACACACCACTGTATATATCACTTAGCTGTGTATGCATCATACCATCATATACAGTAAATACATCATCATCTCATCAACGCATCATCAAGTAGTTTGTAATGAATAAATCTTCACACATCATTGTAGAAGATCTTCACTGTGTGTAAATACTGTGCATACTTATCATCATCATTCTTAGTGCATCGTCAAGCAATACATCAATTATCAACATCATACATGCATCTTCATGACTGTTCATACACCTTTGCATTCTTCACTACTGTATACATCACTGTTATACATGCCACTGTATTCATTCACTGTTCACACATTACTTGTGCATGCCACTGTATTTCACTTTACATATATTGTATATCACATACATTCACTACTCATACTTTATCATGCCTGAGTAATCATACATACCTTGCATGTCAAACTTTTACCTGGGCTGTGTATGACTTCAAACTCAAACCTCAAGGCAATCACTGTAAGAGGCTTGGCCCACCATCAAACTCGAACTGCTGAGGAAGACTGTAAAGAATTCGGGTCTGTTGACTCAGATCTCAATAGAATGTGATTGTCACATCAATAAGAGAAAGCTTCAAACCATGAGGAGACCGAGACTGTAAGTGGCATCAGCAAGAATACTTCAACCAACGTAAGGATTGTTCTGAACTGTAAAAACCAGGCATTCAAAGGACCAAAACGTGACTGTGTAAGTGGTGTAAAATGGCCTTAGAAAATCACTGTCAATGAGATAATCTCTGTGTAATTCGGGTCTGCTTTCACCAATAGAAACTTCATCTCCAGCGTAGTCTTTACCAAGAAAACTCAGAGCTCTATTACCAGCTGTGCCAGCAGTGTATTCACCAACAATTCGAGCTATGAAACCAACGTGCCTTCACCAAATAATTCGAGTTCTGAACTGTGCCTTCAATAAAAAAAACGAGCTCTGTCTTCAGCAAAAACACCAATACAAAGAATTTGCAGACTGTTGTTCCTTCTCCAAAAAAAATGAGCTAATAAACTGCTATGTCTTCACTAAAGAATTCAAGCTGTGTCTTCACAAAAACCAGAGCTGTGTCTTCACCAAAATCGGGATATTGAAGATGTTGTTCCTTCACCAAAATCGAGCCAAGCAATCGAGCTATGTCTTCACTAAAGCCGGGATATTAAGGATGCTGTTAAAAACCAAATCCGAGCCCTCCAGACCAGCGAAAGACACATCCAAAAAATGAAATCGTGGAAGGGTTTTTATATTAGTTTTCGGGCAAAGATATGGAGCCGACCTTCAAATTTCTAATTTTAATTTGAAATTTTAACTTCTTAAATTATGGGGCCGACCTCCCAACTTTAATTAATTTTAAAATAATGAATATGTTTGCCATTACAAAAGGTTATTAATATATTAAAAATTTATTTATTAAAATATTTTATTTATTAAAAACTTTTTAATATTTGAAATTAAACTTTTCTTATTTAAAAATATCATCTTTCCATGTTTTTTTTTTGTTTAAAAAGTTATTATTATTATTATTATTATATTTTTTTTTAATAATCAAATTAATTTTTAATTTGAATTTTTGTTTAATTTATGGGACCGACCTCAATTAAATTTGTTTAAGCGTGGTGTTCTATTAGCCATCAAGACCCCATCACCATCAAGGTGTGGGTTCAAGAATTTTCTTGACCATTTTGACCACCTTCAGGGTATCACTTTTGCCATTCCTTCAAGGACCAATAAATTCATTACGTGTGGGGTTGCCTAGACTTCTCCCAGGGTGCCATGAGCTTATTAAAACATAAATGACCACTGAAAGGGTCATTTGATCTATTGCAACACATCAAGGACACATTCTAGGGTATTGGGGTATAGAAACACCTTAGGGGTCACTTAAACAAATTAATGGGTAGCCAGGGCTTTTGGCATTGTCCCAAGGCCTCCAAGGGCTTCAAGCTTGGGCTTGGACAAGGTCAAAAGGTCTCCTCTGACACAGACAATCACTAAACAAATACTAACCCTCAGGGGCTCCACAAGGGGCACCAAGACTCAACTGTGGGCATCAATGACCAGGCACTGTTGTCATCAATGACAACTTAATCAACAATCTCCCCCTTTGTCATTGATGACAACACTCAGGCTCCCCCTGAGAATAGGCTCCCCCTAGCCACAACTTCTCTCCCCCTTTGGCATCAATGGCAAAGGGTATTACCTTGAAGTAACAATTCCCCTCAGAGCATGCTTTCCCAAACACCAGGCACTTTTCTGTGAAGAATCAATTAGTGGGAAGAAGAAATGACCCCCAATTTTTCTCGGAGGTACTCAAATGTCCCTTTAGGAAGTGGCTTGGTGAATATATCTGCTATCTGCTCCTTTGTTTCAATGTATTCCAACTTGATGTGCTTTTCTGTGACTTGTTCACGAAGAAAGTGATATTTGATAGGGATGTGCTCTGTCTTGGAGTGCATGACCGGATTCTTGGAGATGCTGATGGCAATTGTGTTGTCACATAGAATTGGAATCAGCTCATCATATGTCACTTGTAGGTCTTGCAGGTTCTGTTTCATCCAAAGGATTTGAGTACAACATGCTGTTGCTGCTATATATTCTGCTTCTGCTGTTGACAAGGATACTGAGGATTGCTTTTTGCTAGACCATGATACCAGACAGTTTCCCAAAAAAAATGCTGCACCACTTGTGCTTCTTCTGTCATCCACACATCCTGCCCAATCTGCGTCTGAGTAAGCTAATAAGTCCAACTCATTTCCTTTTGAATACCATAATCCAAAGTCCATAGTTCCTTTGAGATATCTGAAGATTCTTTTGACTGCAATGACATGAGTTTCCTTCGGAGCTGCTTGAAATCTTGCAACCTGTCCAACAGCTTGCATCACATCTAGCCTTGAAGCTGTCACATACAGTAGGCTACCAATCATTGACCTGTAATGTTTTTGATCCACTGCATTTGATTCATCATCTTTGCTTAACTTGCAACTAGTAGTCATAGGAGTGCTCACAGGCTTACAATCTTCCATCTTGAACCTCTTCAACATTTCTTTAATGTACTTGGTCTGAGAGATGAAGATGCCTTCTTCACATTGTGATATTTGAAGTCCCAAGAAGAAGGTCAGTTCACCAAGTAGAGACATCTCAAATTCGTTTTGCATAACCTTGGCAAATTGTTGGCTCAGAGTATCATCATCGCTACCAAAGATAATATCATCAACGTACACTTCAACAATAATTATGCTGTTATGATCAATCTTGATATACATATTGCTGTCTACAGTTCCCCTTTTGAAACCTTGTTTTTGCAAGTAACTGTCCAATCTAGAGTACCAAGCTCTAGGAGCTTGCTTTAACCCATATAGGGCTCTTTTTAATCTGCACACATAGTCCTTGTTTGCTGATAGTTGGAATCCTTCTGGCTATTCAATGTAGACTTCTTCTTCTAGTTTGCCATTTAAAAAGGCTGATTTGACATCCATTTGATATACTTTGATATTTTTAGCACAAGCATGGGCCAATATCATTCTTATAGCTTCCATTCTGGCTACTGGAGCAAATGTTTCTTCAAAGTCTATCCCTTCGATTTGAGCATATCCTTTGCAAACCAATCTTGCCTTGTTTCTAATTACCTGTCCATCTTCATTCAGCTTATTTCTGAAAATCCATTTTGTGCCAATCACATTTTTGTCCTTGGGTCTGGGAACTAGTTCCCATGTTTCATTTTTCTCGATTTGATCAAGTTCTTCTCCCATGGCTTTGACCCAATGTCCATCTGCACTGGCTTCCGCAAAGTTACTCGGCTCAACTGTAGATAGTAGTGAGAAATGTACTTGTTTTGGTCTTCGGACTTGTCTTCGATCTTTTCCGGTTTCTATGCCGACATTTTTGTCACCAATAATCAATTCCTGTGGATGATTCTTTGATACCAATTCTTAGGAGATTTTTGTTGTTCTTCTTGTTGATCATGTACTTGTTGATCCTATGTAACTGTTGGCTGAATTTTTCTCTGTTCTTCTTCTTCTTCTTCTTCTTCTTCTACTTCATCATCATCATCTTCTTCTTCATGGTCTTTTGAGTCTTCCTGACATTTTGGCAAGCTCGATTCATCAATCTTTACATTGATGCTTTCCACTATCTTACCTAATCTCAGGTTGTAACACTTGTAGGCCTTTCTTGTGGAGGAGTACCCAACAAATATTCCTTCGTCTGCACGAGATTCGAATTTTCTAATCTTCGTATCATCTCTTCTGATGTAGCACCTGCTTCCGAACACTCTGAAGTGTTGAACATTAGCTGTTCTTCCCGTCCATAACTCATAAGGAGTTTTATCAGTGTTGCTTCTGAGCAATCCTCTGTTCATAATGTGGACTGCTGTATGTACTGCTTGAGCCCAAAAATTTTCGCTTAGTTTAGCTTCATTCAACATAGTTCTGGCCATTTCTAACACTGATCTGTTCTTCCTTTCTGCTACTCCATTCTGCTGAGGTGTTCTGGCAACTGAAAATTGTCTTTTTATACCATTTTCTTCACAATATTGATAGAATTCATTTGATGTGAATTCTCCGCCATTATCGGATCTGAGACACTTGATTCGTTTACCTGTTTCATTTTCAACCTGTTCTTTAAAGATCTTGAAGCATTCAAAGGCTTCTGATTTCCTGTTAAGAAGGCATACCCATGTCATCCTAGAGTAGTCATCAATGAGCAGCATGAAGTATTCTTCACCATCCAATCCTTTATTCTTGGTTGGCCCACATAGATCAGTGTGAACAAGCTCTAAGGGTTTTGTAGAAGAGTATTCTTTTGTCTTGAAGTTGGCTTTCGTAAGTTTCCCATGCTGACAGTGCTTCCAGATAGTATCAGTAGGCTTGGTAATCTGTGGCATGTTCCTTACGGCTAGCTTTTTGCTAATCTTGACCAGATTATCAAAATGTACGTGTCCCATTCTTCTATGCCATAACCAATTTTCATCTTCTTTTGCTAGGTGACATTTCTCTTCCTTGATTTCATCCAGAACATATATGTTGTTTGGAGTCCTGGTAGCAGTAGCCACTAACTTTCCTGATCCTTCTTTTCTTATTTTGCAAGACTTTGAGTTGAATGTAAGTTCATGTCCTTGATCACACATCTGACTGACACTCAACAGATTATGCTTCATACTGTCAACATACAACACATTTTCTGCTACTGTATCTTTGCCGCCAAGATTTACTGTACCTTTTCCAACAACTTTTGCTGATTTATTGTTCCCAAAAGAAACAGATCCTTTATCTTTTTCAAGAAACATGAAAGCATCTTTGTTACCAGTCATATGCCTAGAACAACCACTGTCAACATACCATTTGTTGCTACCAGTTTGAGCTTGAGCTTGAAGAGCTATCCCACATTCATGAATATTCAGGTTGTTCTTTTGTCTGATCCATACCTTTTGCTGGTCACCTGTTTGATTGGTTGATACTTGTTTAATGCCTGTAGGAGGGATTGTCATTCTGCAATTTTTGGCTGTGTGCCCAAAGTTGTTGCATTTCTGACATTCGACTTCAGAATCCAAGGGAGAAAAACTGTTGTTGTTGTTTCGTTGCCATCTAGAATTTTCATACCTGTTTCTATTTTCTGCATATCTTCCTTTTGTACAATACATTGCTTTATGCCCAAATATTCCGCAAGAAAAACAATAACCATAAAATGCATATTCATACCTGGGAACAAATGGTCTTCTTGGAGGTGCTGCCCATCTGAAACTTCGATTTTCAACTGGAGTCCATTCTGAGGTTGATTGTCTAGGTTGAAATGGTCTTCTTAGAGGTATTGTCGTATTAACCTGTTGATTTTCACTTGGAGCCTGTTTTGGTTGTTGTTTTGGCTGATATATGGGTACTTCCTGGATGACGGAGTCTTTGATAGCTTCTGGTTTATCCTCTGCTGTCTTGGAGCTTGAACCTTCATCATTGTGCTTCTTATAACCAAGACCTGTTCTGTCGAGATATGGCTTTTGATTATTGATGATCTGATCAAGTATCTTGGAACTGTTGTCATAGCCTTGACTCACATTTTTCTTTTGTAGTTGAGTTCTTAGAGTCACTATCTCCCCCATTAGTTTCTCACCTTCATTCATACTTTCTTCTAGTTGTTTTCTGAGATTGTCTTGAATTCTTTTGGCTTCTTCTAATTGAATAGTTAGACTTTGAATGAGTTGATCTGCTTCTTCAGATATCTGAGGTCTTTCCCGTAACACCTGTATCTCCTCTTTAAATAGTTTGTTCTTTTTCCTTTCTCTTCTTAGTTCTTTCAAAGCACTTATCAATTCTTCCTCCAGGTCTACTTCACCTTCTGAATCGGATTCTTCTTTGTTTTCGGTGATCTCATCTGAGTCTTTTGAATCGACAGCCATGAAGAGTACCCTTTTTGATTCGTTGTCACTGTCACTGTCTGAATCACTCTCACTATCTGAGTCATTGTCAGAATCTTCATCTGATGAGCTGGAGTTTCTTTTAGAGTAGAAACTTTTCTTCTTTGCAAACCTTCCATTTTTCTTTCCTTTGAAGTTCCTGTATTTCTTGTGTTTCTTAAAACTGCCATCACTATCAGAGTCTTTCGCATAGGGACATTTTGAAGCAAAGTGACCTATTTTACCACATGAAAAACACTTAAGAGGTAACTTACCTTTGTACTTACCTGTGCCTCTTTTGAGCTTTCTTACGAAGTTTGCTATCTCCTCATCATCTGAATCGTCACTGCAGTTGAAGTGGTATGCTGTCTTGGATTTGGATTTTATTTATGAATTGTCCTTCTTGGCTTGTTTGTCTTTCATTGCTTGCTTGGAGGAAACTTTAAAGGCTGCTTCTTTTCTAGGTGAGTCTTCATCTTCTAATCTCATTTCATAAGCCACAAGTGTCCCATGTAGCTGGTCTACTGTCATAGTATCCAAATCCGTCCTTTCTTCCAAGGCTGAGATTTTAGGATTGAATCTGTTGGGTAGCGTTCTTAGTATCTTTTGAACAACAACTGATTCTTCAACCGTTTCACCCAGGCCTCTGACAGTATTTACAAGTTCATCAATTCGAAGAAAGTAGGTTGCAATATTCTCGTCATCCTTCATCTTTAGATGTTCGAATTGTCCTCTGTAGGTTTGGAGTTTGGCTTCTTTGACCTTTTTGTCCCCTTCATAGATGGTCTTGAGTTTGTCCCACATTTCCTTAGCAGATGTACAATGCATGACTTTGATGAAGACTGATTCATCCAATGCACTTGAAATATGATTCGTGGCTTTTGAATTTGTATCATAACGAACTAAGTCATCTGGATCTGTTGGTGGGGGTGTTGGTACTTTATATCCATTTTCAACTATTTGCCATACCTGTACTCCTTGTGCTAGCAGAAAGGATTTCATTCGTATACTCCAAAAGGTATAGCCAGTCCCATCAAACATGGGTATTCCATTTTTACTGTGCCTGGCAAACTTGCCCATAATTTCCTTCCAGTGATTAGACTGTTCTTGAAGGAACCCTCTCTGATACCAATTGTTGAAATACTGAGAGGGGGGTGAATCAGTATTTGCTAATTAACATTCAAAATTTTTAACTGAAAGCAAGTTGCTAATCACCAATCATAGCAGTAAATCATCAGCAATAAAACAAGATGCACAGTACACAAGATTTTTTACGTGGAAACCCAAGTCCTGGGGGTAAAACCACGGAAGCCTTTTATAATAAAATTTGACCCAGCAACAGCCGGGGTTTCAAATTTAATACAACTTCTCCAGCTACAACTGGAAGGGGCTACAACCCCTAGGCTTCGTCAGCCGCAACTGACAAGCTGCTGCAACAGCTCAGCTCACAAGATTGTGAGCCTTAGCACCACCCTACCACCCTGTAGAAAAATATGATTGTACCTGTGGACCTGTAAAACGAATCACTGAACCTGCTGCCTTTTGATTACTGCCAAACTACCACTGCTGATCCACCATCAAGCTGTTTCATCAATTTGTATGTGCCTTAAAGTCATACCAAAATACCTCTGCTGAAATCAAACTGTCACATCATTTCTCTGCTCATGTCATCATGGTCATGCTGATCAACTGCTCATCAACTGTTCACTGTTATCAATTGTTCACTGCTCATTCACTGCTCATCAACACTGCTGCTGCTATGCCACTTGTCATCTTATCATCATGTCTTCTGCTGTAGGGTTGTCAAACTGAACATGTCATCTAGTCATCAAGGTCTCGAACAACATCATAGGGTTTGCATCATCATAGGGTTTTCATTATTATCATCATCTAGTAGTGGATTATGCATGCACCATCATCAAACCATTGTCTTAGTGTACTGTACACACACCACTGTATATATCACTTAGCTGTGTATGCATCATACCATCATATACAGTAAATACATCATCATCTCATCAACGCATCATCAAGTAGTTTGTAATGAATAAATCTTCACACATCATTGTAGAAGATCTTCACTGTGTGTAAATACTGTGCATACTTATCATCATCATTCTTAGTGCATCGTCAAGCAATACATCAATTATCAACATCATACATGCATCTTCATGACTGTTCATACACCTTTGCATTCTTCACTACTGTATACATCACTGTTATACATGCCACTGTATTCATTCACTGTTCACACATTACTTGTGCATGCCACTGTATTTCACTTTACATATATTGTATATCACATACATTCACTACTCATACTTTATCATGCCTGAGTAATCATACATACCTTGCATGTCAAACTTTTACCTGGGCTGTGTATGACTTCAAACTCAAACCTCAAGGCAATCACTGTAAGAGGCTTGGCCCACCATCAAACTCGAACTGCTGAGGAAGACTGTAAAGAATTCGGGTCTGTTGACTCAGATCTCAATAGAATGTGATTGTCACATCAATAAGAGAAAGCTTCAAACCATGAGGAGACCGAGACTGTAAGTGGCATCAGCAAGAATACTTCAACCAACGTAAGGATTGTTCTGAACTGTAAAAACCAGGCATTCAAAGGACCAAAACGTGACTGTGTAAGTGGTGTAAAATGGCCTTAGAAAATCACTGTCAATGAGATAATCTCTGTGTAATTCGGGTCTGCTTTCACCAATAGAAACTTCATCTCCAGCGTAGTCTTTACCAAGAAAACTCAGAGCTCTATTACCAGTTGTGCCAGCAGTGTATTCACCAACAATTCGAGCTATGAAACCAACGTGCCTTCACCAAATAATTCGAGTTCTGAACTGTGCCTTCAATAAAAGAACGAGCTCTGTCTTCAGCAAAAACACCAATACAAAGAATTTGCAGACTGCTGTTCCTTCTCCCAAAAAAACGAGCTAATAAACTGCTGTGTCTTCACTAAAGAATTCGAGCTGTGTCTTCACAAAAACCAGAGCTGTGTCTTCACCAAAATCGGGATATTGAAGATGTTGTTCCTTCACCAAAATCGAGCCAAGCAATCGAGCTGTGTCTTCACTAAAGCCGGGATATTAAGGATGCTGTTAAAAACCAAATCCGAGCCCTCCAGACCAGCGAAAGACACATCCAAAAAATGAAATCGTGGAAGGGTTTTTATATTAGTTTTCGGGCAAAGATATGGAGCCGACCTTCAAATTTCTAATTTTAATTTGAAATTTTAACTTCTTAAATTATGGGGCCGACCTCCCAGCTTTAATTAATTTTAAAATAATGAATATGTTTGCCATTACAAAAGGTTATTAATATATTAAAAATTTATTTATTAAAAACTTTTTAATATTTGAAATTAAACTTTTCTTATTTAAAAATATCATCTTTCCATGTTTTTTTTTTGTTTAAAAAGTTATTATTATTATTATTATTATATTTTTTTTTAATAATCAAATTAATTTTTAATTTGAATTTTTGTTTAATTTATGGGACCGACCTCAATTAAATTTGTTTAAGCGTGGTGTTCTATTAGCCATCAAGACCCCATCACCATCAAGGTGTGGGTTCAAGAATTTTCTTGACCATTTTGACCACCTTCAGGGTATCACTTTTGCCATTCCTTCAAGGACCAATAAATTCATTACGTGTGGGGTTGCCTAGACTTCTCCCAGGGTGCCATGAGCTTATTAAAACATAAATGACCACTGAAAGGGTCATTTGATCTATTGCAACACATCAAGGACACATTCTAGGGTATTGGGGTATAGAAACACCTTAGGGGTCACTTAAACAAATTAATGGGTAGCCAGGGCTTTTGGCATTGTCCCAAGGCCTCCAAGGGCTTCAAGCTTGGGCTTGGAAAAGGTCAAAAGGTCTCCTCTGACACAGACAATCACTAAACAAATACTAACCCTCAGGGGCTCCACAAGGGGCACCAAGACTCAACTGTTGGCATCAATGACCAGGCACTGTTGTCATCAATGACAACTTAATCAACAGGGTAAAGCTTGGTGGGGGAGGCAATGTGTCTTGGAGATGCAATTTTTGCAAGCATGAGTTCATGAGCACATATTTCCGGTTTAAGGGCCATTTGTTGGCCCTTCCTTCTTGTGGGATTTCTTCATGCAAAGCGGTGATTGTTCACCAAAGGAGGGATATGGAAAGAGAGGATCATGTTGGCTTAGGGAAGGTGGCAGCAGCAAGCAAGAAAAAAGAGGATGATCCTCTTCCATTCTTGAGGAAGTCCTCTAGCACCAAGCCTCCATTTCCACCTAGCATTCATGGGCGTGGGCGTGGGGATACTTATCAAACAAGAAAGAGGCAATCTACAGGTGGTCCAATAGATAGGATTTTCCAAAAAGAGGCGCGAGAAGAGGTAGACCTTACAATTGCATTTTTCTTCTACCTCAACTTCATCTCGTTCAATGTTGCACGGTCACCATTGTATTTTGAGACGGTTAAAACTATCTTGGAACGAGCTCCAAATGGTTATGTGCCTCCTGGTTCAGAGAAGCTTAGAACCACATTGTTGGTTAAAGCAAAGAAGGAGGTAGATAAAATTCTTGAGCCAATTAGATCAACATGGCCCTCATCCGGTGTGAGTATTGTTTCTGATGGATGGACGGATCCCGCACGCCATCCACTCATCAATTTCATGGTATCTTCCCAAAATGGACCGGTGTTCTTGAAAGCGGTGGATGCTCTTGGCGAATACAAGGATGCACAATCTATGGGTGATTTATTCATCAAAACCATTGAAGAAGTGGGTGCTGAGTCGTGTGTACAAATCATCACGGACAATGCACCTGTTTGCAAGGCTGCTGGCATGATTGTGGAAGCTAAATATCCACAGGTATGTTCATTTTGGACACCTTTCATTTCTAATTTGCTCATTGTTTGAATTTGGTCATTGCAATGTTAGTGTTGTAGAGTCATTGATACATGCTTTTAGTGCTCTTACAGGTTTTTTGGACACCTTGCATTGTCCATTCCTTGAATTTAGCACTGAAAGCCATTGCTTCGGATGTGGCATGGATTGACAACCTTATTGAGGATGCACGCCATATCCGTAACTTTGTACAAAACCACACAAATGCCCTCACCATCTACAAACAGTACACACAGCTTTCATTGCTGAAGGTTGCAGATACTTGGTTTGCTTCCTCATTCATCATGCTCAAGAGGTTGAGGGAGGTCAAAACCGCTCTTGGGTCCATGGTGATTTCAGAGTTTTGGGCTTTGTGGAGAAAGACGGATCAGGCTGCTTCACAAAAGGTGAAGGACTTGGTGTTAAATGATGGTTGGTGGGACACGGTGGATCTTACTATTAAGATCATGGAGCCAATCATTTCTTTGTTGCGGTATGCAGACACGGACCAGCCCATCCTAGCAGAGGTTTATGAGGGGTGGGATTCCATGATTGAGTCCATGAGGTCCATTGTCATGGAGAATGAGTGTCCCGAGTATGGGACATCGGCAGAGAACTTATGGACCATTATTCGAGATATTCTTATCTCCAGGTGGGATAAGAATTGCACACCTTTGCATTGCTTGGCCCACTCCTTGAACCCCAAATTCTACACTCAGGAGTGGCTCACTAGTGGATCGGGGGCCTCACACAGAGTCCCTCCTCACATGGATGCAGAGATTGCAAATGGAAGGAAGATAGCACTTAGACGGCTATTTCAGGATAGAGACATGCTTGAGGAGGTGGAGGATGGCTTTGTAGATTTTTCCACTGGCACTGGGAGATTTGGAGGCTATGATGTGCTTAGAGATAGGGAGGGTAAGACACCCTATCGTTGGTGGGCAACTCATGGGGCAACATCCCCTATTCTATAGAAGTTAGCCTTCAGGGTCATCTCTCAAGTTACATCATCCTCTTGTTGTGAGAGGAATTGGAGCACATATGGGAACTTGTACAGTGTGAAGAAGAGCAGGCTTGAGCAGTCCAAGGCGGAGTCTATGGTGTATGTGCACTCCAACCTTCGTCTTATTTACAGGAAGAGGGAGGAGTGGGTGAAGGGAAAGACAAAGATGTGGGATGTCTTTCCTGATGATATGGGTTTGGACAGCAGTATTGAGTTGGCATTAGCCAACATGGATCTTAATGATCCAGTGCTAGAGCCGGTCACTTTTGATGATAGTGATCGTACAGAGGGGTCATCCTCCACAGCAGCAGATGCAGATCGTCAGATGGGCAGAGAGGACGAGGAGGGGGAGGAGGATGAGGATCAGGGCAGTGGCAGTGGCAGTGGCAGTGATGAGTATGTTGATTCAGGCATGGAGGAGGACTACTGACATATGGGATTCTCCCATCTTGATCCACCCCTTTTTGTATTTACTATTAGTCTCTTTGGCATTTGCCAGTGGCCCAGTGCCCAGTGGCATTCCGACAAATATGTATACATTTTGATTTTGATGACTTAATGAGAAATATGGTTCCGACATGCATCTGTGTCTCATTGTGATTTGTGAATGACAAATGTGTTGTGAATCGTGATTTGTGAATGACAAATGTGTAATCATTAATGTGTTTTTATTCTAATTTCTATTGAATATTTGTAAATGTTCTAGTTTCTAAATATTTTTGGATCTATATGTCTATATTTTTAAATTTTAATATATTTAAAAAATATATATATATGTATATAAAACGTATCCTACGTGTCCTGATTTCGGGGGTCACCGTGTCCGTGTCGGACTCTCGTATTTTCGTGTCCTACGTGTCCCGTGTCCCCATGTCAGGTGACTTTGGTCTAGGACTATAAATTTATAAATTTATAATGGCCAGTGCAATATCATTATAAATTTATAATTCCCATTGGCCAACCAATTTAAAGTCTTAAACCCTACACTAAATCTAAAATAAACAACAAATATCAAGCAAAAAAAAGAAAAAACGAATTAATACATGCTTGAATAAATCAAAGATGGAGTAGATGGATCCCCACTCCTCAACTGATCCGCTAATGGCGATGGAAGAATGAGATATGTCTTTGTTCTCTTGTTGTAAACCGGCTCAAACCCCCCTGTGGTCCGCTTTGGATTCCTCAACAAGGTGAAATGAAGTCGAATGAACAGGAAAAAAGCAACCCGCTGCCTTTCAATTTTTATTTTGGCGTTTTTTGCTTAGCAGGCCGACACATTCCATCGAATCACGATATATATTCAAAATATCGCATTGTAATGAATGTGTCACAACACTTTATCATATTGGAAAATATTGCGATATATCACCGAGGTGACTATCACGCGATATATGGCGATACGACTGATATATCGGCAATATATGTAACGGTGCTACTACTCCAATTGTAGATGACCTTGAGGAATCGAAGATTGAGACAGATGATGATGCCATTGCTTGTCCTGATTCTAGTTATACTTCTAGTTCTAACAGTGGTAATGAGTTTGATGATTGATCATGTTGATCAATGACTTGTATGATGTATGATCATTGATGTATGATGTAGTGGCATCATAGCATGTTGGTTTTTGGACTCTGCAAGCTATTAAGGCCTCATTGATTATGTATTTTGTTCCAGATATGTATTGCATTGTTGCATAGTACACTTCGTGCCATTTTGATATGTTCACCCTTATATGGTATATACCTGAGCAGACTTTGGATATTTTGTCTCTAATGCTTTGGAGTCATGAATTAGAAGCTTTAAAATATGTTTTTCTTTAAAATTTAAATAATTTATGTATTTTTCAGTAAACTGAGTCATTAAATTCAAATAGGTTGAGTCACTACTGATTCATTACAGATTCCAAGTCTGAGTCCAAGTTGACCCTAGACCGATTCAAAGTCCGAGTCCGAGTTTTAAAACTATAAATTCATTTCAATGCTCTGAAATCTCTGACCCCAACCTGGTTTCATGTCTCAATAAATCATTATTTAATTCCCGAACCCAATATTACTGCCCCGGAGTAATATATAAAAGCATAAACAAATTTATTACTAGAAACACATGAGATCTTTTACTCTTTTAAATCAGCAATACACACATAAAATAACACAGAGATTTTTGGTCAATGTGACTCTGGAAAAACCCTTGCGGTAAAACCAGTGAGAGATTAGAAGTTCTTTATTATCTTTTAGAAGGAATACACAGATCTATTACAATATTCACACAGACTTATCTTAGAAATTCCAACCTTGGACTTCCTACCTGATCACTGCTGAAGATGCAGTGGCATGTGTGCCCCTCTCTTCCTCCTTACCATCTTGGGATTTGCTCCCTCTTCCATTGCTGTCTACTCGCCCTCTCTATCTCTGCTGGTGGATTCGATCTCTATCAGAAGCAAACTCAGACCCTGATGAATTCGCCCACTCCTCCAAATGAAGTGCACCCCTCTCTCTCAGATATGCGCCCCTTTATCTCTCTAGAGTGCACCCCTCTCTCTTTGAAGTGCACCCCTTGTCTTGTCTTCTTGACTATCTCACTTGTGTGCCTCTCTATCCCTCTGCCCTCTTTTATAACACTTGGGTGCCTTTTAGGGTTCCAAAACCCTTATTCACTTTTCATGCAAATTACACTTTCGCATTAAAAAATGCATACATGCAAAATTACACTTTTGCATTAAAAAAGAGTTTCACTTCCGCATTAATAAAAATCCATTTTATCAAATATGAAGCAAGGGTAAGGTCCGGACACTTGTCCCTGTTAACTTTTACATCACTCCCTCTTAACGAGGAAAGTGTTCTTCACCGCTCCCATCTTGTCCCTAAAATAAACAAACTTGACCATCATCAGTGACTTTGTGAGAATGTCTACTACCTGGTCATTTGTAGACACATACTGAATCTCAACTACTCCCCTTTGAACATGATCCCGGATGAAATGATATATGATCTCAATATGTTTTGACCGGTTGTGAAATACTGGATTGTCCGTCAGTTTTATGCAACTCTGATTGTCACAGTAAATCTGTTGATGTTTCTAGATGGTTACAGCATAAGGAAACATTCTACAAACATTATCCCAGAAAGGTCATGAGAAGTGACCAATGGTTGGTAGAGGATAGCCCCTGGCATAGCCTTGATTAGTCATGAGAAGTGACTAACAGTAAAAGGCTTGAGATGCTTACTCTAAGAAAGAGTGCTTCGAGAAGGAAGCTTGAGGTCACATTGCATTCTCTGAGAAGGAGTGATCTATTCCATATTAGAGTGAATTGACTTGTTTATTTTGATAGGGAATTCTATCCCCTTATGAAATATACAAGTCTAATTTAATGTTGAATTTGACACAGGCTCTAAGTGTCCGGGACTTCTTAGAGTGGGGTCAAATCAACATTAGAGCTCTATGGGTGAATTTGATCTGCAAGTGAGGAGATGAACATCAACAAGGACATTTTTTCTATGATGAAGAAATAACCAAGAAGGCAAGTCAACCATTGAAGAAGTCCCAGAAAGTCCCAAAAGAAATTTGAAGACAAGAAGAGAAGTCGACCTGAAGATAAATTAAGGATGAAGATTAAAATTAGCAAGTCAGCCCCATGGAGGAAAAAGTCAAGTGGATTGAAGAATATAAATAAAGTGCTCTCACACTTCATTCTTATCATCACACAACATCTCTTCTCTCTCTTGTACACACTTTTCAAGGAAGGCCTAACAAAGGCAATAAGAAAGAAAATTTTGGGTTCTCATCATCTCTTGTCATTCGTTATTCTACCCCTAGAGGCTCACTAGGGTTTCTTGTGCAAGAAGGCCACATTCTCATGTGCTACGGTTTCATCTTGATGAATGGTATTGTACTTGAATTGGATTAATTTCTTCTAAGAAAAGTTGGTTGGATTTTCTCCTTGTTGGGTTTCCAGGATAAAATCTTTGTGTCTCTTGTGCATGGTTATCTTTCAGCGATCCTTGTGTGAATGTTGAAATTTTCAAGTGTATAATTATACAATGATAAAAGTGGGAAGATAAGTATTAGGACATAATTATCAAGATTTGAAAATTTTACTGCTAAGTTAAAATTCAACAAAATCACAGTTGGCCTCAACTACTGATCAAATAAGCTCACTAGCATCTTGTAAAGCCAAAAATCCTCACAACTAGCCAAACTAGCTGCCATGTATTCTACCTCTGCAGAACTCAGTACCACTAACTTTTGTTTCCTACTGATCCATGAAACAATTGCTGAACCCAAGCTAAACAGCACCCTAAGGTGCTTTCCCTGTCCACTACACTACCTGCCTAGTCAAAATTTGTATAGCCAATCAACTCTATTCCATCCCCTCTCTCATAGTTCAATCCAGGCTCCATAGTCCACTGTACCTCTAAGATACCTAAGCACGTGCTTTGCTGCCACCTAGTGCACACTCCAGGGCTCCACCATATACTGACATAATGTATTGATAGCATAGCATAGATCTGACCTAGTGTTGACTAGATATATCAACAATCCAATAAGCTAATGGTACCTAGTGGGATCAACCAACTCACCCTCAGAATTTACCAGCTTCTTCCAGCTGGTTGTCTTAGGTGTGGCCATAGGCCTATAGTCCTTCATCTGAAATCTCTTTAGAATGTTAACTATGTATCTGCCCTGTCCCAGAAAGATATGCCCATCTTTCTGCCAAACCTCCATACTCAAGAAGTAATGCATTAGTCCTATGTCTTTCATCTCAAACTCTGAACCAAGATCACTCTTGCAACTGGCTATGAGTTTCTCTGCTCCTGTAATAAACAAGTCATCCACATACAGTACCAGAATGAGTGGATCCCCATCAACCACAATGAAGTATATGTAGGGATCTGCCTCGCTCTTCTGGAAACCCATCTGTTGCAAGTAAGTATCTATCCTCGAATACCAAGCTCTCAGAGCTTGCTTCAAACCATACAGAGCTTTTGTCAGTTTGCACACATGAGAATCTCTCCCATGCACCTCAAAGCCCTCTGGTTGCTTTACGTACACCTCCTACTATATGAATCCATTCAGAAATGTTGTCTCCACATCCATATGGTGGATCTTCTAACCCACCTCTCATACAATGGAGATTACTACTCTAATCAAAGTATACCGAACAACTGGACCGAAGGCCTCATCATAGTCAACTCCCTCTACCTATGAGAGCCCTCTCACCAGAAACCAAGCCTTGTACTTCTCAATGCTTCCATCCGCGGCATATTTTATCTTGGAAGTCACCACTGACTTCCCCTCAGGTCTTGGCACAACCTCCCAAACATAATTCTTCATGATGGAAGCATACTCTTCCACCATGGCATCTCTCCAGAACTGCTCGCCTGCCATCTACTCATAAGAAGATGGCTCCTAATACTGCTCAACATAGCTAAATAGTTATAAAATATCTTTGGCACCTTACTCTCTCTCATAGTCCTCTTGGGAGTCCCCATAGTCTGAGCTTCCTTCAAGGTATCTTGAAGCCACTTGGGCTTCCTCTTCCCCGAAGTAACCTCCAATGGAGGGAACTACTCCTGCTCATCCCAACCAACTGCCTGAGACTGTGTACCAAATGAAGTAGCACCTGAAGCTCGTGAACCTGTAACTTGTGAACCTGAAACTGGGGAACCACTAGCCTGTGATCCTATACCTGTACCAATACCTGTACCTAGGGAACCTGTAACATGTGAACCTGTTACCCCTCATACCTGTGACCCTGAACTCTGTGAAGCCGAACTATGCACTGTGCAATTCTGAGGTGTAGCAACCTCCTGCTGCCCATTCTCTAACTCGCGTGACTTCCTAAAGGCTTGTCCTCCTCAAATCTCACATCTCGCCTCACAACCGTCTATCTCCATGCAAGAATGTATATGGTAGGCCTTTGAAGTCTCATCATACCCAACAAAACTACCCTTTTTTGCTGTGGGCTCTAACTTTGTCCTCTTCTCAGAAGGACATGTAAGCAAGGCATCCAAAAATCCTAAAATGCCCAACCTCATGTTTCTTCCCTGTGAAAGCCTCTTCAGGAGTCTTGCATCCCAGAAATTAATTGCGAATGGATTATGGTTTTGAGTTTGAAAAGGCTTATTAGGATCTTAAATCTTAATGCTAGCTAATAATTTGATTAAAACATCTATGCATCAATAAGATTATGATACCAATAATCTTATGTGATACCAATAAGTAATTTGCCAAGTAAATGATAAACCTTCTCCCCCTTATCCAAACTTATCGATCTCTCCCCTCCCACTGGAAAACAACGCCCTCCTAACTTTCTCCCTCTCTACATCCCCCTCCCCTCCTCCCACCCCACTGCCCTCCCCGCCACACCCCCACACCACCTTCCTTTTTGATAGAGAATATGCAAACTCCTACACCACCCGCTTTAAGGAGTTGCTCCCCCACGTCTCTCACTTCATGTCACTGGACATAACCACAACCAAGTATGAGACACTCTCTAAAGCTCTAGAGGAAGCAACCATCGACTCTTACGCGCCCTCCACTCGACAACATACTCATAAACCCACCCCTGGCTCTTGTCCCATGAATAGTTGGTTCAATGATGAATGCAAAACCCTCCATAAGCATCTCTGCTTCACCCTCACACATGACCCCTCATCTTCCCCCCATCTCCACAAAACTTATCGTCGCCTCCTACGTTGTAAGAAGAGAACGTTCTTCTCCCTGAGGAGACTTGAACTTTGCATGGCCCTCCGCCATTTTCCAAAAACCTTCTAGCATACCCTTTTCCCTAAACACCACGCCATCTCCCCCAACCTAGACCCCCAATCCATGCTCTCCCACACAACCTCCTCTATGACATTCCCGGATAACCCCCCATCCATATATCCTCCCCCCACCTTTCATCCCATCTCTTCTCTGAGAGATACATCAAGAGAGCAGTCAAGGTTATGAGCACTAATAGAGCAGCAAATGAGGAAGGCCTCTAGGCTAAATTCCTCAAACATGGAATCCAATCTCTCGACTCGTACATTATTTAACCATGTGGTATGCTCTGGTTTTCCCCACCCCTGGACTAGATACATTATTAACTCGATCTACAAATCAAGGTGTAGTTCTGAGCCGAACAACTACCCAACCATCATGGTTGGACACACATTCTCCAAGCTTTATGCCGCAATCCTACATTTGTGGCTTTCTGACAAGATGGAGAGCCAACACCCCAAGCATAGAGGACAAGCAGGTTTTCGCCCAGAGTATCAGACAACCAATCACATTTTCACACTCATAGTCATTATTGAGGAGGCCCACCATCGCTCTTCGAAAGTCTATTGTTACTTTGTAGACTTTCGAAAAACATTTGACACAATTCTGAGACAAGCATTGCTCCAACGACTTTGTGATCTCGACATATTTGAGAGGCCATCATGAGATTGTATGAGTCGATTCAGGGTCACCTCCGGTTGACACATGGCCTTTCTGAATTCATCCAAAGTACCATTGGGTAACGCAGGGATGGCCCCTTTCGTCAACTCTCTTTGGGATCTATATTGATGAGTTGGAGTCCCTCCATGAGCACATCGAGAAGGGAGACGGTTTCCTTCTATACCATATGTTGATTTCCCTACTCTTTTTTTATGACGTGATCCTGTTGGCCTCCACTCCCGAAGGCCTTCAGAGGCAGATTGATGCTCTAGCTAGCTTCAGTGATCAAAAAGCATCCTTTCTGAGTTACATTTCTACTTTCAAGGGAAAACTGAGATCACGACAATGTACACCTACTTGGGGATCCAATTCATAGGACCCTTACTTCAGTATGCGACAGGCCCTCCAGCCTAGGTTCAACAAAGGCTATCGTTCCCTAGCCCTCATCAACAAACAATGCTTCTAGGGCCAATTTCAAGACATCTCATCCAAACTTTACCTCATGGAGGCGATTATCAAACCCACAGTCCTCTATGGTTCAGAGATTTGATGACCGAGTTTGCTTCGGTCAAACTAGGCCCATATTGAGAGAGTTCAGGTCCTACTTCTCAGGCTCATCATTCGATGCAAATGTACAGTTCCCAACCCATCATCTAGGCAGAGTTTGGACTTCACCCCTTTCACCTCAAGGTCATTTTTCATCTGGCCTCCTTCCTACATAGAGTTAGGACCTTTGGAGACTCGGCTTCCGAGAGAGAGAAATACCTCTGCCTTGCACTCTGCTCCTTTAGAGGCCCTTGCCTCAAATTGCCACACTGGTCGCACACGAGGTTGGTTTTCAGAGGCCTCTCAGCTTCTCCAATGATGACCATCTGCCCATAGCACCTTCCCCCCTTCTGGGACACTCTAGATGCACCGAGCCATCTACTGTTGACTAGATAGGAGTTGAATCAGGCCATCCAAGAGGACATCTACAGACTGTACATCTAGGTTACTTGGACCTCACCTCTAGAAACCCTGGGCCCAAAGATGTCTTTCTACCTAGAGAACTTCTTGGAGTTGCCGGATGGCATCATCGTTTGTCCCCCATATACACATTGACACTGGATGCACTCACTCAAGATCCCTTTGGGCCAGCTCCGGGTTGGGTTTCATAGACTTCGGGTGGAAACCAATCACCATATTCACCGACCGGATAGGATTTGTTAGATGTGCCACTTACAAGAGTCGAAGATAGAGATACACATCATTTTCAAGAGCCCTTTCTACTACAAGATCATAGGGCGCTAACATTCCCTCTACAGGGACTCGAGGGGATCCCTCTCCACTTTATTCGGATATCGAGATCAAAGATGCTTATCCCTTTTCATCAGGGAGATATTCAACCACATATCCCAGTTCTTACAGGCTCCATCCCACCATGGGACTATTAGGAGGATCACCTCATACCTTCATGTTGCTTCATCAAATCAAGGAAACAAGAGACAAGCAAATTTCCAGAATACTTCAAGTTCAAACCGTAGAGTGGTGAGACCTCATGTCTTCCCTTGGCCTACCCTGTAAAGAGATCAACCAATAACTTTGAGACCAGTTCAACAATGTTTTACCAGACATCTGAGTCTCTGACTACACATCCTCATAGTGACAGATGGATAAGCTCTAAACAGACCCAAAGTGGGGCACCTCCCACTCGTCGGACTACCTCCCAGCCCCAACTGAGTAGCCAGATATCTATTCAGAGTTTCTTTCCTTTGGCCTCCGATGAAAGGAGATTAGAGCTCCCTGGATCCTACGCCCCCCCCCAGGATCATACAACAGGATCCCACCATGGTGCTCGACAACTCTGATTGCGAGCTAGTGCCCCAATTGCCCCCTTCGCCCTCTGTCATAAGGCCCAAGAGACCTTGACATCATGATTTCTTCTTCAGATCTCTCTCTCTCTTTACTAGCACTGAGATGTTTCCAGTGTCGGACATTCTCACTTTGTACCATTATACCTATGACACTATTATATATACATATTTTGATGATGGCTAGACCTAGTGATTTACTTTTCTTCCCTTTATTTTTTCTTTCAACATTTTCTAGGATCTACCTTCGCACTCCCACATTGTATTCACATTGGACGTATCTTTTAGTCCCATTGACCTACCTTTGTGGTCATTCATTGGACATTAATAAAATTATCTTATCTTATCTATGGTGCACTTTCATGGATTTGTTGTGATGACTTAGCACGAGGAAGAATATTATATTGTTTATTGATGAGGACATAAGAGTGTAATCACCATCGCACACTTCTCAAGGTTTCCCTCCTCTAGTGCTCATGGTTTTGGCAAAATAACACTTGGTTTTTCAAATTATATAATGGTTTTTGCTCATGGTTTGAAGATGATTATTCATGGATCTAAGCTTCTTGGTAGACTTCTCTAGGGCACACTCTTCTTTGGAATTATTCTATTGTTTATTGGAGGAATTTACAAAAACCTTGGCAAATTTCTCTAGAATGCACTCCTTGTTGGTTAGCATGGCACATTTTTCAACAACACATCACCTACTCAAAGATTATGATATTATTTGCTTGGTCAAGGTGGTAATTCATGCACATGCTTCAAAGGTTGTTCAAAGATTATTCTATGGATTGTTGACTCCTTATTCCTTGCATAGGTGGGAGTTTGTTACACCTTAAAAACCATGCTATGGAGTTGGTTGATGAAATTCCCTAGCTTTAAGGGGTTGGTTAGAACCATATGTGCCTATGGAAAGTTTGATGCACATCTATTGAGGATGTATTGATGGAAGAACATTATTTGATTAGGGTCAAACCTTATATCATCCCCCTTTGAGCCTTGTTTCACACATGGGAAACCTCTTCTTGAAGAGTGCACATGTGAAGAGATTTGTTATTATTTCTTGGAGGTAGTTACATGGTCAACTACTTAGAAGAAGAGCCCCACCTTCTTGGGGCTATTTGTGAAGGTTGTTACTAACTAACTCCCTTATTTTATTATTGTTGAATTTTCTCATGGAATTATTATGTTGTTTTCCTTGGAGATAAGGATTATTATTTTATTGTTTCTTCTAGGAAAGGAAAGAGGATCTCAATAACTCATTGCTACTTTTAGTAAGGAGTTTGTTTAGGATGTTAGAAATGCAATATGTTATTGTATTCCTAGGATAACTAATGGATCTAGGAAAATAATTATTACTTGTTTATTGTAAAAGGAGTTGAGCTCAAACCTATATAAGGGTTTGCTCTCTCCATTAGCAAGAATGGTGGGATTTGGGGAGCTCTCCCCATTGACATTCTGTTGAAGATCTTGAAAAAAATGGAAGGATAGAAGCTTTTTACTATTGTGGCATATGTTCTCGGGTTGATATTGTTGAATACTAATGTTGGAGGTCACTTGCACCAAAGATGTTTGAATGGCTGAAATAATATGGATAACAATCTATTCCCAATTAAGAAGATAATTCCTTTATGAAGAATATTTTAATTGTGGCTCATTCCCCTCTTGTTTGTCTTTGTGCCTATGGCTGGTAATATAATGTTGCATCAATTATCTTAATTCAAATTTGCTGCTATATTCATATTGTCTTTAGTTGCCCATAAGATAGCAATGTTCTTTTGGACTTTAAATCTCAAGTGCTAGTTTGTGAGGTACCAAACACCATAGCTTCCTGTAACCGGCCAATTTGTACATAAACAGAAAAGATCCCAACCCACTAAAACAACCTAGGTGGCAACAAAGGTTGCTTGTCATTATCACTTCAACTTACAAGCTCTCACTTCAGGTATTGTCTTTAAACCTAAGCCTAGGGGTGTATCCCAAGTTAAATGATTATTTATTTGAGTCTAAATGAAAGATATGGCAATATTAGAGTTAATCTAGACCACTAAGCACAATATAGAATGCAAATTTAGCTCAAGTACTTAGAGAAAGATTAAACAACAAGTAAAATGATAATTAACCATGGATGTTCAAACTTAGCCAGTGAATCTACTTATGATAATCAATAACAAATATTAAACTCAATGGGCAATGCTTCACAAGATTTCCAATATGAACCAAAAGCAATATGAATAAAACCAATAACCAAATCCACAATTGAGATAAAAACAATTAGCAATGTGTAATAGCTATCCAACTAAATCAATTATATTATTGTTAATTAAGCACAATAACCATTGATTTAGCAATGCTAGCAATAACCACTTAAGTTGGATAAAGCCAAATGTCAAGTTAAAACATAAATAACTATTAACCACAATTTAACACTCAGATTATGACCTTTAGTGATTAGAGCTCGAAGGGTTTACTAGTTAGAACCATAGTGGAAAAAACGGCATCGGCAAAAAATCGGCAAGGGTCCCAAATACAACTTCTCAGCAACATCAGCGAAAAAATCGGCAAACCGCAGAAAACATTAAAAAATACAAAATATATTCATTTTTTTTTCAGAATTTTAAACATATCAAGCAACAACAACATTAGATAAACACATTGGCACATAAATATGGAGAAAGCACTGATATATATAATGTAGTGGATGCCAAATAAAAAATGATACATCAAAGTTTCAAAGATTGGAAATTTGGAAGTTTCAACACTGGTTGGAACATTGGTCATTCCCCCCTCCTCTAGGCTTTAGGCTCTAGCCCTTGCCTCTACCTCGAATCTTGAAGTTAATCCTTCAAGGACATTAGCCAACACCCTACAATTTTAATGAAACTTCCTAATCCAAGTGCTAAGATAAGGTAGAAAAAGATTTCCATGCTTAATAAGTGATTTTGCTTGACTGAAGGGTATATTTTTATTAAGGTCATGACAGAGGAGTTCAATCAACTTCAACAATCAGGCATCAACACCACCAACATCAAGGTATGTACCTAGTTTGATGTGCTTGATTAAATTCCAATCCCTTACCCTCATAAATGATAGAATCTAGTGGAAACGTTGCAATCCTGAAATCCTTAAAACTATTAAGTCTATTGAACCTGAATGGGATCTAAAAGTCTACTTTTTGCATATGAAGTCCGATGAGGTTGGAACCACTCTCAAACATCCTGAAATAATTAATGGTAATGTTAAAAATTTAAGTAAAAAGATGGAAAATAAAAGATAAGGAGAATGTCACTTTTAAGTAAAAAGATAGAAAATAAAAGATAAGGAGAATGTCACTTAAAAATTTAAGTAAAAAGATGGAAAATAAAAGATAAGGAGAATGTCACTTTTAAGTAAAAAGATAGAAAATAAAAGATAAGGAGAATGTCACTTTTACTTACATTACCATTTATTGTTACTGGCTTCAATGTCTGATGTACTGGTCAAATTTTTAAAACTCCATGGCGATTTTTTGGGTCTTCGAGCGATTTTTTCAAAAAATCGCGAGGTCCGGTTTTTTCAAAAAGTTGGGCGATTTTTTAGGAAAAATCGCCGATTTTTTCAAAAAAACGCGAGGTCCGGTTTTTGCAAAAAATCGCGATTTTTTAGGCAGAAAAAATCAGCAGGCTGAAAAAATCACGATTTCTTGGGAAATCAACGATTTTTCGACGATGTTTTCCACTATGGTTAGAACCACTGAAAATTTCCTCCTTGTGTCTTATGATTAAATTCTTTGACATAAACAAGGAAAATAAATTCTAGAAATTGTTAACAATGCAGAAAAAAAATACAAAATTAACTAGGTTAGGAAAAACACTCAAAATAACACTTTAAACTTATAAGATTTTTCCAACTAATTGTAGCAATTCATGAATAATATCTTGCTGAAAAAATGCAAAAATTTACAACAAAGTAATTCTCTCAAAATCTAGGATAAAACAATGATTTTTCAAATATTACTAAATCTGGAATTTTCCCTAATTTTTAGGAAAACTCCAAATTGCAGAAATTTCAGAAATACCTCAAGAAAATATTAGTAAATTTGTCTAATCATGAAATAAATACCAAAAATTTCGAATCTAATGATTTTCAATGCAGAACAAAAAAAATGTTTTTATGAATTTATTTTGTGAAATAAATCTAAAAATAGACATAAAACAATAGAAGTAATTTCCAGATTTTCATTTTATGCTATTTTTTCCAAAATAAAAAGTCAAAAGTTACTAACCAAGGAACAATTAGCAAATTTCTGAATTTTAATAACTTTTTCTATGGAGAGAAAATTCAAAAATAAAAGATATATTTAAGATTTTCAAGATTACCCAATAGATCTAAGTGAAACCTAAATTAATTTTGAGGGTTAGATTTGACTAAACAAAACAGTAAAGGGAAAGAGATTTAATTTTGTTTTTTTATGGATGGTTGCAACAGAAATAACTTAATAAGAGAGACAAGTGCCTTACCTTTGGGCTATGGAGTCAACTAAGAAAATCCCCAATGGACTTGTTCAACACAAAGATCACCTAGGAAGAATAAGTGCTTAAGCCCTCCAAGCCTTCATAGATATATTAGAAGAAGAGCATTGAGTTGGCCATTTGAAGAAGAAGAGCATCCCACTTTGTAAAGATGAAGACAAGGGTTTAATACTATGCACACTTTATGAATAGTGCTCCACCAAGGCTCTAGAACAGCCCTCATACCAAGAAGACATCATTATTTAATGAAATGTTTGCTTAGATATTGACACTTTTTGACAAGTTCAAAGGGCTCACAAATGGAGTACCTTCCTTCAAGGATACTTCTAGACATTCTCATGTACATTTTAGTAATATTTCTTGGAGTTAGTGTGGATCTACGGATCTCCAGAGTTTTCTCAATAGTATTTTATTGTGAAATTAGGTGAGGAGAAAAGGTTATAAAAGTATGAGCTCTCCTCACTTGCAAATCAGAAGTTCAAGTGGAGATAATTCTCCTTAGAAGGCTAAAAGGGTATGCAGGTTAGAGGGAGGAAAAGCTTTGGTGAATTACGTTATCCTTTGCTGGGTTATAAATCATATTAGTGCTTAGGCTACCACATCAAATTTTGCTGGTATATCTCTATTTTCAGATCTGTTCATACATGTTTTGGTGGACTGTTTGAGGTTAGATAAAGGTTTGTATCCCATGAAGTAATTAATACTGCTAATGAAGATTAAGGCTGCTGTTCACTCCTATTTGATGACTGTTGTTGTTGTTTGTACCAGAGTCCAGATCCACTCCCCTTGTACATTATTCTTTTGTATCAGATCTCTCTGTACACATCTCTCTTCTGGATCGGCTCCCCAGCTTTGGAGTTAGTTCTTCTTGGTTGGGTTAGGGACTCACCTCTTGCTTTTTTAAAGGAGCCGCCTTAGCGCTCCCACTTTGTATTGACATCATGGTATTTCACAGTCCCATCGACCTACTTATGCGGCCATTTGTTGGACATCAAGAAAATTATCATATCTCATCTTATCTCTTAGTTTTATTGGTTGCATCATGTGCTAGTTGGTTATGACAGGACATCTTAATGAGCTTATCATACAGATTGTTGTATCAATTTGATTGATTAATTTGGTGACGTTAATGTATAACATAACTTGCTGATTTTTCC
This sequence comes from Larix kaempferi, assembly GCA_027924585.1. Taxonomy (NCBI): domain Eukaryota; kingdom Viridiplantae; phylum Streptophyta; class Pinopsida; order Pinales; family Pinaceae; genus Larix; species Larix kaempferi. Next base: position 39,293,702 of record BSBM01000858.1, on the reverse strand, counting down.
GTTGCATTACAGACTTCATCAAGTAATGCTTCGACTCCATTTGCTCAAAAGAAAAGGCACCCGATCTTGCTTGTCTTCTCACCCTCTATTCTAAAGAAAATCATTAAACATACCAAATCACCAATCTGATTTTCAGATCTGTGTTAATAGGGTAGATTAGTGAATTGATCTAGGGAATCCCCCTATGCCAGAGAAGAACTGGCCTAAAGTGAAGGGAGGTTTGATTGAGGTGACAGCGGGTAGAACTTCCAAGAGTTGCCCCAAGGTTTGTACTGAGGATGATTTGGACTTATCCTATGTGCAGATCTAGTCGGTAACAATATTTATGCCACATAAGATAACAACCTCCTCAAAAACTGCACAACATCTAGCACCAAGTCCAAGGTCAAGCAACCACCTATAGAAAGGTTTTCAAATGTCATCAATCAAAAGGTATAAAGATACAACTAAGGGGATAGGTTTTCACCATGTACCCTACATCACATGAAGGAACCCCTAGCATGGTGTAAACACTTTCAGAGCATCCCAAAAGCTAACAGCATATATATATAACCTAAACACTAAAAAAATACCTTACAACTAGTCTCTTTGCAGCCATAATAGGTGATTCTGTCCAAAATGTTAGAGGGACACATAATACTATGATTTAAGCAGGCCTTAATCCACCCCCTTGGAATCCTAGACGAAGACACCATCATTTGACTAGATAATAATGGAGAGTTTTATGGTTGTGTATAATCAGCCAAACACATGGTGTGTTGTGTGTTACTAGATGTGCTACATGATTATAAATGTTATATAGAACAATGCAATCTGTACTCCTTTAGGAATTGATATGCATTTTGTATTCTATGCCTTACAGATGAATAGTCTTAGTCTTTTCGACATATTATCTAGACTTTTAACTACAAATTTTAGGTACTTCCTCAATATTGTTTCCAAATTATACATATGCAGCAATCCCATTAACTTGCACTCATCATTGATGGACATTAATAAAAAATTATATCCAAAAAATTTGCTCCATTTAATTTAATGCATAGGGACATGTTCCAAGGCCCACATTTATAGATAAGAAATATCCACACATAATGTGCATAAGAAGATTAGGGAAACTGGGACTTTCCATGGCACCGAAATTTGGGCAGATTTTCATATGAAAAGTGCTATTGAAATTAAAATTGAAGGTCTGGTTGTTCTATGGTGCTTCACTTGAACACCATTAATGGTGACTTAGTTTTACTGTTAACAGCCTGGAGAGAAGATTAAACACAGTATGACCTTGTCTAAAAAGGTATTGAAAGCTATCATCAAAATAGTTATGCCATGTATTATTTCATGTCCACGCTCTTTAGCACGTTTGAAGCTAGTACACAAAGACTAAGCATTTGAGGCAGCTTTTCATTGAGGCTGACTAATGGTTTGTATAGAGTACCCAAAGCCCCAAACAATGGCAGCAATTCCAGGTTCAATAGTATCCTATGGTCTCTGATGTCAAGGTAAAGTTTTGATTGCCCTCCAGGAGTCCAGGTAATATATTGTTTTCACATGTTCCTGCATAGTTTGTAAAATAGTTTATATGTGACCTTAATTTCAATCAAAGAACATAGGAATCATGCTTATGAATAACAGATTTGACATTTTATCTCAAAATACTGATTACTGTATTTGTTTTAAAGCACTGGGAAGGTTTGCTAAAACCTCATAAAGAATAAGGCCAAATGAGAAAACGTCAACGCTTCTATCAAATGCTTCATTTTTGTAAACCTCTGGTGCCATGTATAACCCTGTTCACATAACAATAGTGGCATAAAATAGAGATCACATGTCTGATACAAAAGGCAAGGAAAAAAAATGTAAGATGATATATTCAATTTAAACTGCAGATGGCTGGTATCTACTTATTTAAAGTTGCTTTATTCTAAATATTAGGTACCCAAAGAGAATATTTTGGAATGATATAACTCATTCTTACTAGCAAGGAACAACTATTCCTGAAAGGGATCTTTGAGATGCATCTAATTTAAAATACAAAATGCAAGTACAAATATTGGGGCTCACCAACTCATGTTTTATCCAATCAATTGAGAAGTTGTTGAAGACAACCAAAATGGTCAAACCCTACTTGATGAATCACTCCTTTATACGGCAACCCACATCCTCTTCACATTATCCAAATGATTATTAAAATAATTCAATTATCTCCAACTAGGCCCTCCTATGACTATCCAAGCATATTTCGGATCTGAGAGAGATGATGAGATTGTTACAAACCCTAAGGATTTAAAACATTAGTTCTTAGTGTTATGTTTCTATGTTAAAAATTGTTGTTATGTTAGTCATTCCGTTATGAAGTTCTCTGAATCCTGATAGTTATCTTTATGTTATCCATTTTGTAAAAAACCATTAGCACAAATATAAAGGTAACTTTGGAGGTGTCACCACCTACGCTACTGGAAATCGCTTTGCCTCCCCTCGAATCAATCCCGATTCGCAATCCGGAAGGAATCGATTCCAGAATCGCGATTCCTCCTGGAATCGATTTGGTAATTCGCACTCCCCTCACAAAAAAAACGATCCCTGGTTTTTTAGGGATCGAGGAGGAATCAATCCAGAATCGTCGATTCCCCTGATCGATTCCGAGCTTAAAAATCGATCCCGAAAACGCTCCCGCGAGTTTGGCAGACTCAACCAAAAAAATTTCGATTTTTGCATTTTGGGGGGGGGGGGGGGGTTGGATGGGCTAGGGTTAGTTTGGGCCAATAAAGGGTGTTGGAGTCCATTTGGACTCATTTCATTGATTGGGAAGAGCTTTGAGCTTTGAGTGAGTTTGCTAGTTGTTTGAGAGCTTTGAGCTTTGAGTGGGAGATTGAAGGGGAGATTGAAGGGGAGAGCTTGCAAGGGGGATTGAAGCTTCCATAGAGACTTCAACCACTATTGAAGAGCTAAAAGGTAGGCTCTAAAACCTCAATCTTTGTTTGTTTTTGAATTTTTTTTTCACTATGTTAAAAAATGTAAACCTTGCAATGTTCTCTTCTCCTACTCTTTCCAATATCTTCTTCTCCATCATTCTATTGCAGGAAACAAGTGACTCTCATCTTGAATCAAGAAACATGATGGGTATGTGGTTTTGGTTTTTCATTCCACTTCTTCTCATTATGATAGTGTTGGGAAGTAGATATGGTGGTGGTAGTGATGAGGGGGAAGAGGTAGAGTGACGCATACCAAGGAGAAGAGGAGGAAGGGGAAGAGGGTGATGATGATGAGAATGAGGGTGATGTGGGGCAAAAACAAAAAGACACGACACCTTTGTGGAAGTATGTGACAAGGCTTGGGGGAGGGAGAAGGGGTGGAACCAAAAAGTTTATATGCCCCCATTGTACTAAAACTTACACAGGTTCATATACCCGGGTGAGAAAGCATTTGTGTGGGGTTATGCCATGCGATGAAGTTAAGTCTCATGGAGTCAAAACTTGTGACAAAGTGGGAGCTAAAGAGAGAAGCAAATACAAGATGGAAGAAGAGGCCGCTCAAAACAACTCCAAGAGATCAAGGGTTGAATCTAAATCCTCACAGAGAATGTTTGGTAGTGGAGCTGGATCATCATCGGCTTGATCGGGAACCTCATCTCTCCATGGAATCTCGCCTATGAGAAGAACATTATCCGATTTCCTTGACCAAGGTTTTAGAGATGATATGGATTCAAAAGTTTATAGGTTTCTCTATGCATGTGGTGTGCGATTCAATGTTCTTCGCTCACCCTATTGGCATGAAATGGTACAAGCCATCAATGGTGTCCCTCAAGGATACAGAAGCCATGGGTATGACAAAGCTAGAACAGTGGGACTTGACAGGGAAAGAGCCAAAATCAATGGTGCTCTTGGAAAGTTCACAAATGATTGGTCCAACTATGGGGTATCCATTGTATCTGATGGGTGGACAAATGTTAAAGGCAAGCCATTGATAAATATTCTTGGCGTTTTTGCTAGCGGTGCGGTCTTCCTTTCAGCCCATGACTACTCAGATCGCTACAAGACCGGTATTAATATTGCACAACCTTTACTTAAAACCATTCAGGAGATTGGGCCATACAATGTCATTCAAGTCATCACTGATAATGCTACTAATTGTAAGGCAGCAGGAGCAATCATTGAGGATAAGTATCCCAACATATTTTGGTCAAGGTGTTTGGTTCACACATTGAACCTTTTGATGCATGATATTGTTAAGATGAAGGACCCTAATTACTGTTGAAATTATAGGTTAGATACGTTTTTATCACATATAAAATCCTGATACAAGAACATGTAAACAAATGTAATGCTTAATTAAATTTAAACTGAATTAAAACAGAAATAACATAATTTTCATCTCTTTCAACTTAATGCTCCATTTGGTCACTGCATTAATGTTGGTCCTCGAGAATCATCAAATGCTGAGTTCAGAAAATAAAATGAATCTCGAATAACATTTACAGTAAAATAACCATGTACTGCATTAAAGAATTAAAACCAACATTTGGATCCAACTTATACTCAGATAGTTCTGAGTTTGATCTTGTCACTGAAAGGACAAGTCAAACTAGTTAAACCATATATACGTACCTAGAGAGAGAGAAAAGTTTCAGGTAAAAATAAATAGATCTCGAGTTCTTCGATCAATAAGCAAATGACAGGGATAAAAGAAACACACAGGTGCAACAGACTTTGAAAGGAAAGAATGTAAGTAATTTCCCACACAAAAGAACTCACACAGACAGAGATAAGTCAAGGTTGTAATCACAGCTGAAGTAAATCACAGAGATAAGATGGCTCCATAAACATTCAGAGACAGATCTGAGAAAGAAAGAAAAATAGCAGAGATCACCGTGAAGAGATCAAACAAGTGATACAGGCCCAAATAAAAAATGCAGAGATAAACCCGTGAAAGCATGTAACACAGCCGTGAAGCTGTGAAAGGTGAAACTGAGAATAAATCCGTGAAGGGAAGAGGCAGCAGTGAAGGTGATCAGCATATGAGACAACCGTGTGAAGGGAGGACAGCCGTGAAGGTAAGAGACACGTGAGAGACAGCCGTGAATGGAAGAGGCAGTTGTGAAGGTCATCAGCCCCGATCAACAAGTGACAATAAAAAATCAAATGCAGAGCTAAACCCGTGAGTCAAACCCGAGAGACCAATCGAGGAAGGATGGATCCGTGGAGCAAAAAAAAAGAACAAGCGTGGACTCGTGAAATCCAAATAGAAGCAGACCGAAAATATTACTCGTGAAATCCAAATAGAAGCAGACTAAGAATATTACCCGAGAAGGTGAGTTCACGGTGAGATATACGAGAGCATAAGTTAATAAGCTTTATATAGATTTAGAGTTAAAAACTTAGGATAAAACAAAGGAATAAAATAATAAATAAAGATAAGATAAGATAAAATAAATAATAATAAAAAGGAATAAGATAAATAAAAAATAAAAATAAATAAAATAATAAAAAAAAAAGTAAAAAGATAAAGTACCAAAGGTCCAAGGGTCTTTATCAAAATAAAAAAACATAAAGTCTTTATTAATAAAAATTAATAAGACAAAAATAATTATTTAATAAGTTTACCATAAAGTGAAGGTCCAAAAGGCTAAAGGTCTTGAGTCTTTAAATAAAAAAAACATAGAGTCTTTATTAATAAAAATGAATAAGACAAAAATTAATTATTAATAAGTTTACCATAAAGTGAAGGTCCAAAAGGTCCAACAAAAGGTAAAAAGATCAAAACCATAAGTGGGACAAAACATAAGGTAACTATAATAATACATGGTCCTTAATATACCCTTAGGTAAAAATACTCCATAAGGTGGGAGTCATCATAGTCAAAGGTGCACACAAGTGAGAGTGCTAGGACCAAGTAAGAATAGGACCATGAGTCAACAACCACAAGATCAAAGTGGACAAGCAATCAAATAGGACCAATAAGACCAAAGACTTTTCTCTCCCTCAAGATACATAGTTTATATATTTTCTGTCATCACTGTATAAGGGGGAAGATCCAAACGGATGGTACTAGAGAAGCAACCTAGCAATATATAAACTAGACTGGGACAGAAAATAACCTAGATGATTAATGTTATATCAATGTGTACTAAATGGTTATATGAATATCTAGATTCTATGTTTTCATGTTTTCTATAGCTAATTTGGCAAAATACATGTTTTTTTAATTTATATGCATCAAAATATATTAAAATATATATTATATAAAAAACGCTCCTGAAACGGAAGCTTTTAAAAATTTTGCTTTTCGCTCCCGCTCCCCGCTCCCAACAGCGTAGGTCACCACTCATACAAGTCTGAAGACCTTGCCCAAGCAGGCTGCATATAGAGGATTGGCATATTGATAGGTATTTGTTCGAGATTTGATGTATATATTTCCATGGAGGCTCACCTTTTGGGCATCTTCATCCAAATATTGAGGCTTGCATAGTACATTTGGAGCTTGATGAGGGTCTTGCACATATGATTTAGACATTTAATGACCCCTAGAGAATACATGGAGAGGGAAACCCATCAACTAAGGGTATTCCCTAGGTTTATGCCTCATTACTTGATTTGATATGCATTAGGATGGTGTGTTCTCTTTGTGGAGCACATATCCCTAGGGCACATGTCTTTGAGATTTTGCCATGCTATTTTGGAGGTTTGAGATGTGGCCTATGATGGAGCACTTGATCTATTGATGGTTGACTAGACATTTGGTTGTACTCCCACATGCGCTGGCACATATTTTGAGGAGCAAACCACCCTGTGCACATAATTTTAGAGTGCCCCACTCTTTGAAGAGTGCTCAACTTGTTTTGCACACATCCCTAGAGTGATCTCTCACTAGCCCATGGTATTGAGGAGTTTTGATGGTTTTTGCACATGGTTTGACCGCATGGCACGTGTGTTGGTTATCTTGGAGAGAGCAACCTACTAGATAGTCCTATTTTGAGCATATGGTTGCCCTACATTGATGACAGAGCACTTGCTTTGATGGAGTACTCCTCCTCGCATGGCCCCTTAAAGCATCTAGCCTCCCTAACATCTAGTATTGTTGACTTTGTCATATGATTCTTGCACTGATGGATGAGCACCCTACCTGTTAGGGCTATTATTAACATGTGATGGACTTATCGAGGTCATTGACTTCACATCTTGGGGGAGTGCTCCCTTGGATACCTCACCATTGCATGGAGCGTTTGGATTGGTGGTGAGACAGGTGGCATATCATTTATTATTAGATCTCTTATTTTATTATGTTGTGAGGCGTTTTGCCTTGGAGAGTCACTCTTGTAATATTTTTTATCTTTTCATAGGAGCAAGACATGGGTCTAGTGGATTTTATTAGTATTTTATTTATGCGGGGTTAGGGCTTATTACCCCACAAAATGGAAAGGTATTTCAAGAGACTATTTCCAAGAGTACAAGCCTTGTATTTTATTCATGAGGGGTTAAGACTTATTACCCCACAAAATGGAGAGGCATTTCGAGAGACTACTTCCAAGAGTACAAGCCTTGTATTCATGATGACTTCCAGCTCGTAAAGGAGGCAGATTTGCATGATTCATGTACAGTTGTGTTGGCTGTTTGTGACCAATAAAGAGGTCAAGGTTTAGGAGCACGCTGTTGTTCAAATCTTGCCCAACAAGGCAAACCATGGAGATCATGAATCCAGCAGCATAAGCACATTTTTTCAGAGTTGTTAAAGGATTTCCTACATCATTGTGAGAGGGGAACTGTTCATAAATCATTCAGCCTAGTTCTATTGTCATTCCCAACAGAATGAGGGTTTAATTCCTAAGGGAATTCATGCTTATTCCAGGCTCATTTCTAATGTACTATTACAGATCTGTAACAGCAGCACTACCAGCATATAAAGGGTGTATTTCCTAGGATCAGTTTGGGTAATGTTAAAGGCCTTAGGGGGATTGGTCTGAACGCTCTCATGACAATCTTCTGACAAACCTTCAAAGGGCACAAACAAACTTTTTCATTGTCAAATAGCAGATGAAAGGATGTATTAGACTGGGGAGTTTGCCAAGTTCAAGGCCTGAGATGAGCGTTGAATGGGTTTAAGGGCAGAATCGCTGCATATTCACATCATGGCAAGACTGTTTTCACATCAACAGAGTACTGTTCAGAAGACCTTGAATCTGTCAGTAATCCAAGAAAAGAGTGAATAAATGTTGCTGATATTTCTGGTTCTTCATTCAGCATTATTTTCATACTACAATGGATTGGGTTTTGGAGGGTGGTTCCAAGGATCTATAAACAGACAGTCCAGCTGGCCGAGATAAATAGGTCTCTACCTGCATTCCTAACGGATTTAGAGGCACTACTCAAGAGAGATGTTATTGCTCAGAGGCCTAACAAAGTCAGATTTCTCCTGAGTTCACCTTGCATTATAAGAACTTGCACTCCAGATTTGCCCTTTGATAAGTATGCTCTGCTCAGGCTAGATATAAAGCTATGTTATTAGGTGCCCAGACCATGTATATGCTCAGAAGACATTTACTGCTGAGGGGGGCAATCTTCAATAATCCAACGAGGAAGATTTTGTCATGGTTGTAGACATGGTGTTTATGCATGATTAAAAATTAAGGGATTATTCAGGGAAAAGATATTATCATTCCTATTAATTCATATGACAGCGATAGTTACATGAATGTTGAGTTGGCCAACCAATTACAAATTCTTAAGGCAAGTATAGTTGAAAGCTAATTTTCGATGAAAAAAGGTATGATATAAAAAATATTTGCCATGGATGGAAACATTGGGTACTTTTGCTTTATACTTGAACAGAAAATATCTAATATTTTCTCAAAATAAAAAGACGATAACACTACATGATATTACAATGAAGGGCACAGAAGCTAACTTATTAAAAGATACAGATGATGTGCTAGATGTCTTCAGGAGCAAGATCACAAGGAAAAGTTGCAGAATTTTGACAAAGCTCTATAAGGAAAAGAGAAGGAAATTTCTTGTTTAAAAAGTCAAAATGACACCTTGTGCACAAAAGTAAAATGATATTATATTTACAAAAACATATTTACATCAACAAAACAAAAAGACAGAAGGGTTATATACAATGGAACTTATATCCTCTTCCTCAAGAGTCCAAGACTACTAAGGCAGAAATAAAATCAGAACACACTACTGCATTTAGGGTTTTGGCATCCTTTATTAGCAAGGCAACTTTGGCCAACAACTGCATACATACCTTGCTCCTCCCTGTGGAACAGAAAGCAAACAAAGAACTGACCACATGGTCGAAAACTGGCCTACATCGGATCTTCCAACGGTTATAGTGAGCTGAGATCCTCAAACAATGCCAAATACCAATAATAGATGTACAGACCAAATAACTGCAATTACCCAAAAGGGCATCCCTCCATTGAATCCTCCCCTAGAGAATAATTGAATACTAATCCTGGACATACTGCCAAGCTTTTCTTGTAAACTGAAAATCCCAGAAAATAAAATTGACTATCTAGAAGTATTGGCAGACTAGGCAAAGACCATCAAAATCCTCACTCTTAGCCAACCTGCCCTTGAAGGAGAGCCCTCAATATCTAACCAACCAAGGAAAACTCTCAACTTATAGGAAACCTGAATAATCCGCACACTGTGAAGCCGACGAACCCACTTATCATTTGAATCAGCAAAAACCCAACAGACATTAAGGATCGGGTGTAGAGCATACCACTTATGCAGAATGGAATAAGACTTCCTGGAATCATACTGTTAAAGACAACGCCCAAAGCTCCCACCCCAATCACACCAAAAAGGACCCATCATAGCAATATAGGGTGGTTAATCCCAACCAGCTTTGTGATGGATGGATGATCTAAGGAAAGCAAAGAAAACTCATGAGCTAAAGAATGTCAATCCTTCCAAGAGCACACAACTGAATCCCATAGGTCATACCAAAAGAAGGTGTGCTTTCTACTTAGCCAACAGGCCTAGAAGCAAGCATCTCTATAATACAACTACCTTGTGTCCTCAGCTCAAAATAGGGCGTCTTGCTAAATCCTATCCTACTTTATTGACCTACGTGTTCCATTGAACCAAGCCAACTACCATCTTCCAATCCATCCAAATACTCCTGAAAATAAATGAATTGGGGACCTAGAACATGTGGGAGGAAGACATAAGATCATATTAGTCAAAGACTCCCTGCAATTTGCCAACAAGTTGCACTGAAGACAACCGAGGACGTAATAGTACTTGCCAGAGGGCAATCCCCTCCAAATAGTGAGCCATCCAATTGGTAGCAAGGATACACACCTAAGTAGCTACATCAAACAAACCAAGCCCTTCCTCATCCTACGGCATGATACAAACATCCCAAGTGAGCAACAAGGGGGCACTCTATCCACCATACTTAGATAAAAATTAGGAACGCAATATCTGTTCCAAACGTCAAAACTATGCTCAACTAGGAAACTAATAGGAAACATAAAGATGTGACAAGCTTGAAGAATGCTCCCAACCACTATCAATTTACTAGTGAACGATAGGTCCTTATGCTACCAGATGAAGCCTGGCGAAAAGCCACTACAGACACCAATGCCAAAAATTTAAAAATTTAAATCCCAAGTCCAAAAGGTATGCCAAGATACTACATAATGACCCCCAGCCTAATATAATTCTATGTTGTAGGAATCCACCCAAATGGGTTGTCTAAACCAAACAACCAATAGTTTGTCGTATGCTCACTCACTTGCTATTTGCAAAGTTGCAAAAAAACAGGTCCAGGCATGCACATGCATAATCTACAATGTCTTAATCTACTCGCACATAAATGAGAGAGTGATCAACAAAATAATTATCGATCATCTTCGACCCATCGGGGACCTAAATACCCACAAGTAGCCATGTAGATAAGCAATCTCCAAAAGATATCTCAAAGCATCAATTGACAAGATATATCGATAAGGGGCCAAAGGACACCTTGGCAAATGGATAGAAGTAGTACAATATGAGGAGACAAATAATTATTAACAAAGACATACCTAGAGGCATTCGAAAATAACATAGCCTCCATGGCCACACCCCAAACAAGATAACATCTCCATCCTAACGGACCAGTCCACCCAATCATAGGCATTGTCAAAGTCTATTTTCAAAAAAAGAGACTCTTAACCAAACTAACATGCCCACTTCATGGCCTCCCAAGCCAAAATAACCATGTTGAGAATATAGCACCCCTATAAATATCAAGTCTGCTCCTATCAACGAATCCTTTTAGTGACACCCAAATACGAACAACCATTTCCTTAGCTAGGATCTTATAAGCAACATTAGTTAAGGTAATAGGCCTCCAGCACCCGATAATGTCCCTAGCTGCATTCTGTGAAATCAAGTTAATAAGCCCTAATTAAGCGATTCAAATAGAATGCTAGAAAAAAATGCTTCAGCTACTAAACAACAAAAATCATCCTCAATCATATCCCACATGGCCTTGTTGAACTCACAAAGAAGCCTATCCAAACTTTGGGACTTGCCATTCTGCATGAAAATTAAGGGTTGCCAAAAGCTCCTCATTCAAGAAGTCATTGTCCAATCTATGTCAGTCCCTAACAAAAACCTCATGTGAAATAACCCTATAACAAAAGTTCCTAGCATCCAACACCCAATATGTCAACGTATATGAAGAAAAGATATTCTAAAAATAATAACCAGACATATCTTTTACCTCCACTCGATCCTAACAAGAGACCCATTAGCTCTACGCAAACCAAGAAATCTATCAACTGCAACCTTCCTTTATAGGAAATCAAAATAAAACTTGCAGCCTGTTATCACATATATAGTAGCCGGGCTACCATACATTATTTTTCTGATTCCAGTACACTATTCAGCCAGTTCCCTTACATTTGAGATGCTGAGATGAGCATCTATATTGGATCACTATCAGATTGTGGACAGCAGTATATATTCCCCATGCCATGACTGAGTCTTAGGACACTCAGCGAGATGACCGATGTAGCCATTATACCATTGGTACAGAGCAGTCAGTAGTGCCCAGAGTTACAGCAGCAGTTTCAGAGGACAGATGATGGTACAGGTTGACGAGCATACAGGTATATGATTCAGCAGGTATATCATTGTGTTATGGTTATATTGCTTTTATACTTATTCTTATGGCATGTCTTAGCACTTAGTGTCATGATCTGACGATCATATAGATATGTGGACCTGGTTGAGCTTATTATATATATTATATTGTCCCTACTCAGACTTAGAAGTTCACTATTCATACTCATTGGTTTTACCCTCCTTAGGGAGAATAGAGGTGATCATTCCACCATACCTTGGCTTGCTAGTGTTGGCTCCATTATTCATTGTCTTCATCCATCCATTGCCTACCTTTTAGTTTATCACCCTGACTTCCTACTTGACTAGTGACATGGAGGACTTTTCCCCACTGTAGCCTCTGTATTGGATGAGCTTCCCTGTTTATTGTGTCTCGGCTCTGAGTTGGTGACAAAACTTACCTATGGTGAGTTGGAGTTCCTTGGAATTCCCCCTAGTCACTAAAGTTGTGTTGGCTAAACCTGAAACTTTTAGTGCTGCCATGAATACAAAATCTGGAAAATGAAATGCTATATCTTGTATGAAAAGCCCATTCATGCAATGTGTTTCTAAACACACATGAATGAAAGGCATGCCAAATGAAAATGGCCATGAAAATAAAATGTTATATCTTTTGGAAAAATAAATACCTAGGTAAACAAGCTGTCCATGACACACCTAGAAGTGCTCAGGTAAACAAGTTCCTTAAAAACACACCTGCAGCAGAAAGCCTAAAATAAATGTAAATCTATGCAATGTGTTTATAAATACACATAGACCAAGGCTATGGAAACTTTAGGCCCAAAAAGCAATGGAACTTAAATGCTATATCAAAACAATTGCTGGCCTTATTTGTATTATGGATTGTGCGCATCTGTTAAAGGTGAATAAACCCTCTTTGAACAACTCATCCATTTGTGAGACACCGCCATTCCCTGTGTTGTTGCTCATTCAGTATATACTATGGTGTGTATTCCCTTTCCCTTTGCCAAAGTATCACAAAGTTAAGTCAGTCAAGTCATCCCTTAGCCTAGCCAGTTATTTTAGCCTTCACCCTTCACTAGCAAATTGATCACAGCTATGAAGTGAGTATGATCTTGAAAGTCTGGTCTGAGTAATAATAATAATTAATGACACTATATATTTGGATTTAGATCGCCAGTAATGATTACTTTGTGTTATAATTGTTATTTGAATAAGTTGTAGAGCATGCATTAACCTTTGACACTTTGCAGCAGCTTCTGATGATGATCTGAGTTATATTTGGTCATGTTGACTTGGTTAGGCCTAGTCTGACCAAGGTCAAACATAGGACATGAGATGGTTGGACCTTATGATGATATGGACAGATGATATATGGTCTATGTATACATACATGATGACTCTATGCAGCAGCTACAGGGTTATGATGATGATTCTTGGTTTACAGCAGTATTTGATCATTTACAGATTATTATTATTGGCCCTGTTCCGGTATATTGGATATATATTTTGATCATGCAGAGACTCATAGGGTGTATGAGTACACATTTTGGATGGAGTTGGACCTTCTGAGTCCGATGAGACAGTTTGTTTTCAGTTCCGGGCACTTACAGTTATGATTGAGCCTCAGTAGGCTATCCCAGTGCAGTTTTGGTCTGTCGAAGGCCCTGTCAGAGCAGATGTGATTTTTATCCGGTTGACCTAAGGCGTTGTGCTTGGAGAGGGTGGTCCAGCCACTTGTTTTTACCATATTACCCCCTTCTCGGACACACTGGTGCCCTCACCTTGACAGCGCAGGCACTCCAGGAGGCAGTTTGGGGCAGTTCACGCTTCCCGAGGCATTTCAGGATTGGTAGAAATGGCTATTGAGGAAATTGATTTGGGCTACTGAGGCAATGTTATGGCATGGGATGATCAGTGATGATAGATCGGGGTCTTCCACACCACCTCCAGCAGTTTCAGCTTCATTGGGGCCCGCATCCATCACTTATGGCACTTTCTGAGGATTCCTGAGGTCTTTTTGAGGCCTACGATTTGACCATGGAGGCACGATTTGGTACATTTAGGATTATTTTATGATTATTGTGCTATGGGGATTGACCAAGGAGGGATAAAATTACCCCTTGGACCCACCATAAGCCTCTTATTATATTTTGTCATCATGATTTGGTGGGATTCCCCTCTTCTAGGGCGATTTTGTCCACTCACATAATATTTTATTAGTGATCCATGTATTTTATTGTTGAGCTCATCTCAACCATTGATTAGACATTTGTATCTTTTAATCTTAGCCACTCATTCAAAAAGTGGTTAGGGTTTTGGTGCCTCTCCTTCCTATTTAAAGGAGAGAGCCTCTCATTATAAAGGGGACTTGTGGCTCTGGATTATTGGAATAGAAAATTATTATTGCATCTATCTCCAGTGTTGCGGTGAATGTTTTTGGTGTTCGTTCGTTGGTTCTTCCTTTGCACTGGGTTATTGGAGATCTTGTTTGCCATATCTTTTGTACCACGTTTTTTGCATCTACAGGTGGAGGCCGATTTGCTTTGAGGAGGAAGTATTGGTAGGGGAAGACTCTCCCTACTTCTTCTTTGGATCTCTTCGTTGGTAATAGGGAGTATTACTGTCCCAAGACCTTCTATTCTATGTTATCATTTGCATTTTACTTGTATTTCCTCCATACTTAACCTCTCTGATTGAAATCGATTTTCCTTGGATTGACAGGTAGAGGAGGGCGCACTTGTGGGCTAGGGCATCAATTTGGCAAGCAAAATCAACAATCTCTTATTTGATCTCTGCGGGAATCTTCCTCAACATCAAGGCATCTCATTCACATCACTCAGGTATGATCTCAAGGTAATTTCTTTCCATTATCTATCCACTTGTCTAAAACATTTAAAACCCTAATTAATCAAAACCCCCATTTTACATTTTTTCAGATCTACTAAGATCTAGTGGCTTCTTGGGTAAGATATTTAAAACCCACCTCTATAGTATCCACGGCATCCCGGATCTATAGTTTGGTGAGGATTGGCCTCCATTTGACCCTCTTCCCAAGGCATTTAGCCTTCTCCAAGCAAGGGCGCACTTCCTAGTTTGGGTTGGTTGACCTAGATCTAGTATGTGGGTAGTTGAGATTCCACTTGATTCGTGATCTACACATCCAATAACCTACCCTCAGATTGTCACTTTTCTGATTTCTACCTTGTGGGCCCTATTCCACATTTTAAGGGATCTAATCCCCATTTTGGACCACTTGGTATCTTGAAACTCAGATCTAGTAAGATCTAGCCGTCGGATTGCCGTGAAATTATCGATCCATACTCCTACTTGACCAACCTACCCGGATCTAATGTTTGGATGTCATCGGACATGTCTTGACCCCACTTATCCCACTTTTAGGCCTCCTTGGGCAAAGTCGCACCACCTTGGAGAAGTGAGTTTGTCCACTTCTAGGACATGGGTACTTGAGATTTTCGTGGATTTGGAACGAGAATAATTCAAAACCTAGGTCTAGTA
The DNA here is from genome assembly GCA_027924585.1 of Larix kaempferi. Taxonomy (NCBI): domain Eukaryota; kingdom Viridiplantae; phylum Streptophyta; class Pinopsida; order Pinales; family Pinaceae; genus Larix; species Larix kaempferi. Next base: position 39,278,100 of record BSBM01000858.1, on the reverse strand, counting down.
GGTCACCTTGTCAAATCTTTCCTTGGGGATAGCATTCCTTGTTTTAAGGGATTGTGGTCCACTTAGGTCAAACCTAGATCTATACCTATTCATCCATCAAGACTTTAATTGCCCACTTGTCTCATGAAATAGGAGTCCTTAACCACAAGTTAACTCTACTTTGACTCCATTATCCCAATTCCCAAGGCACTGGTTTCTCTCCAAGTCAATTCGACTTTCCTAGATTGTTGGATTAACTTGTGGTTTGACCTTAGTGTGGTGAACTAAACCCTTGATGCCATCATGTATCATGATCAAGCTTGTCACTTGTACTAGTTAGCCCCAATTCAACCCCTAAACTACCCTGCATTGGACACGGTTCCCAAGGCAGTGGATTTTCTCACATTGACTAGTACTTAAATCCTGGATCTCATTTCAAATATTATAAGTCACTCTCACATCAACAATGAACCAAAGCTATACTCATTGAACCCCTCACTTGTCTTGTGACTTCACCCTAAGGTCTAGGATAAACCATACACCTTACTTCACTTAGAATCAACTTGATTTGGTGTCTTGGTTTTGATCTCTCCTGTCGGGAGTAGATCAGGTCTCCCCCTTTGTTGTCTGGGCTAGATAACATAAAGCGAAGGTTGCCTCGACTGGCGTGACAACCATCTATTGGAGGTCGAGGTGATCGTGGTTGCACCTTTTGAGTTGCCCTTCCCTATTGCCATCCATGAGTGGATACATCCATAGGAGTAACTACAGTTTAGGTGATAACAGAGCCCTCATCCCCTTCCGTATCCACTACAACTTGGAACAAACCCTAGCTCCTTTGGCAATGTTCCTCCCTCTTACAAACTACCATCACCAACCTAGCAGCATCCTCCTGTAATACCACAATGTGAAATCCTCCTTAAGGACAATGCATACATTTTCAAGCCAGTGCTTAGCATCCTGCATATCCTTACACCTTTTGTGGACCATCATCTAGGCCTACCTTCTCATGAACTTAACTATGTGGAAAATAGCAACCTCTCACCAAAGAAACCAACCCTGAGCCCCCAAATGTCGAGGATAATGGTTCTAAACCCAATGCACAACTACTTGAAAATCTGTAAACTCCAAATGCAACACGATCAACTTGAACAAAGAGGAAGGTCTTGAATCTAGAGTGTGACCAATTGAAACAACCATTTGTATAGGAAAGTGGTCCAAACCAATAAAGTCCATCAAAATATCTATTGGTCACAAGCCTCACAACTTTTCCCTAAAAAGGAGATATCTTCCCTACAGCTATAGACTCTATCCAACCCAACCTACACCTAGGCCTTGTCCTTTCTTTATCAAAAACTAGCTCTTCCATATTCATGTGAGCTCCCAACATCATGCCCCTGCCATCATTTTTGTGCTATACATCCTCCTACACCCCTTCCGCACATGCTCCATACCATGAGACATCCATGACTCCATACAGCCCCTTGCACCAACATGAACCCCCACTCTAATGACTCCCTCACCTGCTCTCACGCCCTCGCCCCTTATCACACACTCCTCTGCAACCAACTCTACTACATGACAAACTTATGGATTTGGAGAAAGGATTGAAAAGGGAGTATGTTGTAATTGTTAATTCAAAAGTTAAATGCTTAAAACAATGGAAAAGAATGTTTTCAAAAATTGAAGTGAAACTTATCAAGAAGAAATGTGTACATTAGGAATGTGTACATACTCAATTGAATTTAAAAATCAAACTGTGTTATGACCCTCCCTAGGGGTGTAATGGGGGGTTGAAGGGCCCATTAGAGTGACAGTGGAGGACATTTAATGTAAAGTGGACTAGGTCTACTATATTTGTTATTATTAAATAAGGCCAACTATGGTCATTATTAGTGAATAGATGTAATATGGTCTCACTAAAGGTCCACTAGGTAGTTAGGAGGTTGTTATGATTAGAGTTGTATACTAAGGATGCAGTCCTCCCTATGAGGGATGTGTGGAAGAATATTCTATGTGGAGCTTAGCTCTAGGAGGTCCCCCCCCCTCAAAGAAGCAAGTGAACAGGAGTGGATTCCTTCCAAGGATGCAATCCTCCCTATGAGGGATGTGTGGAAGAATATTCTATGTGGAGCTTAGCTCATAGGAGGTTGCCCCACCCCCCCCCCCTTGAAGAGGCAAGTGAACAAGAGTGGATTCCTTCCATAAATGGATCTAGTTTGAATATTAATAAAAGTAATTTTTGATATAATGTGTGTTCGTTCATATTTTTCTAATCTAAGGTATGCTACAATTGGTATCAAAACACTTTCCATGGCCAAAAAAAGAGAACATTTTTTTCATTTTTTTGCAGGTTTTCAAAGAGAAAAAGGGGACCACAACACTAAGATCATTATTTGAGTCATTTTTGGCATAATTTGCACAATTAATTGTAGATCCAAGTTCCTCTCGCAAAATTACATGGTTTCAAAAAAAATGCTCAAATCAGAGTCTAGATGAGAGAGATATTTCCACTTGAAATCTTCTATTTTTTAGGGTTTTCGATGACAGCTGTGGATCTTGCAGAAGACATAACTTTTGACAAGGTGAACAGATTGAAGCCAGATCAACACTATTGCAGAGAGAATTTCCAAAGCTTTCATATGGAATATTATATGACATATTTTCGGTCCATCTTTGATACACTATAGCCCTTTTTAAAATGATGCCCTCAAACCCTCATGGAATTGAAAAATAGCGTAGTGGTGTGTGTGGAACCTGCCATGGGAGGAATGTATGGTGGTAACAAAAAAATTTCAAGCTCTAAATGCAAATTCAAAATCTATGCAGCAACTAATGAGTAAACTTAAGGAGGATTTGTGTAAATTGCATGAGGTTGGTGTTATTCATACCATATATTCTTTCATCATTGAAGAGTATAACCAAGAAAGATATACATGGTATGATTTAGAAGATGCTTATGAGGATTGGTATATAGATAGTTGTAATTTTTGGGAAGATAACTATTTCCATCTCTTTGATGACTCTTCTCCTCCATATGAAGAGAAACTTGTGGAGGAAAGACAACCACAGGTGGTGCCTACCAATTTCTAGTATGCTTCTTCTACAGTAGAAGAATTCCTCTTAGATCCATCATTTCCTTGTCATATGGAGGATTTGTTTTTTTTACCTGGTTGTACTTATTTGGATCTATTATCGCTTGAACTAGCACCCTTCTAAAAGTCCACGAAGGTTGGTGCTAAGAGTAGCAACATTTTCGGCGCCATTGTCGAGGACTTGCTTGAAGATTGTGGTATAACAGTTCGGGCATCGTTGTTGGGTCAAAGCACAATCTCCCTGGCAAGAACGACAAATTTTGTGAGAAGGCATTTCTTGAAGATTCTTATTCTCACATGGCGACTCCATGAAGGGGTAAAACCCTTGTCTTTTGCAGATTTTGAAGACACTATTAGGTGTAGGGGTGAGCACATCCATTATTGGTGAAGACATGCTCATCTTGGCAACTCCACTGAAGCATTCTATAAGGTATGACAAACATTCATTGTAATTTTGGGGAATATCCTAATTGGCTTCTCGAAATCTATGTGCCCTTGGATTTCTCAAATATTTGGGCTCTTGCTCATCAAGAACCATACATGGCTACATGGGAAACTCCAAAGGTTCGTGGCAATGGAGATTCAAGTTTGGTTTATCTTATAACTTTTTTCAAATTTGTTGGGGATAATGGCATCTTTTACGAAGATATGATGAATTATTTTTTGTTTGGGTTCAAGGAAAATGCCATGCATTGGTATGAATCTCTTGGAAAGAGAACAATTCCATCTTTTGTAGCCTTTTTGGAAGCATTTTGTACACATTGGTGCCCTAACGACATTGATCAATGGCTAACCAAAGTTCGAGAGGTCAAGACATTTTATGATGCACAAAAAATTATAGAAGAGGCTCACGGCCCACCCTTGAAGGAAGATGAGGGAGCCAAGGAAGAAGACATCTCAAACCCTATGCTTGAAGAGGGAGGTACTCTTGAAGATGAAGACAAAGATTCCCTAGAAAGTGAAGCCAAGGAATTCCATGGTGAAGATCAAGCCCTAGAGAAGGAGCTTGAAGAGGAAGTACATGAAGACCAAGAAGCCCTAATTGAAGAAAGAGAAGAAGAAATGGTAAGCTCTCCTTATCATTGTTTTGAAGAGTCTTGTGATGTTTTGGGCATTTTTGGGCATTTTTGAAGAAAATGGCAGGGTCCCCTTACTTGATAGTGAAGATGATTATTGGAGGTATCTAGGTCCTCTTTTTGACACTTCAAGGGAGGGAAGTCTTGTGCTTGAACCGTTGGAGGAAGCATAATTAAAGGAAGACATCCAAGGTTGTTTCCAGCCTTGCCTAAGTGAATTTGCTGTTGATTTAGAGCACCAAAATCAAGTCTTTATTGTAGATTTAAAGGAGCAGTATGTGCGCTATCCTAGGGCAAGCTTGGAGGTGCATTCTCAGCCATGTTTCTCCACATCTAATGCTGGTTTTGACACAGACTTGGAGCAGCAAACAGAGTTAATTCTTGCTGGTATAAGGAAGCCTGATGTGTCCTCTCCTAAGGAACACTTTGAGCTCCATTTGGAAGGTATTTCTCAAGCATTTGTATTTCAAATGCTTGCTGGTTTGACTGACTGTTTGGGGCTTCCATATGAAGATTTGGATGCAGGAAATCCCCAGCCATGCGTCTCCTTCAAGGATGCCAAGTACAAATGCCAAATTTCATGCCAAGATTGGTCTTTGAAGTTTGGATGGGGTTCCATGAAATTGGAGGGCCCTAATCCTCTTCTTCTTAAAGATCCTCATGAAGTTTTTGCATCCCTTGAAGAAACGTTTGTTGAAGATGCAAGTGAGAAGATCCATGAAGGTCATAAGCAAGCAAATGAAGAAATTGAAGCCCCTGTTGAAGAGCAATTCCCCATTGAAGAGCATGTTCACGACATGGTTGATACATCTCCTTGTTCTCCTCATGGTGATGAGGATTTGTTCAGCCTTCCTCTCTCCTTGGTTCTTGATGATGAATCTTTTGGAGATGATAGGTTTGAATATCTTTTTGATAATAAAGATGGATACCATGGATGTGATATGTGCACTTTCACCATTGTGGTCATAATATGGGTAAGGGATATTGGAAATTTGTTGAGTCCATATATGACTCTTCTAATGAGGTAAGTGTATATTTTGAAGACCTTGAAAAACCTATTGTTGATGACATCCCTCATGATTTGGTTCATCCATGCTTGCTCACTATTGATGATGATATATAATTGCATATGGAGGCTTTTATTGCAGATGTTGAACAGCCAGGTTTACCCTCTCTTAGGGTGGATCTCAACCATCATTTTCAACCATGTTTCTCAGGGATTAATGCAGGTTTTGGGCAGCAAGAAGGTGGTTTTGTTGCAGGGTTAGAACAACAAAGTGTGCCCTCTCCTAAGGCAGATTTGAGGACTCTTTTCCAACCGTATGTTTCAGGGCTTGTTGCTAGTTTTAAAAGTCATTTGGGGCAGCAAACAGAGTTCAATGAGCAGAGCTATAATGAAGGCAGTTTGTACTTGAGCCCTATCCAAGATTGGATAGAGGGGGATTGTGAAAGGGGCCCTTCTTCTTGGCAGGAATTTAAAGGCATCCAGGTTCATGATATTGTCTATTGTTCTAGCCCCATTCCGATGAAGGTAATGACATCTACTCAGCTCATCATTGATGTGATTTTGTCTTGGACTATTGCCAATGGAAAAGGAAGAAGCCCTGACATGAATTTTATGCTAAGGTGGCTCCATTGGTGATATGATTTTACTTGACTTGTTTATGTTATCATGTTTAAATTAGGCAGATAGGATGAATAATCTCTTGCATGAGCATTTTGATGTGTTCTTTGCATTGCATCTTGTTGTGTCATTTCTTGTGAATTTCAAATTTTGATTTACTTTTGAGCAAGGTAGAACGGATGTGTCTACCTCTTATGCATTTGACATTTTGGTTGTTTGAAGTTGTTAGAATTTTAACTTAAGAGCAATTATGTTAGACTTTCATTCAATTTATCATATTACATCGTAATAATTGCATGCGTAAGGATCACTGAAAGAAATACATTCAACAATAGACAGAAAGATTTATCCTGGGAAAACCCTCTCACGGGAAAAACCCAGGAGAACTTCTCAGTATAGATTCGTCAACTAAGTACAATGTCAATACAATGAAGAGCTAAAGCTCTCTCACAGAAAAATAAACAAGAAGCAAAGATAAGATAACCCCAAGAATATGTCTCCCTCCAGATGTTGCTACTCTCTCCCTCTTGTGCACTTGTCTCTCTCTTGCTTGAGTGAACTTGTGTGATGTCTCCAAATGAGGAATTTGACCCCTTTATTTATACTATTTTCTCACTAACTTTTTCACTATAGGGCCGACTTCACTGGGGCAGTTTTATCCATTGATTTCTGTGGGGTCGACTTGTCTATTTTCACTTGATTTCTTGAGAGTATGCCTTTAGTATTATTCTTTTAGGGTTTTACATTAAGGTTTATGCAATACAAGAATATCTTCCACAGCTACATTTTATTTCAACACTCCCTCTCAGCAAGGACGGTATTCTTTTGACATAATCTTCAACACTGCTTCTGTTGACTTGTACTTGACCATTTACTTGTTGAAAAATCTCTCTATCACTACAAGTTCTATACGAGCAACCCTTCAACATGCATTCAGGATCTCGGCATAGCATCTCACTAGTGGGTGCAACTTCATCGTCCTTTTGGACCTTATGGGTCTTGGCGTCCCATCAAACCTTTATGTCATTATGCGACTTTGCCTAGCTCACACAGAATCTAGGCAACTAGTCCATGAATGACTACCCGTTGATGCCACACTCAGTGTGCTACTACCTCCTGAAATCACATATGTAACTCATCACTCCCTCTCACTAGGGAAGTCCATTTGGACCACTCCAAGCTTGTCCCTGAAGGATTCTAACTTTACCCTTGATAAAGGCTTGGTCAACAGATTGGCTATCTACTTGTTTGTCACAACGTACTAGAGCTTCACAGCTGCCTTCTGTACCATGTCACAAATGTAATGGTACCTAAGCTCGACGTGCTTGGACTTTGTCATGAAACACAGGGTTCTCATACAAGTCACCTACAACTTGAGATCAAACAACCCTACAAGCAACTTTCAAAGCCACATAGCTTCGCTACTGGCTGAACATGTTGCAATATACTTTGCCTTGGCTGTACTGAGTGCCACACTAGTTTGCTTCCTGCTGAGCCACGAAATCATAGCTGACCCCAGACTGAAGCAACATCTTGATGTACTCTTCCGGTCTACGACACTACCGGCCTAATATGAATCAACATAGCCATGTAGTCTTATCTCACAATCCAAAACATATCGGAGTCCATAGTCCACTGTACCTTTCAGGTACCTCATCACATGCTTTGTCGCAATCAAGTAAACACGTCTCGGCTCAACCATGTACTAACTCAAAGTGTTCATCGCAAAGCATATATCTGGCCTCACGTTCCTCAAAAACATCAATGAACCAATCATCTGTCTATACATGGTGGCATCCACTATCTCTGATGAAGTATCACTCAATAACTTCATGTTTGTCACCATCGGTGTAGGCATGGCTTTACAATCCATCATCTCAAATCTCTTCAGGATCTCTACAACATACTTTCCTTGGTTAAGGAAAATCTCATCCGGTCTCTACCATACCTCTAGACCCAAGAAATAGTGCATCATACCCAAGTCTTTCATCTTGAACTCTCCAGTAAGCTTCCTCTTACATTCAGTGATGAGATTCTCGTCCCCTATTAGAAACAGGTCAGCCACATGTAACAGTAGTATCACTAGTCCACCATTCACAACCTTGTAGTAAAGGTTGGAATCTGCTTTACTATTGGTAAAGCCCAAGCTCATCAGAAAGCTGTCAATTCTGTCGTACCATGCCCTGGGTGCTTACTTCAAACCATACAAGGCCTTCTTTAATCTGCACACATGTGTATGTCTGTCATGTGTCTTGAATCCTTATGGTTGCTCCACATACACTTCCTCTTCAACTACACCATTCAGAAAAGTTGTCTTCACGTTCATTTGGTGTACCTTCCATTTCATTTTTGCAGCTATAGAAAAACTCTCCTCGTAATCTATTCCTTCTTTCTGGGACAAACCACGTGCCACGAATCTTGTTAGTTTTTCAGAAATTGCAATCTGATCTAGGATCTTAACTGAGAGAATAACATGTACAGCATATCTATAGCATATCAATCATGGACACAATAATGCAAGCACACAAGAGACACAAAGTTTCACCGAGGAAAACCAAGAAGGTGAAAAACCCCGCAACTTCCTCAGAGATAGATAGAGCAATGATACAACCAAAGTACAAGAGATAGTCTTCTCCTAGCAGATGATCCTCCTCCTCACAAGTGCGCCACTTTCTAAGAGAGATAGAAGTGAGTAATGAGCGATCAAATAGAGATCTCCCGATCTCTATTTATACTTGTCCTGTCCTGCCCAATAAACTAATGGGGCCAACTTGTCTAGCTTAGCCTAATAACCTATGGTTAACTTAATCCAGGCCGACCCCACACTTGGTGGTCTAATAACCCATTTACCCACATGACTCATACAAGGCCGACCCCATCAAGGTGGTCTAATAACCCATCAAGTATAAGTTACGACACTTACAATATAAATGACGACACTTCCGTATAGAGGAATAATAGCATCTCTATAGGAATACAAACACTTCCGTATAGAGGAATAATAACATCTCTATAGGAATACAATACACATGGGTAAAATACATTCCGAAGTTACATATACATCAACACTCCCTCTTAACTAGGAAGGTATTTCTCGACACAGATCTGCTAGCACAAGACTTCTTCTCTGGATCATCATCAGCGAATCATCGTCCTCGAATCATCGTCATCGTCACTATTGCTGCTATTTCAATCAATCTTTGAATCTACTCGTCATAGGAAGTTCTACAGAGCCGGTCCTTTTTCATACTGCATGTAGGCCCACCACCTACAGGTCTTCATCATCACTGGCCATACTATGGAATTCTCAGGACTTATTACGTGCATCACAAAACCTCGCAAGAGCATCCCAGGCTGTTACGGGCACACAGCTCTGACCTGTAGGATCTCCCAGGGACAGATTACATGTGACCCCACCACAAAACCTCGCAAGAGCATCCCAGGCTGTTACGGGCACACAGCTCCGACCTATAGGATCTCCCAGGGCGTTATTATATGTCACCACAAAACCTCGCAAGAGCATCCCAGGCTGTTACGGGCACACAGCTCCGACCTATAGGATCTCCCAGGGCGCTATTATATGTGGTCATGGAAAAACCTCGAAAGAGCATCCCAGGCAGTTACGGGTACACAACTCCGACCTATAGGATCTCCCAGGGCGCTATTATATGCCAAAGGACAAAACCTCGAAAGAGCATCCCTGGCTGTTACGGGCACACAGCTCCGACCTATAGGATCTCCCAGGGTGCTATTATATGTCCCCCCAGAGCAATGCCTCGAAAGAGCATCCCAGGCTGTTACAGGTACACAACTCCGACCTAAAGGATCTCCCAGGTCAACTTACCTGCTCATCTGCACAACCTGATCCACAGCCACAGAGTATCATCCTGATACTCACCATACATCATCCTGATGTACACATGATCATCCTGATCATCATCACTGCATCGTCCTGATGCATGTCATCTGGAGCAACATCCTGAAGCTCATCATCTATGATCATCCTGATCATACAATGCATCCATCTGATGCATACACAGTATCTGCCTGATACATATCATCATACATGATCTACCTGATCATACAATGTATCCACCTGATACATATACAAACACATGATCCACCTGATCATACCTGATACATATCGATATACATGATCTACCTGATCATACAACGTATCCTCCTGATACATCTACAGATACATACACATGATCCAACTGATCATATCCAACATCCAACATGATGCATACATACATACATATAAATGATCCAACTGATCATATCCGACATCCAACATGATGCATACATACATACATATAAATGATCCAACTGATCATATCCAGCATCCAACATGATGCATACATACATATATAAATGATCCAACTGATCATACAGAGCAGAAACTAGAACATCGTCCTGATGCTCATCATCCAGCGCTTATATCCACAGCCATGGGAAGGATCCTCCTCTCACCATGCTTGGAATGGCTCCAGCAAATGTGTCCATCACTTCTTCCTCGAAGTGTCGTCAATCTGAAGAACACCAAGCCTCTCTCTGAAGTACTCGAACTTCACTCTGGCTAGTGGTTTCGTCAACACATCCGCAACCTGCTCATCCGTCACAACATACAGGAGCTTCACTGCTCCTCTCTGCACCATATCCCTGATATAGTGATATTTGATCTCGATGTGCTTCGACCTGTCGTGGAACACCGAGTTCTCAGACAGCTTCACACAACTCTAGTTGTCACAAAAGATACCAGTCGCCTCCAACGGGAGATCAAATAACTCAAACAGTAGCTTCCAGAGCCATACTGTCTCACAACTAGCCGAACAAGCTGCAACATACTCTACTTCGGCTGTACTCAGTGCTACGCAGGACTGCTTCCTGCTAAACCAAGAGATCACACCTGATCCCATACTAAAGCAGCACCCAGATGTGCTCTTCCTATTTGCAGCATTGCCTACCCAGTCTAAATCAACATAACCCTGCAGGTTAAACTTTTGATTTGCATCATACTTGAACCCATAATCAACTGTACTCTTAAAGTACCTCAGAATATGCTTTACAGCAACCAGGTGAACACTCCTCGGATCTGTCAAGAACTGGCTCAATGTGTTCACCGCAAAGCAAATATCTGATCCCGTGTTCGACAGGTACATCAAGGACCCAATCATCTGACGATACATCGTGACATCAACAGGGTCAAATGAAGCATCACACAGAAGCTTCAGGTTCGATGCCATGGGTGTGGCCATGGCCTTGCAGTCCATCATCCCGAACTACTTCAGGATCTCTACTGCATACTTCCCTTGTCCAAGGAAGATTCCATCTGCACTCTGCCACACCTCCATACCAAGAAAGTAGTGCATCATACCCAAGTCCTTCATCTCGAACTCGGCAGCAAGCTTCCTCTTCGTGTTGGCAATCAATCTATCCTCACCTGTTACAAACAGGTCATCCACATACAATAGTAGTATCACTGGATTGCCTTCCTCAACCTTGTAGTAAAGGTTGGAATCCGCTTTACTCTTGGAAAAGCCCAAACTAGATAGGAAGCCATCTATCATGCCATACCAAGTCCTAGGAGCTTGCTTCAAGCCATAAAAGGATTTCTTCAACCTGCACACATATGACTTCCTGTCATGTGTCTCAAAACCAAGTGGTTGCTCCACATACACTTCCTCCTTGACTACACCATTCAAGAAAGTTGTCTTGTCATCCATATGGTGAATCTTCCACTTCATCACTGCAGCCAGAGCAAGTACTGATCTGATCGAAGTGTATCTGGATACATATGCAAAAGTCTCTTCATAATCAGCCACGAGCTAAAAACATCGCTTTGTATTTTTCTATGCTACCATCTGTAGCATGCTTGATCTTATAGATCCACTTGGCAGTCACAAAAAACTTCCCTTTAGGTCTTGGGACCACATCCCAAACATGATCGATTGGTACTTCTTGACCATGGCATCCTTTTACTGTATCCCATATCCTGGGAACTTCAGAATCTTCAATATCTTCAATAGATATTTTGAACTTCGTTGCAGGAACAAATCTTGTAGTCCTTCTTTTGTAGGTGATGGTATACGATCTTTCTTACAAAACAAGTTAAATTGCATGATTAGAAACATCTCATAGTTTTCAGAACAAATTCTTACATGTAAAGAAATATGTCATACAGACATGCAATTATTTTAGTCAATGCTTCGATACAACATTTATCCATATCCCGTAACTTTTTAGATGCCTTCCAATCTCTACCAGAACATTGTTAAGAGTGTGCACAACTCCTAACATGTCAGCAAAAAGGTTTCATTCTAGATAAGTAGCAATGGAATGTTGTACAGTGCCATAGGCCACTTACCCATTACATGCATATTAGTAGTATGCTGTTCATTAATGCAATTATTCTAATATGCCAAAATACATAGCCTAATTCTAGGAACATCAGTATATACATCATTGAACAGTATTATTTAAACAATCAAATATGCAAGAAATGATAATTCAAATACTTATCTTTGTTTGTTTGTTGGGTTGACTCCCTCTCAGTCTTTGCTTCCTTTCTGCAACTCCATTCTGAGGTGGATTGTGAGAAGTGGTCGACTCCCTCTGAATATCTACATCCTTGCAAAAACTACTGGAGTGTGCTCCCTCTTAATCTTTGCTTCCTGGATTACCTGTCCTTGAACTTATATCCATCCTCGATCACTATGCATGCTTACAAGTATCATTATTGTGATATCCTCGAGATCTCATACATAATCATACATTTATTAGTATAATCTCAATACTATCAGAAACACAATAATCTTAAACATGTATAGTAATGATCATTTTAAACACAGATAATAAACATTAGTATTCAAGGTTTATATAGGACTCTTCTAGTTAGTCATATCATCAATTAAAGTAAGAAACATAATATGCCTAAACCCATGATTACTCAAACCTATAACTTCATGAATAATCATAATCAATCATGCCAAGTATACTTATATAAGATATCCTAACACAAGGTAGGATTTTAACTTGATATAGGAAAAACATACCTGGATTAGCATGTTAGCTAGCTATGTCTAACATACCCACATGATGTCTTCTTGTTCTTCAATGACTTGTGCTAGTAACCTGCATATCTCATAAGTTAACCATTATAGAACCAAGTTATACATACCTCATAAGTAGATCTTCTATGTGATCCATGATAATGAATGAATCTTTGTCTTCATGTCTCCATGGTCATATGTTCTTGAACTAGAACATGATTTGTCTTTCTTTGATGTACCTTTCATGTTAGCAAACAACATCAACCTCATACAACACCACAAGGCATTAGTACAATCATAAGTGTCAAAACCCTAATCAATGAATATCTGCATTCATAATTTTATTAAGGTGATACAACAAGTCTAAAGTTAATCAAGATTGTACTAACCTTAGTAAAAACTAACATACCATAAACTTAATCATGAACAAATCTCGAAACATACCTGGATAAGTCATACCTATCGAGATTGCTTGTAATCTTCTTATGTAAGGTCTTAGCCTCATCTCCCTCTGAAACAGGAACTTCTTCACTTATGCAGGTGACCAAACGATTCTCTTCTAGGATTAACCCAATCCACTTGATTTGCAAAAACTGGATCTGGAGTTGGATTTGGGTTTGTCAGAGAAACCCTAAAAATTCAAACTTTGAATTTCAAACTTCTGAAAGGATAGAAGGATGCGCCTTGATGAGCTGATCAAGCTGGTATACTCAGAATTTGAAAACTGCAAAGTTTCACCCCTCAAAATTGCCTTTGAAACTTCCGAATCTTCTGGACAGGATCCCGAACTAGGGTTTGATAAAGCCCACCCTTCTGCCGAACCAAAAGGTTCAATCCAAAGCTCTAAACTTCTATTTTTCTGAGGAGCTTCCAGCCGTGGTCACAAACTTCAAAAATTCCAACTTTTGCAAAAGCCCTAATTTTCCACTTTTCAATCAAAGTCCCGAACTAGGGTTTGATCAAGCCCGGCCTTTTTCCCAACCAAAAAATTTGATCTTGGTCTCTAAATTTCGATTTTGATGAGTAGCATTCAGCCGTGGTCTCCGATTACAAAAATTCCAACTTTCTCTGAAACCCTAATTCCCGAAGCCATGAATGAAGGTGCTCAAAATCCAATTCTGTTTTGACAGAAATATGCAACTGATTGTTTCTGGTGTAACTCCGAAACTACGAATCCACAGGGTCTGAATCTTCTACCTGTGTTAGCCCGACTTGTCATCTTTCCAACCCCACAGGTCTGACTTCAATTGGATTCTCTAAGAGAGAGTTATGCCAAGTGTCGCAACGTGACCTGTTTATGAGATAAAACAGGAGAGCAAACTTGTACGGAGTGCCACGTGTCACTAGTTCACTTTCGGCCTCTGAACCTTCAGCCTATGAAAGTACAGTCCGTGCCCTACCTGTCACTTTTTACAAAATTTCATTTGGAGCTTCCTAGCCCAAGTTATGACCTTTTTTCCTAGATCACCTATTTATGACTTAGATCTGGAAGAGGCAGAAACCCTAGATTGTACAAATCATAAAACACAAAGTACAACGAATTAGAAGTTGTGCTTCGGACACAAGGTACATGGGGATCTTATCTTCGACCTGTAAGAGTTTCAGATCCTGAAACCTCGCCGAAATGGATTTATAGCGAAAGTGCTACGATGACTGGTTTTTGCTATATCAAGCCCTAGCATCGCAAGTGCAACAAGTATCATACATGCCATACCATGCCTTCTTTCAGGCTAGCTCTGATACCATGTTAGTTTTTCAGAAATTTCAATCTGATCTAGGATCTTAACTAAGAGAATAACATGTACAGCATATCAATCATGGACACAATAATGCAAGCACACAAGAGACACAGAGTTTCACCGGGGAAAACCAAGAAGGTGAAAAACCCCGCAACTTCCTTAGAGATAGATAGAGCAATGATACAACCAAAGTACAAGAGATAGTCTTCTCCTAGCAGATGATCCTCCTCCTCACAAGTGCGCCACTTTCTGAGAGAGATAGAAGTGAGTAATGAACGATCAAATAGAGATCTCCCGATCTCTATTTATACTTGTCTTGTCCTGCCCAATAAACTAATGGGGCCGACTTGTCTAGCTTAACCTAATAACCCATGGTTAACTTAATCCGGGCCGACCCCACACTTGGTGGTCTAATAACCCATTTACCCACATGACTCATACAAGGCCGACCCCATCAAGGTGGTCTAATAACCCATCAAGTATAAGTTACGACACTTACAATATAAATGACGACACTTCCGTATAGAGGAATAATAACATCTCTATAGGAATACAAACACTTCCATATAGAGGAAGAATAACATCTCTATAGGAATACAATACACATGGGTAAAATACATTCCGAAGTTACATATACATCAACAAATCTTGCCTTGTACTTCTCAATATTGTCGTCTGATGAATGCTTCGTCTTGAAGATCCACTTTCAAGATACCACTGACTTATCTTTCGGTCTCAGCAACCACATCCCAAACATCATTTTTTATAATGGACTGGCATTCTTCAATCATGGCATCCTTCCATAATTTCTTCTCTGCAACCTCTTCATAATAGGTAGGCTCTTCATCAATGATATCGCATAATAATGCCACATAGCTGGAATATGGTCTCGGTTTCTTGCTTTCTCTGACAGTTCCATCTGGAGCACTATACTTCTCAACATCCTGAATAATCTCACGAGCCCAAGATGGTCTCCTCTTATGTGTAATCATCTCTCGAGGTGGCTCTATAGATCTCCGAGGTTCTATCATGTCATGATCCTCTCGTACATACTCTTTTGGTGTAACTTCATCATTTATCTTTGTTTCTGCAACTCTAGGAGCTTCGGGCTCCTCATCATGGACCTCATCTGAATGATTTTATTAAGATCCGTTAAAAGCAGTATGTTCATAGAAGGTAACATCTCTGCTAATCTCAATATGTTTGTAACCAAGGATGTAGATTATGTATGCCTTCGATATCTCACAATACTCTTCTTTTCTGAAGGTCCCATCTTTAGGAATCTTGTCCTTCATTATATGGTGGGAATATTTGAGCATAGTTGTCGTACTGGATACTTTTGCCCATAAGACATGGGTAAATCTTGATCACATATCATTGCTTTCATAGCCTCCATAGTGGACCTGACAGAAGTGTCCACAAGGGTTAACCAATACTAATTTAATAGTTATACTATTCATCAATAAGATAACAATTCAATTTGAATAAATAACACTTATTTCTCAAAATATTAAACACTTATCTTTGTTTTGTTTTGTAGGCTCCCTCTTGATTTTTGCTTCTTTGCAGAGGTCAGTGGAGTTTCTAGAAGCGTACTCTGCTCCATCATCTGATTCTAAAGACCTTGATCTTCTTCTTCATCTAGTCCGGAACTTGCTGAAGTCTTTGTCCTTGGTCCTCATGCAATGGATCCAAGATCTCCTTTTGTTTTGTTGTTACTACTTGGAAACAGGTTCTTCACATTCTTTCCTTGTCCACATCCTTTGCAAACATTACCTAGATCTCTGGCACACCTATTACCACCTTGCTCACGATCGGCAATGCTTTGTAGCTCAAGTGAGCAAATCTTATATGCCATAGTTCACTTGGGTTCACGGTACTATGTGCTAGAGTTGAATCTTAGTGTCCCTTCAACTTGTATAGTCCTCCTTCTTTCATTTTTGCCACATGAGAACTTCTCCATCCATGAAGGCAACTCTAAATCCTTTCTTATCCAATGCTGAAATGGATAAAAGATTCTTCATCAAACCAAGTACATATAACACATCCTTCATCTTCATAGGCTTTCCGGAAGCCAACCTATAGGAGGCTTCTCCTACTCCTTTAATAGGATACTAATAATCATCTCCAAGCTTCACCTTATGAGGTGAATCCTTCTAAATAAAAATTGTGAGAGAATCCTTGTAACCAGTGATGCGCTTAGAAGCACCACTATCAACAAGCCATGTGTCACTTACATGAGTGACTATCCCTGTAAGAGCTCATATCAATACATATTCTTCACTTCAATCATCTTCTCTTGTTTTCTTTTGAACAGATTCATCATCTTCTACAGTATGAGCATGATGTATTTTTCCTCTTCTAAATCGATCTCTTACTTTAGGACAATTTCTCACAATATGTCCCATCTTTTGGCAAAAACACTATCAATTGAGACAACACTATCTTTTTGGGTATGAACACCCGGGAAAAACCCAGGATGGGAAAACCGGTGCAGCAGTTGAGATCTTTATTTTATTGAGAAAATATGGAACAATTACAAATCAGAATCGAATCTGCCCAATAGGAAAAATCACACCTCACAGAAATATTGAGAAAAACCTGTCAGATTGGCACGGAACCCGAGGGCAGCTAATCTGCTGCAGCTGTACGGCCTGCTGTACGGATCCGTACGGCCCTGTTGTACGGATTCCATACGGACTGTCCTGCTGGTTGTTGTACGATCACCTCAGCCTGTCCTTCCTGTCTCTCTCTTTCCTCTGCGCTGTCCTCTTCCTTGATTCACTGCTCCTCCGTCTTCTTCTCTAAAAACTTCTCTCACACTCCTTCTCTTTCGTCTCTGTCGGAATGCAATTGTGTATCCTCTCCACCAATTGATCTTTCTTTTATAACTCAATGCTAAGCAAATAACCTAATCTCACTATAGATCTAAGGTTAAGATCCTCCGGTGAGAATGAATGGCCAAGATTAGATCTTGCCATTACTTTAATTTTTCACTCATACTTTATAAAAAAGTATTTCATTAAGTCAATAATTAATTAGATCACTTTAATTAATTTTCCAAAATAAACTTAGGAAAAGTTAATTAAATACATTTTATTGGCTTCTCCAATTAATGTCTTCTGCATGCAAGGACGCATGCATGCAGGAAGACCTTCCTTCGTTGTCACTTTCTAACACTTAGATTGTCCCAACCTCTGTTTTGGGTGGTTCGATTGAGCCAAGCTAAGGCAAGGGTGCCCTCAAAAGACCTCAGCTGGAATTGTTTTGAAGATTGTTATCTAACCTCTCTGAGCTTGCAGATTTAACCAAGTTTTTCCAATTAGGAAGGGCGATTTACTCCACAGCCCACCTATCATCTTGAAGGCACTCGGTCGGTATGAAAGATCTATTTCCTTACTTCTTCCACTCATAAAATTTTCTAAAAAAAGACTTCATTCTTGCAGATTTAACGAAGTTTTTCCAATTAGGAAGGGCGATTTACTCCACAGCCCACCTATCATCTTGAAGGCACTCGGTATGAAAGATCTATTTCCTTACTTCTTCCACTCATAAAATTTTCTAAAAAAAGACTTCATTCTTCACCATTGCAACTAGTTAGAAACCTAGAAAATCTTCTTGGGATAAAATTTTCATAGAAATTTTCTTGCTGCAAGTAACTAATCAGATTTGAAACACAAAGACAACCAAGAAGACAACATTAAAACAAATCTGAACTTAGTTTCCTGTCTTTTGATGATGGTGAATGCTTCATTTTAGTCTGTTGTTCCTATATATATATCTGAAATATTTATCATATTCAGCAAACATTTGTTGCGTTGAATGTTTACAATTTCTTCACTAGCATTGTGTATTTTGGGCACTAGATATTTAATTTACTCGATTGATTTACATGCTTACTATTGCTAGCAGCATACACTAAACATACCAATACACTGTCATAGCAGCACAAACTCTGAGTATCAACACTCTAGACTTGGTCCTCAATTCATATTTTCACTCATAATATATCTGTCATATGCTATGGTTACAGCCAAGTCATGATTGAACACTTTGAATGATTGATGCCTTGTTCACATACACTCGGATTTTGCTAATACGCACCTTTATGTCTCAAGGTACATTACAGGCAATTCACATTTTCTAAGTTTCATTTGATGATGATACTTATGTTTCATGGCATGATTATTATTAATGTTTAAGCAATATTTCAACATTGGATATATGGCATACGGGATATCATCCTGTGTTCTTGTGGGTCTTGGGGTAGAAGACGTGTTTCGGAGCCTATAAACAACAAAAGGATCTGTCATTAGACATAGTAAACCTGTGGCTGGGGATTTATAATATATATTGGTTGTGAATACAGTTTGTTCTTAAGCACAGGCTGTGTCCTACACATACTTGGGGGGCAGTGTTGGACACCGTTGTAACTCCCATTGATGCCCCATGCAAGTAGTATCGCATTAGACAGGACTTGAAAACGGAATTGGACTCCATGTACCTTGTGTATATTGGAGACCCCCTTAGGATACTTGAGACCAGCCTATCGATCGTCTTGTCACTGTAGTGCACCAAAGACAGCATTCAAGAAGATTACTCTTCACATACCTGGGTAGTCAGGTAATGCAGCCAAGGGTACTGTTGATCCTCCTTGGTTAGTGCTCTGAGAGAATGGACCGAGCATTACTGATGGACCCCGCACATAGATAGAAGAGCTGCAGTGGAATGGCACTCCTTTTTGTCCTAAGTCAAAGTCTGTGGGGTAATCCTGGTCCATAATCTCATATAAATGCTGGAACTTTTACACTTGCACCTGTCATGAATATTTGAATGTTCTCGGTAACTATGCATTCATGTACCAACTCTCCTAAAGTTACCTTAAACCTTATCAAATTAGGGGACTAGTACTTGTGAAAGCTGCAACTGCTGGTTAGTATCAAAGGAAAGTCTTGGGGTTTCCTTTTGGTAGTGACACATTGGGAGGGAGATCCTATAGTTTTTCCAGGTTAGCAGCTGGTTTTCCTTGCAATCATTTGGCTGCTAGGTTATGCAACAACAGGTCCATAACATAATGACTAGGTATGTTCTATTCATACCTAATACAGCTTAATTCATGAAGATATATGCTAACATATGGTCATTTTAACATGGTACATAATCTCAATGTTCTTCCCTCCTTTAAAATGTACAGTACACCATGTCATTATATACCTAATACCATAGCAGAATGTTGCCTACCAAGAACTCTTGGATTTATCCAAAGGAATATAATTAAATAAACCATCTGTAGTATGGGGTGAACCCCTAGGCAACTCTAACTGACAACAGATATCATGCTGATAATAGCTTGTCCATTAAACAACATAATATTTCTTCAGCGCCAACAAGACCCCTTGTTCTTCAGCTAATCCAAATCATCCACTAATTTGGCAGCATTTCTTCTTATGATGTCATTCTTTTACTGGTTATGATGACACTTATTTTATGTAAAAACCAAAGAATCATACTTCCATGAACCCAAATATTGCATCCAATGGAGAATAAGTATGTTGGATTTCATGAACCTAACTATAAAAACAATATTACATCTAACTGATATCAGCCAGGCTCGAAGAATGACCTACAATATCAAAATTCCTTTCTTTGAAATGGAAGAGTTCAAAACATTTCTCATTATCAACAGAAAGGATGGCTTGCTCTGCCCAGACAACTATTTCAGAAACCAATGAACAATGCCCTTAGCGAAAAGCAACTGACCTGGCCTTTCAATAGGGTCGGGGTTACAACTTCAGCAGGTATATACCTGATTCACAATTACTTGAAAACAGACCTAGCCTCCTAGGTATATGCTTAAGCATACAACTCATATAAATGTATAACTCATTTGCTAGAAAGAAATCAAAAGTCAATGTGTTATAGTATAGATTGTTGACCTGCATGCAAAAGGTATTATATTTACAAATAGGTTATCGTGCTCTATTCAGCCTTATAACAGAGACCAATGTATGTTCAGAAAATAATTGCACTAAGTTATCTTATTTTCTGGTGTTCGCAGGAACGGAGATTAATCTAGTTGAAAACTTGAAAAGCATTGTTCTATAATATATAATAAAAAATGGCACTTCAAGATAGATGGTATTGAAGTCCAAAAGGCTTATGACATTGTTCAATTCCCACAAGAGCCAAAAGCTCTCACAATAGTCTTTCAGAAATCATCAATTACTTTTGGATTCTCATCTCAGACTTACAATGGTACCAGCTACCCCTGTGTGTCCCCCATAATTTTTACCAGAAAAAAACTCATATCATCCTTGACTAAATAAAAAAACTGTCACAAAATTTGCAGAAGATATTTTATTTGCAAATGGCTTTAAAGAAATGGAAATATACATGTTCATTTTCAACTTATACTCTTTAAGTTCAAGTGCTTACACATACCAAAGAAACAAACTAAGAAGGGTGATAATTTTAGAAGCATGTATAAACTTACTTGAGGTATCGTCCAAGGGACGTGGATGCCATTCTCGAACTTTGTCCGATGACAACTTCAACAATTGACTCAATCCAAAATCTGTCACTTTCCAATGCCCCCCACTATCGCGCAAAATATTTCTGGCACCTTATCAACACCTCAAAGAGTGAACAACAGTCCATAACAAGGTATAATAGAAAACAGTATTCAATTAACAGCAGAGGAAAATCAAAAAACATAATTAAAATAAGGGACTTAC
The DNA here is from genome assembly GCA_027924585.1 of Larix kaempferi. Taxonomy (NCBI): domain Eukaryota; kingdom Viridiplantae; phylum Streptophyta; class Pinopsida; order Pinales; family Pinaceae; genus Larix; species Larix kaempferi. Next base: position 39,256,801 of record BSBM01000858.1, on the reverse strand, counting down.
GACATAAAATTAAACCAGCACTTACCTTGGCTTCAAATTACAATGGGTAATTGCCCCCGGCTTGGATTCGTGGAGATAATTCATTCCTCTGCATTCCAAATAGCAAAGTTGGAAATTTTTTGACATTTATAACACGAATATGAAGTAAAATATGCCATCAGATTGGAATTCTAGGAGGCTGCTAAAACGTTCTTTCATAAAACCAATCATTTCATTAATGTGAACCTGATTGTGACAGGCATTCCTTGTTTTCTGGTTCTTTAAGTTGACATGAAAGGGAGACTGGTCCTCACCTTGGTGAATCCAGCTGTCAAATAATGCACATGCACCATAGCAGAATAACACAGAGAGAGAAGAGAGAAAAAAGAGTGTTCTTGATTTTAATTCAATGTGGCAAATGTCTTAACATCATTTTTAGCATGTCACTTAATTGATTTATGTCACTTTATTAATTAAAAAAAGTACAGCTTAACTTTATTAAACTATAATGCTACATTAACATATGACCATTATAATAAGCTAGCACTCTCCCTTAATGTCCATATAGAAACCAAACGCTTGTCACAGAATGCAAACTTATCTAGACCAAACGTGTTGAAGCGGAGGTTTGCAAGCTGCCTCTGACTTGTGCAACTTATCAACAACCATAAATGATAATGTGGATCTGTCTTGTTGGAAATCCTCCAATCTGCTATCGATCATTTCACAACCTGATGCCTTCTGTACACACCACAAGCCTCTCTTACATGCACTTGAAAAAACAAATTCTAAAGTTACTGCACAAAAAGAAGTAAGGTTGAATGCATGACATGTAACCTGCATCACTGATGAAAAGCCACTGCCCCACCTATGAGAGTCAATGCTGGCCAAAAATTTTAGCACACCTAGCACAGATGTAGAAGCTGATTTCAGCTAGAAGAACTTATCCTCTTCCACACCTGCATACCAAAATGTTTCAAACCTCACAAACCAAGCTACTGGAGCCTGCCATAACCTATAGTGATTCTTATCCACATCTGCAAATAGCACCTCCTATGGCTGATCCACACCTGAAAATTGCACCCCTACCATTATTTTCATCTAAGCACCAGTCAATTCACATTGACTCTACCCTAGACAAACCTATTTTGTTGGAGTTATGACTCATGATTTCCTTCCTCGACTATTTCTGATCTTCTTTCTCATCAACCTTGAAATCGACAACATTTCAACCAACAAACAAATAAGTAGTCAACAAATCAACAACTTGTTTAACACACTACTCACCTTTTAGTCTTGGTTTTAGCTACTCCTCCACCACCAGACTATAGAAGCACATTTTCAAGCTTGTCCTTCATTGCCTTACCATTTGAACCAACACTCTTCTTACTTCTCATGAGGCATTCTTGGCTTCTCCTTTGCTCTACCTACACAATATCATATGATGATTACCCAACATTCTGCACTTGTCCTCCTTGCAAGTCAGTGGTTTTTTCAGCCTCAAAGCAGCCACCAAAAACCTGATTTGGAATTGAAGTTTCATTGATTCTTACATCCCTACTTACAACATCCTGATTTGTGCAATGATCGAAAAGCCTATATGCTTTTGTCTGGAGGGTATCAAACAAATAACAGTTTTCAACTTGCGGTATCATCATCGCCAACTAAACCAAAAAATTCAAGTACTTTATCTTTAGTTTCTTCCTGAACCACACCTCCTTGGCCTTGACTCCAAGAGTCCAATCACTCCTCTAGTGAGACTCCTCTTCAACAAATATATTGTTGTATGGATTGCTTCCACCTAGTATCTCCAAAGAACCAATTTTCCATGCAGCATATTCTTTGTCACTTCTATGACTCTTCTTCTTCTTCTTTCATTATAACCATTATGCTTCAAGAGTCAGGACTCCCTCTTTCATATAAGAGTCAACAAACATCTCAAAACCATCTCCACTATTTGTTCACAGAATATTTATCTTTCTACTGCATTCTTCTTCTACTACTTGCTTAAATATCTTGAAAGCATTTAAAACAACTAATCTGTCATTTTTGCAAAAATCCTTGACAAGGAAAAAGTACCTTGCACCTAGCAATGATGGTGTCATCATCGAACCACAAACTCTGCTTGCACAAGTTCCAATTCTATACTTCCTCCCCAAGCTCTACCTGTGCCAACAACTTCCTAGTGCTACTTCCCTTCCAAACATGCTACACATATACCTTCCTTCTCCTAAAGATTAGGTAGACCAACAACTAGTTATAATCTTCCAACTAGTTATGATGTCCACACCGTCCAGCACTTGTTCCGACATCAGTGAGGTCCACATGTCCTAGCATTCATCATTTTGGGCGTTTTTATTGTGTTATTGAGGGGCCATGATTTGGTCATTTGGTCACATTATGATTTTATCTTAGCATATTATTTGATATTGTGCCATGGGGTCATGCTAATGAAGGATATGATACACCTCCTATCCCTACCATATGCTTGTTTCATGTGTCTTAGTCATTTGTCATGTGGTGCGTCCCCCTTGGGCGATTTAGTGAGTGCGCCCCCTCTATTTTTGAGTTGATCCATGTATTATATTTCCGGCTCATCTTAGCCATTAATTATTATTGTTATATCTTTTGATCTCCACCACTCATTTGAAAAGTGGTTAAGGTTTTGGTCTCTCTCATTTCTCTTTAAGGAAGAGACCCCCCTCATTGCAAAGGGACTTTTGGCTCTAAGCTATTGGAATACAAAGAAATATTTTGTGAGAACTCTTGTGATCTTGGGTTGAATGCTTGGCTATGGCAATTGAAGCTACTTTTCCATTGCACTGAAAGATCTTGGTAGCTATCTTGCATATTGTGTACCACAATTTCGATTTGCAAGTGAAGGAGACGATTTTGAGAGAGGGGTGCATTGGTTGGGGAGACCCACCCTCTTTCTCTTTGTCAAATCTTGGTTCACACAAGGAGTAATTTTGTCTTTGAACCAATTATTCTCTATCTTTTACTTCTTACTTGCATCTACCCTCATTTTTGTTTACCGATTGAGCTTTGTCTCCTTGGTTTTGCAGAGAGAGAAGGGCGCACTTGTGGACTTGGGAAATTCGTTGGAGCAAGATAAGTGACCAAGCTTTCATTTGATCTTTGCGGAAGTAATCATTGTCATACCGGCATTCATTCTCATCATCCAGGTACGCTCACAAGGTACATATTTGTTTCTTTAGCTTACCCATCTGTCAATTTCATTCAAACCCTAACTCCTAAAACTTGTAAAAATTCTCTAGGGTTAGTCACTTGGTTTACTGGCAAACCATTTCTGGTTTTTCATCCTTAGGCCTAGCCCCAAGTGGGTCCTCAAGGGCATCTAGCTCTGTAGACTCCATCTACCCGATCCCCTAGGCACTGATCTTTCCATGCTTGCGCCCTCCTTGGTCTGTTGGTCTTCTAAGTGGTTAAACCCTCTTTTTCGAGCTTGTGTGTTGTGATATTGCTAGATCTATCATCAAGTTGTGCTAGGAAGCCCTAAACTTGTCAGATCTACTCCTTGGGACCATTTTTCATATTCTAAGTACACATTTCCCAAGGCAGCTGATTTTGATCATTTACCCTAGCACCTACATCCTAGATTTACTCTTGATCTTGAGTTACTTTAATTGAACTAATCAACATTCATATCTCATCTTCCCTAAGCCTCTACAATAATTCTATTCCTTAAATCTCGGGTTCATCATCCTTCACCATAGATCCCTTATTGAATATCTTGATCTACTAATTGATTTGGATCTCTCTCTTTGAGAGTAGATCAGGGTCTCCCCCTTTGTTATCCAGGCCTTGGATAGCGAGAAGCAAAGAGTGCCTCAATTGGTGTGACAACCAATCCATCTTGGGAATCAAGGCCCTCTTGGGTCACCTCTTTAGTTCCTCGTCCCCTCTACCATCCTGGATAGGATCACCTTTTAGGGTCAACTACAAGTTGTGTGATAACATTTTTGGCGCCATTTCCAAGGAGGTAGAGGCTTACCTCAGGTGTCTGCGAGTGTCCGTGAGATATTTCATATCATATCGCATCCGGATTTATTTTTGGGTGGTTACATTTTACATCATTAAATCATACGTAACCATCTCATTTCACTCATCTCTCCCCACTATCATAACGACATATCTTCAATGTTCCCCCAAGTTTCAGGGACGCAGGGACACGGGGGCGAGGAAACGCAGAAACGACATATGCAGAAGTACCCCCCCAAATTTTAGGAAATGTCGACGGGTACGTCAGGGTCTTCAACATAGGGGACACCACCAGGAATACTACAATTTTTTTATTATAACACATAAAAATTGAAAGTTGGAGCACAAATCATTAAAGTCTTTAATTTTATCTAAAGATTAATACAAGTTTACAGCATACATCAAATGAAATAAAATGAAATACAACCGTACATAAACTATAACTGATAAAACAAATTCGGAAATACAACCATATTTAACAACAAAATGAAATCGAGGCTACTGAGAAGGAAAATAGTGGATGGCGTGGCCCTTTATCAATTAATTTTTTATTTTTTGGTAAACAATTGTCAAAGAAAACGTGGGGAAGCCATTTTTAGGAGGGAAACGTTTCCCTTTTGTGTTTCCTTGAGTTTCCTTCAAATGGGGACGTGGTGGGACGTTTCCAATGGAGTTTCCAAGTTTCCAAAACGTGCGGGGGCGTGGAAGCGTGTTTCCTACCCTTGGGGACGCGTACCCGTGTAACACTGCATATCTTTCGGTAAACGAGATCAATAGGTTTACCTGGCGACTCTACAATGCGACTCCACTAGTGATCGATCCTATCATATCTACAACCCATGTGGTGCATCAATTTGCATTCAAGCTCCTGATTTTTTCTAGCAATTGCCATCGATGGCTAATTCTGATCAGCCAAGGACATTCGGTCGATTGAAAGTTTTTGCCTTCTCAAAAATTGTTGGGTATCCTCATGAGATCCCTCGTCAAGCCCGTGAAAGGTTGCCTAAATTCGACGGAAGTTATGAGGCATCTGCTAAAAGGCACCTTGACCTCTTTAGGGAAGTTATTAACGAACTATCTATAACCCATGAGGATGTATGTATGAAACTATTGGCCTCATCTTTTCAAGGAACAGCTGAGCTCTGGTTCTTGAACTTAACGACCAATAGCATTTCCGGATAAGACATGTTTGAACATAAATTCTTAGAAGAATGGGGAAATGAATACGATGATATATATTCTCTAAATAAGATCCAAGATCAAAACCTTCCCCTTCCTAATCCTATTGTTGAAACGATAAATAAAATGAATCGGATAACAACTGAATTGACAACGTCCGGAGATGACCCCTTCTGCCCAACTTCTTTTGATGAAGTCGAACTTGCAAATAATAATGATGAAGATGAAACCGGTAGTCAATATTCTTAGCATCGCTTGGATCAAACTCCTCAGTTGGATGAGTTTTCCTTTGAAGTGTATCTCCAAGAAGAGTTAATGAACTACCCTTCACTCGGGGCAAAAATTATGTCATACATTCTTAATCATCCTTTTGAATCTCAAGGCGATAACCTGAAGAATGTGCAAAGGATTATTTTAACTGCTTCTTCTTCTGAAGGTGTAAATGAGGACTTTGACAACTTATAATTCAATTGACCAAGATGACATGATCATTGAAGAAAATCCCAGCTCATCTTGTTGTGAGGGATTTTTAGAGGAGGCCTCAAAAGTGCAATATGATGATGATGACACAATTGAAAATCGTATTGTCCAAAAACAAATATCGATCATGTCCATGTCATCCTGGGATAGATTCTTAAATGTTCATTAAGACTTTGTTCCTATTCTGCCTGATTCTAATGTAGTTTCTTCTTCAAATCAAAGCCCTTTGGCTGTATGCATGAGTGAAGATGGTCAATCTAAGCCTAAATCGTATCATGTTGATGATCCCTTTGACAAATGTCTTCTATCTTTTGAAGAGTCAGGTTTGGAGATTTCATGCGATGCGAATCAACCTTCTATTTTTGAATCCACCCTCCCATCCCTGCTTATGGAACCTTTTTCTCCTTTTTCATCTTCAAATCAAAATTTGGCATACAAAGTTATCATTGAGGAGTATCAATTGGTTGATGGTAAAGTGTTTCATTTCCCATTCTAGTTATCCCCGATGAATAATGTTCTTGAACCTATCGATTTTTCTTGTTGGTGGTTGGAAAGGGTGTATAAAGATCGGTTTCATCTTTTCTCCATTTTTGAGCAACAAGTGGGCTTGATTTTGATTTTTCGTCTTCTAAGCTTTAATTTGTCCCCACTTGGTTCTTGTTCCATCATCAATCCCAGGGAGAACCAAATTGAATATGTGAGAGAAGTGAATGAGGAAAGTAGTTTATGTCAAGAGGAACTGAATCACATGCCATATATTTTCCCTCCATCCATTTTAAACAACAATTTGCATAATTTCTATGATCCTATTGATATTTTGATGGAGGATGTTTGCATCAGTCAATTTGCTCCTTGGAATCATTTCAATTTGCACCATTCCAATACTTTTTCAATTTTTGAAAAAGTCAGGAAGATTGTGCTATCAAATTCATTAATCTTTCATCCAATCTTGACTGGTCTTATTAAAGAGCATCAAAGAAGAATCATTAGTCTGTTTGATGAATGGTTGCACTGGATTTATGACTTTACTTAGCACTTGTCTGACTGGTTAGAGTACGATAGGTAGGACCAAATAAGCTCACTTGAGCAGTAGTTAGTTGTCTTTGCCATTGAGTTTGGCCCTTTTTCTTTTTGTCTCGTTAGCCTTTTTGTTTCCTGCAATCAAATAAAAATTATTAGTTATTAGATTAGCATTTTTACTTACAGCATGTTATTTCCAGCAGTTTACTTGCAACATTTTATTTTTCAGTACTATTATTTTTATATTGGTGCGGGCCATTGACGATCGATCTGTGAGTTTGGTATAGCGCTCTGCATTTTGCAGGTGATAGGTACACATTTTGAAGATGATGCAGAGCTAGAGTGCATGTTCGAGGATACGAGTAGCAAAGTGATGAGGACCAGAGATTCTAAGGTTCTCAAGCGCTCTATTCAGCAGAGCACTTGTCCCAGCTGGAGCCAAATGTTATCACATTCATAGTAGTCGAGGCTACCATGTCTTCAGACCAGATTCCAGTACTTTTCTGAGCCAGTCCTTTACTATGAGATGCTTGAGATTGGCAGTTGATGAGCAGCTATTCTATGATCACTCATATTTTCAACAAACCCAGAGCAGATATTTTCAGCCTTATGCCATGACTGAGCCTCATGACCCTAGATCTGATGACTGAGGTGACCATTGTCTTCCATCCAGAGCAATGATATGATAGTGCCCAGAGTTATGCAACAGCAGTGTTCTAGCGATAGTTGATGGTCTAGCTGATGGATACAGGTATCTGGTATATGACCCAACGGGTATATGGTTGTGCATTGGATGTCTTTAGGGTGCCCTTTTACTAATCTCGATAGCTTAACTGGGTATTTAATCGTCATGATCTGGCAATATATTATGTGGTTATTGCTTGACTGTTTAGAGTAAAAGTGATTTAATTGCTTGGAATTAGAATTTCTTGTGTATACTCATTGGTCGTACCCTCTTAGTAGTATGGACTTGGTCATTCCCACCAATTATGGCTTGCTAGTTATGGCATCACTTGTCACTTTCCTCGTTCATCCGTTATCACTCGTTCTTGCTTGTGACCTGAATTACACTTCAACCTGTGATATTGAGGACTTCCCCACTTATGTCTCTATGTTGGATAGACTCCCTGTTATTATGTGTCTTGGCTTTGAGTTGTGAAACAAAACTTGCCAAAGCCTTGATCCTTTTGAGCCAGGAGAACCCGCTAGTGTTGATTCCTGAGCTTAGGTGAGTTGGTTTCTGAAGCCTTGACCTCTCTGGTCGTTTGCCCCCGATGTTTGGTCCTGATTGTGGAGGATTCCCCCTAGTTGCGTGAGTTGTGTCAGCTAAGACTTGAAGCAAATTGTTCTACCATCATTACATGCATTATGTGATTCATTGTTGTATCTACTCAAATGCAAACCCATAATAAATATAAAGTAAAACTGTGCTTTTAAGCACAATGAAGAGGGCTATGAAATTAAATGTAAAGCACCCTAGATGAACGCTGCAATTAGTTGAATTTTTAAGCACATGCAAAATCCTAAGGGTCATAAGACCTAAAGAGCGGTGGTTAATGTTAAGTTTTTACTTATTATTTGAGCAGCATATAGCATATAAACAATTACTGAAAGATATACAAGCGCAGCATAAAAGACAAGAGACACAATTTATCCTGGGAAACCCTCTTGGGGTAGAAAACCCAGCAAAGCCTTCCTCAATATAGAAATCACAAAGTACAAGATAAACCCAAGACAAAACAGCTACTCCCTTGCTTGTGAGCTACTCTCTTCTCCACTAATGCGAGCTTGCTTGAGTGAATGAGATGATACAAATGAGAGAGAGCACGCCTATTTATATTCTTCCATTGAGATGACTAATTCCCCAATGGGGCCGACTTGTCTAACTGGATAGTCAATTACATAATATAATAATCTTTTCGGGGCTTTTCTAGGCCGACACATGTCCTAGGGTTTACATTGATTCTTTCAATGACCTTTACATTATTAATTACATGACCATCAACTCTCGTAGGAGGAATACAATAATGTAAATAGAATATCTTCCACAGTTACATTATTTTAACACTCCCTCTTAACTAGGAAGGTATTCTGCGGGTAACAACATCTGCACAACTGACTTGTAAACTTCTATATGTCGTAGGAAGGCTTTGGATCATCATCTATCTTCGGTTATCAACTATGGACTAACAACATCATCATCTACCGAATATGATCATCATCGGCAGCATCATCATCTGCAATCATCCTCTTGCTGAAACATCATCTACTGGAACAGCAGCATCATCAACTGGAACATCTTCTATTGGAGCATCCTCATCAATTGGAACATCTTCTGCTGTCTGCAACCTTGTCAGCTGGAACACAATCTGCTGGAACAACACCATCAACAGCACCATCAGCTGGAACAACATCATCGTCAGTTGGAACACCATCTGCTGGAACAACACCATCAGCTGGAACACCATCATCATCAGCTGGAACACCATCTGCTGGAACAACACCATCAGCAGCACCATCAGCTGGAACACCTGCAACAAACATCAGTAACAAGTACTGATACTATCAGTCAACCAGTACTGATCTTCCCTCACCCATGGAGAGGCATCAGCTCGTGAGAGTTGGGACTATCAGTTAGCCAGTACTGATCTTCCCTCACCCCTGGAGAGGCATCAGCTCGTGAGAGTAGGGACTATCAGTCAACCAGTACTGACCTTCCCTCACCCCTGGAGAGGCATCAACTCGTGAGAGCTGGAACTATCAGTCAACTAGTACTGATCTTCCCTCACCTTTGGAGAGGCATCCATCCCTCCGGACAGGCATCAGCTCGTGAAAGCTGGAACCATCAGTCAGCCAGTACTGATCTTCCCTCACCCTTGGAGAGGCATCCATCCCTCCGGAAAGGCATCAATGACCCAATAATCTATCTGTACATGGTGACATCCACTTTCTCTGAAGAAGCATCACTCAGAAGCTTCAAATTTGTCACCATCGGAGTAGTCATGGCTTTGCAATCCAACATCCCAAATCTCTTTAGAATCTCTACTATGTATTTTCCTTGACTCAGGAAAATCTTGTCTGGAAACTACCATACCTCAAGACCTAGAAAGTAGTGCATCTTACCAAGGTCTTTCATCTCAAATTTTGTTGCAAGCCTTTCTTGCATTCAACAATAGGCTTGTCTTCTCCAGTCAGAAATAAGTCATCCACATACAGTAATAGTATCATGGGTTCATCATTCATAATCTTGTAATAAAGATTAGAATCCGGTTTACTCTTGGTAAAGCCCAAGCTCATCAGAAAGATGTCAATTCTTCCATACCATGCTCTGGGAGCTTGCTTCAACCCATACAGTGCTTTCTTCAACGTGCATACATGTGACTTATTGTCTTCTACTTCAAATCCTTTTGGTTGTTCGATATATACTTCCTCTTCTATGTTTCCATTCAGGAAAGCAGTCTTCACATCCATCTGATGTAGCTTCCATTTCATCTTGGCTTCCAATGCAAGAATGGTTCTAATCGAAGTATATCTGGCTACCAGGGCAAAAGTCTCCTCATAATCAATTCCTTCCTTTTGAGAGAATCCCCGGGCTACAAATCTTGCCTTATACTTTTCAATGCTTCCGTCTGCTGAATGTTTTGTTTTGAAGATATATTTTGATGAAACAACCAATTTGTCCTTTGGTCTTGGTACCACATCCCAAACATTATTCTTGATGATGGACTAATACTCGTCATTCATGGCATCCAGCCATTTCTTCTTCTTCACTGCTTCTTCAAAACAAGTTGGTTCTTCTTCAACAAGATTGCAAATCAAGGCTACATAGCTGGAGTATGGCCTTGGTCTCTTGCTCTCTCTACTGGATCCTTCTGGGGCACCATACTTTCCTGAATCTTGGATTAATTCACGTGCCCAGGCGGGTCTTCTCTTTCGAGAGATCTCTACATGAGGTATCTCCTCAGGTCTCTGAGGTTCTTCCATGTCATGATCCTCTGGAGTAGGATCACCCTCAACATCTAGAATAAGTTCTTTGGTTGATTCTGCAACTCTGGGAACTTCTTGCTCCTTTTCATCCTCATGAGTCTTCTTAGACTTGTTGAAAGCTGGGTCTTCATCAGATGTGACATCCCAACTAATCTCAATCTGACGGAATCCTGGGATGTATATGCGGTAAGCCATAGATTGCTCACTATAACCCACGAATATTCCCTTCTTCCCTAAAGGCTCTAGTTTCGATCTTTTCTCCTTTGGAATGTGGATGAACACCAGACATCCAAATATCTTCAGATGGTTGACTTCAGGTTTCTTTCTGGTGAACATCTCTTCAGGGGTCTTGTTTCCAAGAGCACTATGAGAGATCCTGTTCTGTACATACACTGCGGTTCTGGCAGCTTCTGCCCATAGATGCATGGGTAAGTCTTGATCGTGGATCATAGCTTTTATTGCTTCTATGATCATTTTGTTCTTCCTTTCGGCTACACCATTATGTTGTGGATTATAGGGAACAGTAAGCTCCCTCTTAATCCCTGCTTGCTTACAAAAATCTTTGAAATCCCCTGAGGTATATTCCTGTCCATTGTCTGACCTCAGAATCTTAATCTTCTTTTCAGAGAGATTCTCTACGAGTGCCTTGAACTCTTTAAACTTTTCAAAGACTTCATTTTTGTTCTCCAGAAAGTAAATCCAAGTTTTGCGAGAATAATCATCAATAAAAGATGCATAGTATTCATACCCACTGAGAGAGGTGGTGGACATTGGTCCACAAATGTCTGAATGAATAATGTCCAGAATACCTTTCGCCTTGCTATCGCTACTTGGAAATGGGTTCTTAGTGCTCTTCCCTTGAGCACACCCTTTGCATACTCCTTCATGATCCACTTGGATCTCTGGTAATCCAGTCACTACCTTACTCACAATTGGCAAGGCCTTGTAGTGTACATGAGCTAGTCTTCTATGCCATAGCTCACAGGGGTTCATGGTACTAGCCATCATTGCTGCATCTGCATGACCCTTTAGTTTGTAAAGTCCTCCTTCTACTCCAATGACTACTGCATCATCAATAGTCTTCCCTTTAGGCCACATGAGAACTTCACCATCAACAAATGCAACTCGAAGACCTTTCTTATCTAATGCTGAAATAGATAGAAGGTTCTTCTTTAACCCAGGTACATAAAGTACATCTTTCATGTTCATGGACTTCCCAGAGTCCAAATTGTAAGAGGCTTCTCCCATACCTTTGATGGGATATTGGTAGTCATCTCCAAGTTTTACTTTGTGTGGAGATTCCTTCTGGATGAGATGAGACAAGGATTCTTTGTATCCTGTCATGTGTTTTGAAGCTCCACTATCCACTAGCCAAGTATCACTCCCATGAGATACTGAACCAGAGAGCGCTGAGATAAGAACATATTCTTCACTGGAGTCTTCATTGTTTCTGGTCTTGTCATCATCATCACTATCTTCCGCTGCATGAGCATGAAACCTCTTCTTCTGCTTCTTGTGATGTCCATGATTGTTTGGACAATTCCTTGCAATGTGTCCAATCTTGTGGCATGAGTAACACTCAATTGAAGAGAAATCTTTTCTAGTCCTTCTCTTCTTCTGGGGTCTCCTTGGAGAGTCCTCTCGAGGATGAGGGCTGTTCTTCCTCTTCTTCCTACCTTTAGCATGGGTAGCTAAAGCTTGATCTTCATCGTCATTTAACTTCTCTTCTCTTACGACAATTCTTTCTTCTTCTTGGACACATTCTTCCCATAAGTTTCTGAATTTGATTAGTTTCTTTCTGGCACAAATGCCACGAACAAATGGTTCCCAATCTTAGGGGAGACCGTTCAGAGTAGTCATTACTACTTCTGCATCCTCAATCATATCCCCAATGGCTTCTAACTGTTCTTTGATCTGAGATACCCTGGAGAAATATGAGTGCATGGTTTCAAACTTCATGCATTTTACACCCTTGAGTTGATTTCTCAAGTTCATCTTTATGTTGATGTTCTTTCCTGCAAATAGACTAGTCAAGGCATCAAACATCTCCTTTGGTGTCTTCTTGGAAGACACAAGGGGGATCAGGTGATCCTTGATGAAATCAGCAATGATCCTCTTTGCTTTGATGAGATTCTTCTTGTGCCTAGCCTTCTCTTCCTCTCCCTCTGGTTCTGTAAGTCCTTCTTTCACATAGTCCTCTAGCTCATGCTCCTCAAGGATGAGCAGGAATCTATACTTCCAGGATCTGAAGTTCTTAGCTCCTTCAAGCTTCTCATCAAGCTTGGTATTGCTTGTCATTTTGCTATAATGAGTACTTCAAATGGAAATAGAAATAGATTTGAGACTTACCAGAAAAATTTGTCCTTCTAAGATCTACTCTTCCTTGGCCTAGGGTTTGTCAGAGAAACCCTAATTTTTCGACTTCGGGATTTTGAAAAACTAATGGGATGAGTAAATTCGCCTCCTCAAAGTGAGTTGAGAAAAGTACTCCTTTTCCAAAATAAGTGAGCAGATGATCCAAAACCTTGATGCCCTAGTTCTCCTGGGTTGTAGTGGTGGACCCAAAAATGAAAATGCTCAGAATGAAATTCCACTTCGACAGAAAAATGCGCCCTAGGGAGGCGAGGTAGATACACCCTCTTTTCTAACAAAGATGTGGAGGTGGCTCCCAAAATAAGAAACCCTAGCTCTTGTAGTTACGGGGGCTGCACAATGTAATCTTTCAGGCTAGCTCTGATACCATGTTAAGTTTTTACTTATTATTTGAGCAGCATATAGCATATAAACAATTACTGAAAGATATACAAGCATAGCATAAAAGACAAGAGACACAATTTATCCTGGGAAACCCTCTTGGGGTAGAAAACCCAGCAAAGCCTTCCTCAATATAGAAATCACAAAGTACAAGATAAACCCAAGACAAAACAACTACTCCCTTGCTTGTGCGCTACTCTCTTCTCCACTAATGCGAGCTTGCTTGAGTGAATGAGATGATACAAATGAGAGAGAGCACGCCTATTTATATTCTTCCGTTGAAACTTGAGATGACTAATTCCCCAATGGGGCCGACTTGTCTAACTGGATGGTCAATTACATAATATAATCATCTTTCCGGGGCTTTTCTAGGCCGACACATGTCCTAGGGTTTACATTGATTCTTTCAATGACCTTTACATTATTAATTACATGACCATCAACTCCCGTAGGAGGAATACAATCGGATTTGAGTTCGGGACACTTGGCAGTGAGTTAGAGGCATTTTTGTACTTTCAGAGGTGGTTTTCTAGCAGAGGAATGGCTAGCAAAGGAAATCAATTTGCCTTAGTGGGGCAAGGAAATGGCATGAGATTGGTCAAGGACATTTTGATGATGATGTCCACACCTTCCAGCGCTTTTTCCGACATCAGTGGGGTCCACACGTCCTAGCATTCATCATTTTGGGCGTTTTTATTGTGTTATTAAGGGGCCACGATTTGGTCATTTGGTCACATTATGATTTTATCTTAGCATATTATTTGATATTGTGCCATGGGGTTGTGCTAGTGAAGGATATGATACACCTCCTAGCCCCACCATGTGCTTGTTTCATGTGTCTTAGTCATTTGTCATGTGGTGCATCCCCCTTGGGTGATTTAGTGAGTGCGCACCCTCTATTTTTGAGTTGATTCATGTATTATATTTCCGGCTCATCTTAGCCGTTAATTATTATTGTTATATCTTTTGATCTCCACCACTCATTTGAAAAGTGGTTAGGGTTTTGGTCTCTCTCATTCCTATTTAAGGAAGAGACCCCCCTCATTGTAAAGGGATTTTTGGCTCTGAGCTATTGGAATACAAAGAAATATTTTGTGAGAATTCTTGTGATCTTGGGTTGAATTCTTGGCTATGGTGATTGAAACTACTTTTCCATTGCACTGAAAGATCTTGGTAGCTATCTTGCATATTTTGTACCACAATTTCGATTTGCAGGTGAAGGAGACGATTTTGAGAGGAGCGCATTGGTTGGGGAGACACACCCTGTTTCTCTTTGTAAGATCTGGGTTCACACAAGGAGTAATTCTGTCTTTGCACCAATTATTCTCTATCTTTTACTTCTTACTTGCATCTACCCTCATTTTCGTTTACTGATTGAGCTTTGTCTCCTTGGTTTTACAGAGAGAGAGGGGCGCACTTGTGGACTTGGGCAATTCGTTGGAGCAAGAGAAGTGACCAAGCTTTCATTTGATCTTTGCGGTAGTAATCCTCGTCATATCGGCATTCAATCTCACCATCCAGGTACACTCACAAGGTATGTACTTGTTTCTTTAGCTTACCCATCTGTCAATTTCATTCAAAGCCTAACTCCTAAAACTTATAAAAATTCTCTAGGATTAGTGACTTGGTTTACTGGCAAACCATTTCAAAGGTTTTCATCCTTAGGCCTAGCCCCAAGTGGGTCCTCAAGGGCATCTAGCTCTATGAACTCCATCTACCCAATCCCCTGGGCATCGATCTTTCCATGCTTGTGCCCTCCTTGGCCTGTTGGTATTCTGAGTGGTTAAACCCTCTTTCTCGAGCTTGTGTGCTGTGATATTGTCATATCTATCATCAATCTATGCTAGGAAGCCCTAAACTTGTCAGATCTACTCCTTGGGACCATTTTTCATATTCTAAGTACACATTTCCCAAGGCAGCTGATTTTGATCATTTACCCTAGCACCTACATCCTAGATTCACTCTTAATCTTGAGTTACTTTAATTGAACTAATCAACATTCATCTCTCATCTTCCCTAAGCCTCTACAGTAGCTCTACTCCTTAAATCTAGGGTTCATCATCCTTCACCATGATCCCTTATTGAATATCTTGATCTAGTGATTGATTTGGATCTCTCTCTTTGAGAGTAGATCAGGGTCTCCCCCTTTGTTATCCGGGGATTGGATAGCAACAAGCGAAGAGTGCCTCGATTGGCGTGACAACCAATCCATCTTGGGAATCGAGGCCCTCTTGGGTCACCTCTTTAGTTGCCCGTCCCCTCTACCATCCTGGATAGGATCACCTTTTAGGGGCAACTACAAGTTGTGTGATAACAACACCCTAAAGGGTGAGGAGGTATTTCATATGATCAAGTTGTCTTCTATTTCCAGATTTCTCTTTGACAAATGTTTGTGAAACAATAATAAGTAGTACCATCTTTCCATTATTGTTATATTTGTCATTTGCTATGAATTATATCAATGTATGTTAAGTCACATGGTTCGGGTTTGAATTCGAGTCGCAATGATGAAATTCGGTTCAAATTCGAATTTACTGGTGAGATTCAGATAAGACTCGCCATTAGATTCGTCCATATACATATTTCAAGATTCGTCCAAAGCAGTAAAGCAAAGTAGAACAGTGCCAAAAGTCTATGCTGAAGCATGAGAAATATAGGAAACCCTCGACCCCAAGCACGGGAGGTCGCACGGGGGTGGAGATGTACCAAACTGAAATATCCAGGGGCAAGAAAATCTAAGATGATGATGTAGGTCTATCATCGTAGATCCATCTCTCCTAACATCCAAGGCCGAATGTAGGAAACTCAAAATAGTATGCTGTCTAGAGGAAGAACTGGTGGAAGGTCTGGACTGCCCACTACGGAAGGTAGCCTGGCGCTGAGCGGCTGAGGCCTAGGGGGTCTTGTCTGCCTCATAGGGAGGGATCTGGACTTAAGTGTTAATTTAAGTAGTAATAATAGGAATAGCAAGGACTGTTGAAGATAGACTCTATACCTTTGGCAGAGAGCTAGTTAAGAAGTTTAGATGCATTATTTAGTTGTAAATATGTAGAAGGTCCGCAGAAGTTTATCCATTTAAGTACACAATGCTATTTCAAATTTCACCTATGGCATGTACAATTTCAATGAAAGAAAATTGAAGACAGAACTTACCTTGCAATCTCAAGAGCAACTCCCACTGCCTTTGCAGGTTGTAAACGCCCTTTCTTTCGGAGGTAACTGCTCAAATCTCCCTGTAAAATAAACAAGAAATTAAGAAATGAAGTTGTTTGGTATGCAGTAATCCACACATTTATGATGCTTTCAGGGGTGATAGTTTGCAAGTACACAAGAAGTTATTTGGAGAGAAACTTAACATCGGAGATGCTTTGTTCTTTCTTAATAGAGACAACAACATAAGAATGCACTTTGGATTTAGTGAGAAAGAAAGAAACAGAAAGAGATCTTATATCAATATCCATTAATAGCCCAAAATGGCTAATGGGATTGAGAAAGTACATCATAACATTCCATCTATGCAGGTGCTGAGGGGACAGGATCATGTGTCCCCTCTAAGAAATTATAGTTAAGACTAATTAAGTAGAAATAAAAGTATAAGTACAAATCCAAATACATAGAGAACTGAGTCAAATGGGCTGGAAAAGGAGAAACCTCTAGAAGGAGGGTGTTACCCTATATATTGTATATGGACCTACACTTGTGATTTTTATCACAAGTGCTTGTGGACAGGTTGATGGACTTTCTTGATGCCTTGGGTTCTTGATGCTAGTGTTATGCTTCATGTTGTGATGATGCCCTGGTTGATGATAGATTGATGGATGCTCATGATTTAATGGTGCTAATGGTTATTGGATGGGATATCTCCATGATGTTTGATGTTGATGCAATCTCCTACTGATGATATTAGCATGCTTGGAATATCATGCTTAGCATTTATCTAACACTTGCATAACCTCTAGTAATCCTATTCTAAGGAAACCCCCCTTGCACTGGAGGAGAGCAGGCCTACAGTGTGAAGAGGACTAGTGAAATTCCTCCAAGGTCTCACTTGAGCTTTATTATCTCAAGAAGTGAGGGTTTGAGAGATAACAGGTTCCACTATGTCAAGCAATTGGGCTTTTCCTTTGACATTATATGTTTTACCTATATCATATCTTGCAACTGCTCGAAGGACCATAACATGTTTTAGAATCCTAAAGATGCACAACAGAACAAAGTTTCTTACTGAAGGAATAAAGCCTAATATAGCTCGATAAACAATAAGCATTTACCATTATATGTAAAATATATCATCTTTGTCATTCTTTGGTGGCGAGGCATTTGAAATAGAGCTATGCCTTGTATCTCATGATAAAGGGAATTCAAATAACAAAAACAAGAAGCAAGTTGATCATACTCACCAAGCCAAAAATTGATAGAGATAAAGAACCTCTAAATCATGGGCAAAAGAATCCTTAACTTTCAAGCAACAATGTTGAATTTTGACACCAATGAAGAAAAAATATAGTAAAAATGGAAAAGGAAGTCAATTTGAAGTGTTGATTTAAACAAATATCATTTAAGAAATTGCATGGAAAAACACAAGCATAGACATCAATATCCATCCCACTCAAACATAACCAACACCTATGGAATCTACAACATTCTCTTAAATTATCATCAATAGGCCAAGAAATCAACCCACAAGAATCCTGTACAAATTTGTAGAATCCTGTATAAAAAATTGGCAACCTTCATCGGTAATAAAATATTTGCAGAGCAAACATGCACACAGCATGACCACTGTTGCATTGTTTTATCCACATTTCTCATTAAATCATCTAAAAGACTAAAACCTAGTACAAAGCAAGAGGTTAAACTTACGTTTGGAAGATACTCTGCAATGATCATCATAGGAACATTTTGTGTGACAGCACCCACAAACTGTACCACATGAGGATGCCGAACCTTTTGCAGCATTGTCAATTCATTCTTGAAACTTTTTCTGCCCCAAAAACAGAAGTGCACAGTTAGATATCAACCATCAACTCAATATCAATAAGAATTGTGTCAGCTTTCTTATAAGCTATAAAGTTTTAATATATGAATATGGTATTGAACATGTGTCTCCATGCATGTAGGTAAACCCATAGTTAATAATTATTAATTCTATTAATTAGGAGTTCCTTAAAATATTTGGTAAATGCTGTGACAAGCTATAGCAGTTTGTATATCAACTATGTTAGATTTTTCAGAATAGACAAACAAAAAGAAGAGATTTTCACCAAAAACTTGTACAATTTGTATTACATAGGCATGCATAGAATCCATCTTAAATTCCTGCAATTGGAAGGTAGAAAAATTGATGCTGGCACCACCTCAATCTCATGTACAAATCAAGCAGGTGTGAAAGGGCTGTGCCATCATCTTCAAAAAATCTTCCGATGTCCAGCTGAAGTCCTGTTGAGTCTTAACCAGTCCATGAAAGGCTAGTGAAGACTTCTGAATAGCTTGCATGTCAAGTAAAGGAAGCAGCCATATTCAATGCACTTGAGCATCTTCTTGAAGAGTCAGAATGGCTCTACACATTCTCAAGTCTTGCTTCCAAAGAATCAATAACCACAGCCTCCAGATCCTTCTGGATCCACACAAAAATGCACCCCCTCTGCCATCACAAGACAATACAACAACTTGCAATTGCCAGTAGGATTTGATGGAGACCTGCGTGCTTGGAAGGATTTAAGTAATAACTTGGTTGAGGTGTGTATGGTTGGCTGACTAGACCTCTTACAGGGACAATCTGATGTTGAAAGGCCGAGACAGGGCAGCAACTTCAAGGGCCAACACAAGTGAGGAAATAGAAATTTATTGAATTGTATGTGAATAACGTAATGGGTTGGAGACTAAGTTGCACAAAACTTGGAAACTGGAAAAGGGCACAGGTACAAAACAGTACTTTGAAATGTAACCCCCACAAATTTTAGGAAACATGGAAACAGAATATTTAAAAAATACAGCAAACATAAATGTTTCAAAAAACAGATTTTTTGATATATCAGAAATATTAGAATCAGATGATCAAGAAACAGAGAATGATAGACATAGATGACAATTTAGAAGAAAACCCATGTCTATATTAACAACCATAGATGATTACATTGTACAAAATCCAAAATAAAATTTATATATTAGGATTTATCTACCAAAATACAAAATCAGCTATACTTGGTTCTCATATACATCAAGTGGTACTAAGTCACATTTTTGGACACCCTTGTAACCTCTGTTGGTACCTCTTCGAGTAGTACCACATTAGACAGCACCTGTATACAGAATTTCACTTCCATGTACTCTTGGGTATATTGGAAACCCCCTAGGTATAACTGATACCAACTTTGGATGAAACCGATTAATCGTCTTGTTGCTATAGTACACCGAGAACAACACTCAAGGAGATCACTCTCTAGTACCTTGGTAGTAGAGTAGTACGGCTTAGGGCACAGTCAAGCCTCCTTAGTGCCCTGAGACATTGGACCGAGTACTATTGTTGGACCCCACACAAATATCATAGAGATATAGCATGTGACACTCCCTCATCTTTAGAACCCTGTAAACCTTACTCTCACCTAACAATCCTATGGTGGACTATACTCCTCCCTATAGACCACCTTTCAAGACCACTTAAGTTTAGATCAAATTCACAACAAGAGCATCATAAGGATCACTGAAAAAAACACAATCACAAGATAGACACAGATTTATCCTGGGAAACCATCATGGGGTAGAAAACCCAACAAAACTTCCTCAATATAGATGATCAAAAAGTACAAAGATGAAATCCCCAAACAAGAGCTCCTTCTCCTTCGCAGATATCTCTCTCTCTCCCCTATGCGCAATCCACAAGTGAGTGTGTGTTCAAATGAGGAACACAACACCTCTATTTATACTTTATCTTTCACTTGACTTTCTCCCTAAATAGGTCGGCCCCAACAAATTTACCCTAATGCTGACTGGGCCAACTTCTCTAGGGGACTTAAACAGCCCATTACAAATGACTCAAGGGGGATCTATTGCCCCGACTTACAAGGGAGGATTTACCTCAATGACTTTACATAATCAAATATAATAATGACATCCCGACGGAGGAATAAAACATCTCCGAATAAATAATAATAATAAAATACAAATAGAATATTCTTCGAAGTTACAATATTTCAACACTCCCCCTTAACGAGAAGGGTATTCTACTGACAACAACAACATCAACTGAAGGAGCATCATCAATAGCATCATGGTGATACATCTATAAATCATCGGAAGTTTTCTTCAACATCATCAACAACTGGAACAACTACTGGAACATCTTCAATACTGGAGCATCATCTTCTACAGTACTGAGCCTTCATCTTCTGCAGCAGTCAATCACTCGATCGTCTACAACAACAGCATCAATATCTGGATCTTTCGATCAGCAACATCATCATTTTGATCTTTCGATCAATACCAATATCAACATCTGGATCTTTCGATTAAAATCATCATCTTGATCTTTAGATCAATAACATCATCATAGCAGCATAACCTGCAACTCACACGGTCCAATTACGGGATGATCAATCCCTCTCACTTTAGGACATAATGCCAAGGATGATGCAATCCTGATCCAATTATGGGATGATCAGTCCCTCTCACTTTAGGACATAATGCCAAGGATGATGCAATCCTGATCCAATTACAGGATGATCAGTCCCTCTCACTTTAGGACATAATGCCAAGGATGATGCAATCCTAATCCAATTACGGGGTGATCGGTCCCTCTCACTTTAGGACATAAGTCCAAGGATGATGCAATTATATCCACATTCTCGGGGACAGAAGTCTCCGGATCACTTTAGGACTAAGGTCCAAGGAAGATACACTCCAACCACATTCTCGGGGACAGAGGTCTTTGGATCACTTTAGGACTAAGGTCCAAGGAAGATACACTCCAACCACAATGCCGATCCTTTTTCATACTGGATGTGAATCTAGGATTTATCAATACAACATCATCATCACATTCTCGGAGACAAGAGTCTACAGATCCTTTTAGGACATGTGTCCAGGGATGATGCAATCCCACTGCAACATCATCAACATATTTCTCGGAGACAAGAGTCTACAGATCCTTTTAGGACATGTGTCCAGGGATGATACAATCCCACTACAACATCATCATCATCTTTCTCGGAGTCAAGAATCTACTGATCCTTTTAGGACATGTGTCCAAGGATGATACAATCCTACTACAACATCATCATCAACATCAGCATTGCTCCCCCTTTCGAGGAAGGTCCTTTCAAACCACACCAAGCTTGTCTCGGAAATACTCAAACTTTACTCGAGACAGAGGCCTAGTCAACACATCAGCAACTTCCTCATCAGTGCTCACATACTGGAGCTTTATAGCTCCCTTCTGTACCATATCTCGTATATAAAAATACCAGATTTCTATGTGTTTTGACTTGTCATTGAACACTGGGTTCTCCATCATCTTTATACAACTCTGGTTGTCACATAGAATCACCGTGGTATCCTACTCCAGATCAAATAGACCTGACATCAACTTTCGAAGCCATATGGCTTCACAACTAGCAGAACAAGCTGCTATAAACTCTGCTTCAACTGTGCGCTATGCTGAGAGCAACACTAGACTGCTTCTTGCTGAACCATGAGATCATGGTTGATCCCAGACAATAACATCCACCTGAGGTGTTGTTCCTATCTGAGACACTTCCAGCCCAATCTGCATCTGTATAACCATACAGTCTATAGTCATGATCTCCAGCATAGTATAGACCAAAGTTTATCGTACCTTTCAGGTACCTCATCACATGCTTTGTAGCTACCAAGTGAACACGTCTAGGCTCAACTAGATACTGACTCAGGGAGTTCACAGCAAAGCATATATCTGGACTGGTATTCGTCAGATACATCAATGACCCAATGATCTGCCTGTACTGAGTCACATCCACTAACTCTGACGATTCATCAGCTAACAACTTCAGGTTGGTATCAATGGGTGTGGCCATGGCTTTACATTCCAACATATCAAATCTCTTTAGGATTTCCACAGCATACTTTCCCTGGTTGAGAAATCCCCAAACAAGAGCTCCTTCTCCTTCGTAAATATCTCTCTCTCTCTCCTATGCACAATCCACAAGTGAGTGTGTGTTTAAATGAGGAACACAACACCTCTATTGATACTTTATCTTTCACTTGACTTTCTCCCTAACTATGTCGGCCCCAACAAATTTACCCTAATGCTGGCTGGGCCGACTTCTCTAGGGGACTTAAACACCCCATTACAAATGACTCAAGGGGGATCTATTGCCCCAACTTACAAGGGAGGATTTACCTCAATGACTTTACATAATCAAATATAATAATGACATCCCAACGGAGGAATAAAACATCTCCGAATAAATAATAATAATAAAATACAAATAGAATATTCTTCGAAGTTACAATATATCAACACAGACAACATGAACACACGCTCTAATGTCGCAAGGTTTGACACCTTGGAAGAACAATACAAGACTCTTCAAGCAAACACCAAAGACAATGATGCCCAATATATGCAAGAGATGCATCAACTTCCGGAGGAAGTATGTAGCCTAGATCAGAAGTTGGATGAGAAGTTAGATCAAAAATTGGCAAGGATAAATGACTCCCTCGATCAGCTAACAACTCATGGCAAGGCAGACGAAGTCACTTGGAAAACACAACATATTGAGCCACACCAAGAAGAAACATATCACTCAAGACTATTTAGCCACCAGCAACCCCCTTCAAGTCCTCCCAGTCATAACCCACACTCCATGGATAATATCATAATAACACCTGGAACCCATTTGCTAAAGCAGACTTGAACAAGTTTGATGGTTCTAACCAGTCAAGATGGGTCACCTAGATGGAAAACTACTTTGCTCTTCATGGCATTATTGATGAAATGATGAAACTTAGGGTGGGGGTCTTGTATTTGAATCCAAAACGATGGCAATGGTGCGAGTGGCATAAAAAATCCTATGGGCATCTCATACCCTGGAGTTTATTTGTTAAATCTCTCCATGACCATTACGAGCGAGATACTCACTATTTGGGGCGGCTTACCAAGATATGCCAAGCAGGCTCAGTGGTAGGATTTATCTCATCCTTTTAGGAATTAGCCATCCGTACAAAGAACTTAACATATTCTATCTATAAAGAATGCTTCATTAGTGGCCTCAAGGAGGCAATTCAAAAACAAGTCAAAATGTAGCATCCTACTACCTGGTTGGAGGCATCTCAGAGGGCTCTCAAAGCAGAAACAATGATCAATGCACAAACCAACAAACCCTCTTTCATTCTCCACTTACGCCCTACAAAAGTCAATTTCGCAAGCACAATTCGTTCTCCTCCCTTAAAAGTATAGAGGTTGTCTCCAGCGAAAATGGAAAATCGATAAAGATGGAGAATTTTGCTATAATTGTGATGAAAAGTATGCTCTGGGTCATAAACGTAAAGAACAAAAGTTATTTCAAATTGGCGCGACCGCTTCTACCCATTTCAAAGACATAATTATGGTAGATACCCCTAAGTTTGAGGTTGTTGACCAAACTCCTCCCATGCAAGAAAATTGGAGCCTAAAGTCCATAAAGAAGAACCACTCATCTCTCTTCATGCTTTATCTGGTATTTCATTCCCACAAACCTTGAAACTCTCGGGTTACATCAAGCATCGCAAATTTTGGTTAACAGTGGCAGCAACCACAACGTTATTCACCGGTGAGTGGTTGAAGAGCTCACCTATTATGTCCACCCAATGACTAACTTCCAAATTATGATAGCCAATGGTGGGTAGATGTAATGTGGTGTCCGCTGTGAAAATGTGAGACTCCAATTGGGTGACTATCATCTCAAAACTCATATATTGTCCATAGATATGGGTGGTTGTGATATAGTTTTAGGGGCAGTTGTCATATAGTTTTAGGGGCAAAATGGATATGCACATTTGGGCCAGTTATCATAGACGTCAAGGAATTGTACTTGAATTTTACCAAGGACTCTCATACTCATACCCTCAAAGGGCTCCAAGCATGCTCCCCTAAAATCATATGTTCTCATCAGATGGAAAAATTATTGAAGACAGTGTTACCATCTAAGTTGTACTTAGTTAGACTTTCAAGTGAGCAGGCAAAGTTGAACATGTTACATGTTCATTATCAATGATATGAAGTCCATCAGGCCTTTATAAGGGCCCTTTTTTTTTTTTTCTTCACATGTCCATGCCCTGCGGGGTTTGTAATAAAATGTGCTAGCATGGTATTTTATGTAAAGGACTTGGCTTTCTAGGACTTGTCAATCAAGTCAGGTATTCAAGGAGTTTTTTCACGTATTAATTATGTCTTGCATTTTTGCATAACATAATTTTTGAGTTTTTCTCCTGCTCCTCAAAGTTGGAATGCCTGGTGAAGTGGATAGGCGTAAGGTGGTTATTAAAGTCCATGGGTCAATGTATATGAACATGCTAGACATTAATTTTGAGTCGTATGGACATGTGCTAGGTCCCCCTTGGTTTTTTTTTAAGTTCCGAGGAAAAAAAATCCGTAAAACAAGCCATTTTTTAACGGTTTGGTTAAAAAAAATGAAAATCATGTAAAAGTGTAGTCTAGGGGTCTTTTTTTCCATGGGGGTGTTGATTTTCAAGCTCAGAGCACCCACCATACCCCAAAACCCACTTTCCTAAGTAGTTGGGTGATTTATTTTTCACTTATTTTCAAAAAAGCCAAAAAAGTGGAAAAAAAATGTGAAAAATTAAATTCCAAAATTAGTGGGATTTGTTGTAAGTTTTGGATCAGCTATCATTTAGGGGGTGTAAGAGATGAATTTAGCATGATTTTGGAGCAGCTACAATAGTGGGAACCTTTCCCCATTTAGAGGGCACATTTCCCAAGGGAGAGGGTCCAATCTATTAAGGAAGTCGCAGCTGAGTTTAAGGCACCATTTGGGCTGCGTTTTGGCAGCCCAAATAGAGGTGGCAGCCCTCTTTACTTCATGGCATAACTTACTCCACCATTTAGCCCTTCTCTCCCTCAACAAGTGCGCCCTCCCTCTCCCTCTTTTCTATATAATGAAGGCTGCCCACTTCTTTTTTCTCTAGTTGGAGTTTGGAGCAGACCTATTTGTACTTATTTTATCTTTCGTTGATAAATAAAGAAGACTTTGGAGGTCATACATGTGTGATGCTTTGTAAGTGGATGAATGATCTCGTGGCATGAGGTAACTTGTATCTAAGTCAGTTTTGTGCAAGTATTTTCAACCATCATCTAGCTTACTAAAAGATTGGTATCAATTTTGTAAGGAAGATTAACTAAACTTGTTTGTATTAGCTAGTCTTTTATTTGTCATTTGATTAGAGATTCAAGACGTATATGTTTCATATTGTCTTAATTTCTGACCATATGCATTTCTAGATTTGATGGGTTTTTTGTGAGTGTTTTGAGCTGCAGGTTGATAAGATTGGAAGAAGAAGATAGCTTGCTTGCTCTCCTTTTCTCCATCAGGACTTGCTTTGGTGGATCTTGCCCTCGGTGTCCCACATCCAAACCTTCAAAACCTTCTGAGTTCACAGGCTACTCTACTTCCTTTTCTCTTTCTCAACATAAAATTTCAACTTTCTTTTGGTTACTTGAGTTTTTTTTGGAAATAGCAGATATTTCTTAGATCTATTCATAAAAAGATTAATCGCAAGTAGATCTAGTTGTTTGCATAAAAATAGATTTAATTAAGTTGTTAAAGATTTATCTCATTTTCTAAATCTATTTTGCTAGTTTCTTTACAAAAAAAATCATTTTTTACTATAGAATCTTCAGGCTTGAGTAGGAGGCTAGTTGTTTGTTTTAAAGTTTATCTAGCAAGTTTAAAAGTGCATCTATTGGCTGCCTTAACCAAGCAAGCCAAGACCCCAAGGAAAGCTTGTTTTCCTTGGTTATTTTTCGTCAATTTATCATAGGAATAGCTTAGTCTTTTTTCCAATAATTTTTGTAGTGACCCAAACTCACTTTCTACGTGTTTTTGGGCACATTTTACTAATATTTGTTCGTTGTTTTGCAGCATTTTGTGAACAGATAGGAGGAGACTCCGCCCGAATTTTGGTAGATTGAGCCATCCGGAGCACCCAAGAACCATACCTTTTCATCCGGAAACTCTTTCCATCATTTTTTGTAAGCCTTTGAGTCAATTTTGAATGAATGGGGCACTTCTTTTCACATTGTAAACAAAAAATTAAACGAGAGCAAGTGGGCTACCCAGCGCCCACACCCCATCCCCCCAACGGAGAAATTGTGTCGACTCAATTTTCGTGGTTTGCAATTTTTAGTTTAGATTTCCCTTTTCTGCACTTAATAAAATCAAACTAGGATTAAAATTTACCTTGTTGGTCCGTTCCATTGGCAGGCCACAAGTTCACTTAGGACCTAGTTTTGTACATTTTTTAACAATTTTCTTTTTCTTTGTTTAAATCAACCCTCTTGCTTTCCCGAAGTACGGTTTTAGGATAAGGGCTTGCCCGAGTACTGGCCAGACAAGAGACTCTTGGGGTCTAAATAAAAAGAAAAACATTGTTCAAAAATCTATAAAAATTAACAAGGCTTTGACTGAACATGCTAATCAAACCAGAAAGGGACTTCGTGACTAGTAATTAGTTTAACACTTTCTAATTAACCTCCCACTTACGAAAATCCGATGTAAAACGATTATTGATAACGTGTGGGGAAATTCCTCAAAGGAAGCGAAAACCACTAGATAGTGACCTCGAGATACCGTTAGACTACACCCTCGTTTGGTGTAGTGTTGAACACCTCCCAGAGACTCCGATCCAGCCCACATGTCCAAGGGAGGAGCTACCTTGTCAAATTCCCGACATATTTCCAGTACCTCACAGTATATTGGAAATCCCCCATCCCTAATAAACAACTCATTACCACAGAAAAAAAATAAAATTTACCAAGAACAATTGCAAAACATTGTCATTTAATTTCGAGCACTTTATTTGACTCCATTATCAGCACTGGTCTTATTATTGAATATAACATGATGATGGATGTTTATGTTTCAATGATAATGGTGGATGACGAATGATTTCAAGTTGATTATTGCATTGTTCTTGTGTTTAAAATTCTAACTCCTAGATTAGTTGTTTTTTTATCTTTCATAGATTAAACACCTTAGATTTTCTTTCTTTTTAGGGTCCTATTATCACACCATAGTAGCAGGGCTACTATTCTTGTTTAGCAGATATCTGCACATTCCAGAGCTTCCATTATTCAGAGCATGGCTATGATGATTGTATATTTTGTGATCAGTCATGATCAGAGCAGTGTATTATTCAGACTTATGTTAGACCTTGTGTCAAGGCTGAGCCTTGAGAGTTCAGATTTGATGACCGATGTGATCCTTTATCCCATACAGTTTCAGTTCAGTGCTTAGAGATATATTGCAGCAGTGTTTCAGATGGTATATGATGTTTATTACTATGATGATGTTGTATGACCTATGGATATTTTATCATTGACTGTGGATTATTATCTTGTTGATTTAGTCATGTTCACAGCATCTGCTTGGTATATTATTCCTGATGTGGCAAACTGTTTGAAATCAACTATGAATCATAAAATGGACTATTACTTGCACATTTAGGTCATCTAACAAAACCCACTAGTTTTCCACCTTACATAGATATGGTCTTTCCTGACACCAGTTGTCTGCTAGTTTAGGCTCCATACTCACTTGACTCCATCCATACATGACTTTCCTATTTGACTTTAAACCTTGACCTGTCTCATTTGACTTTATGATACTGAGGACTTCCCCTTTTTTCTACCTCTGTGTTTGGACCGCATCCCTGTATGTTCAGTGTCTCGGCTCTAAGTTGGTGACAAAACTTGCCATTGGTGAGTTGGATTGTAGGCCTATATCATTCTGGTCGGTTGTCCCGATGTTTGGCATTGGATCGAACTCCCCCTAGTCACTTGAGATGTTGTTGGCTAAAACTGAAAGCTCATGTTCTACTTATAGAAACTTATAAATTCGCCCGTGGAAACTAAAAAGGGCAAGAGCAATGAACAGCTAAAAATACTCCTCGAAGAGTATAAGGAAGGTCCAAAAAAAACAATGGTTCTTAAAAGCTATATCTAAACAATTGCTGACCTTATATGTATTTGAAAACATGCCTTGGATGAAAGCTGCAACTAGTTGTGCTTATCAGCACACCTAAGATCCGAAGGGTTATGTAGGCCAAAAAGGCCATGAAATGAAATTGAATGATCCTAATGAACCTGGATCAACTTGATGTAGACATGATGCCTAAGTTGAATAAGCACTCTCTAAACAACTTATCCATTTGTGAGGCACAGCCATCCCCCATGTTATTTTGTCCAGCACAGAGTTTGTAGCTTCCCCCTTCTCCCAGTCCAAAGTATTTTTGAGTTAAGTGAGACAAGTCAACCCCTTGGCCCAACATTGTTCCTAGCCTTCATCCTTCACTAGCAGTTTGACCATGTCCAATGGGTGAGTTTGTCATTTGAACTATTGTGCAAGTAATTTTATATAACAAAGGAATATGCTAACTTGATTAATGCCACTGAATGGATGTTATACTTTGAGCTTGGCTGTGAGAATGATTAGAGAAGCATGTCTTAGTCTACTGATGTGATTTATCCTTGGTTGTATATTATTGGGATCCATGATGATGAGGGCCATATATATATACCTATTGATGATGATTGATGGTCCCACATGCTTGATGATGATATCATATGATGGACATATGGTTCAAATGATGATTGATGCAGTTCAGCAGGTTTTATTATTACTTCAGATCATCAGATTATGCACTGTCCATATATGGTGGACCCTACAGGCTACAGCTGGCCCATTAGGGCAACCCATGGTGTATGAGTACACATTCTTAGTGGATTTGGGTCTTCTGGATCCAATGAGACACTTATCTTTCAGTTCCGGGCACTTCTGACAGTGATTGATGCAGTTTTACACTTGTTGACCAGATTTGGGGCTAATTTCCCAACCTGAGCAGCAGGGGCCATGAGAGGCCAGTTCACCTAGGGCGCTGTATGAGGAGGGGGTGGTCCAGCCACTTGTTTTTGCCATTTACCCCCCCTTCTGGAGAGCCAGGTGGGCTCAGTTGGACAACGCAGATGCCCTAGGAGGCAGTTTTGGCACTTTCACAGTTACCGAGGTAGTTAAAAAATGGGATAAAGTGGTCACTGAGGAATTCGATTTGGGCAATTGAGGCAAGGTTTTGGCATTTGGTTTTCACAGAGGTCTTCCAGGGTGATCCCACTATCTTCCAGCCAGTTTTCACCATCTGGGTAGACCCACAATGATCACAAGAGGTCTTTTACTGCTTGTCTGTCACAAATTTTGAGGACAGATTTGATCATTTATATTATATTGGACATATTTTATTATTTTATTGTGCCTTGGGGATGAGCTAGTAAGGATTGATACCTCCTAGCCCCACCATGTGCTTCTTATGTCATGTCCTAGTCATTATGAGGTGGGCTTTGGTACTTTTACCCCCTCTAGTGGATGATGTCACCCTCCATGACTATTTTAGACTATGACATCATCATTATATTGGGTGATCCATGTGTTATGTTATTATGGTTCATCTTAGCCATTGATTGTATATTGAGATCTTTTAATCTCAACCACTCATTTGATGTAGTATTGTAAAGTGGTATAGGGTTTTGGTCTTTATTATCCTATATAAGGAGGAGACCCCCCATTGTATAGCTCACCTTTGGAGCTCTGGAATATTGGAATAAAACACTTCTTTGTGGAGCATATCTCTCTTGTCTTGTGGATTCTCTTGCATATTGAGTATACAATATCTCTTCTATGTATCATTGCGGATTTTGGTGCTTCTACTAGTTTTCTTGCAGGAAAGTCGAATTGATGGAGAGGAGGGCGATTTCTTGAGGGTTATTGTTGGAGGGATCCACATATTCTCTCTTGGGTTAATCTTGTGACAGGGAGTATCATTATTGTATCTTTGTGACATAGTTGATGCTTTCTATTACATCTTTCTATCATTTTCATAATCATCTTACTTGACTTGTTTCTTTGATCTTGTCTTGTAGGAGGAGGACGATTTGGCTATCTTGGAGGAGGACGTTTTGGTTGGAGCTCTTGGATCTCACTCTTGAATATACACATAGGAGAATGCTATCAATTTGCAAGGTGGCCACAAGCAATTGAGGTAAGATCTACAAGGTATGTGCCTCTTTCATCCATTCTATCTTCATTGGTCACAAACCCTAATTAATTAAAACCCCAATTTTGGTTTTTCTTAGATCTACTTAGATCTAGCCTTGCTTTTGAAAAGATCTTAAGAACCCACCTCTATAGCATCCACCCCTAGTTGGATCTATAGTTTGGTGGTGATTGGGTTAAAATTGACACACTTTTCAAGGCAATATAGCCCTCTTGAACCAAATCGCACTTCCTTGGAGAGGCTTGTCGGGTTAGATCTAGCATATGGGTAGGTGAGATCCCGTTTGATTTGCAATCTACACACTTGATAACCTACCCCTAGACTTTTACTTTGGTGATTTCTACGTTGTGGGCATCATTCCACGTTTTAAGGGATTAAAACCCCCTTTTGAATTACTTGGCATCCTAAAACACAGATCTAGTGAGATCTAACCCTTGGATTGACTTGATTTTCTAGATCCGCATATATCGGTGCATAAGTTACTTGGATCTACAGTTTGGTGGCCATTGGACTTGATTTGGTCCACTTAATCCATCTTTTAGCCCTCCTTGAGCAAGGTCGCACTCCCTTGGGTGAGTGAGTTTGTCCACTTTGAGGAAGTGGGTGGTTGAGATTTTTGTGGAGTTGGAACGGCCATATCTTGAAACCTAGGTCTAGAGTATCATTTCGTGACGATCTGCCTTGGGGGTAGCATTCCCTGTTTTAAGGGATTGTGGTCCACTTAGGGTCATTTCATGAAACCCTAGATCTAGCTAGATCCAACCATTCTATCTCAATTAGCCCACTTGACTTGACCTCTAGGTGTCCCGATCTACACTTTGACATACCTTTTGACCCCATTAGCCCATCCAACAAGGCACTAGTCCTCCTCAAAGCAAGTCGCACTCCTTGGGAATTGTGTCAAACCTTAGATCCGGTACATGGGTACTCCTAATTTCAACTTAGATCCATAGATCTACTCATTGCACATCCTCTAGTGCCAATTGCATCCCTTAACTTCACCTTGTGGGTCCACTTTAAGCCATTTCACATATCCCAAGAAAGTAGGATCCACTTGTGTAGCACATGGTACTATACATTGTCATTATACCTAATTATGTGGCCTAAATCATACATTGGTTGAAACACTAACCATCTCTCAAACCACCTTCAACCATACTTTAACTTCTAGGTCCACTCAACCTTGCATTGGTTTCCGTAACTCATCATTTAATTATCCTTAGGAACCTTTGTTTGGGTCCAATCATCTGTGATTGGTTATAGGGTCTCCCCCTAGGTCTTGTTTCACCTTGATCTAAAGCGAAGAGTGCCTCGGTTGACGTGACTCCCACCTTGCATTGGGAACCGTGGCATCTCTTGGGTCACCTCTTTAGTTGCCTAGCTCCTCTACCGTCCCGGATGGGATACCACTAGGGGCAACTACAAGTTGTGTGATAACAGGTCCACCCCCCTTGGCTTCGCTAGGAGTAGAAGCCTGGACGGAGGAGTCGAGTTTTAGGTGACAGCACTTGACTCTGGCTTGCCTCCAAGGCCACACCAAGCGGCTTGAAGATTTTTGCTGCGTTTTCCCAGGTGTGATTCCAGGTGGCAACAGACAATCCACTCTAGAATTATTGCTCACTTCCATGCCATCCAGGCTCTAGATAGCACTGTACCAAAAATCCAACCTGACTTGCAAAGGGTTTTGGACAAACAACACAGGTCTTTAAGACACCGAAGGGTTTACCCCCATCTAGAGGTGAGCATGACCATGGTATTCCCTTGATTCTGAGCAATCAACCATCGAATGTACAAAACACATAGGCACCCATTTGCACAAAATAATGAAAATGAAAAGATCATTCTGGAGCCACTAAAGGCAGGATTCATTCGTCCCAGCACTAGCCCGTATTCATCCCCAGTGGTCATGGTTCTTAAAAAAGAAGGCACTTGGTGTATGTGTCCTGATTTTCATGACCTAAATAAGTTGACCATCAAAGATAAATTTCCTATCCTAGTCATTGATGATCTTCTGGATGAACTCCATGGTGTCAAATTTTTCACCAAAATCGACCTTCGTTCAGGATAACACCAAATCAAGATGAAAGAGGTTGATATTTCGAACAACTTTCTGCACACATTAAAGCCGTTATGAGCTTTTGGTAATGCCCTTTGGACTTTGTAATGACCCTTCTACCTTTTAGAGCCTAATGAATAAAATTTTGAGGCCATATCTTCATGATTTTGTGTTGGTTTTCTTTGATGACATCTTGATTTACAATAAAACTTGGGATGCCCATGTATAACATATTGATAAATCCTTGCAACTCCTTTGAGACCATAAGTTGTTCATTAAATGCTCCAATTGTGCTTCTAGCATCTCAGAAGTCGAATACTTGGGTCACATTGTGGGACAAAATGCGGTGAGAGTGGACACCAAGAAGATTGCGACAATGCAAGAATGGCCACACCCTAAAACCTCGAAGAGTCTACATGGGTTCTGTTGTCACATCCATAGTAGTCAAGCTACCATGATTGCAGAACAGTTCCTAGTATATTTTTGAGCCAGCCCTTTGCACATTTTGCACGAGATCAGCAAATGATGAGTAACCCATTAATGATCACTCTCATGTTTTTAGTGGATCTAGAGTACATTTTTCAACCTTGTGCCATGACTGAGCCTCATGACCCCAGATTTGATGACCGAGTTAGCCATTTTCTTCCATCCAGAGAAGTTATGATGATAGTGCCCAAAGTTATTTAGCAGCAATGTTCTAGTCAATGTTACAGGAATCGCGATTACAACTCGTGATTTTCCGAGTTTGGATCGGATCAGACACTAAACAAATCAATTCAACTCGTCCTGAGTCAAACTCGGGCTTTCGTTTTTACTCAGTTCAATCGGAATTAATCGTCGAGTTTAACTTGGATCAGCGCGATTAAGGGACGATTTACCCTAAATGTGAAAATAACCGCCTTTAAAAATGTGTTTTGAGGCCCGTGCTTTCCATCGTTTTCGGGTTGTTTCCATCTTACAGCGACAAACGGGCAGTGTAGTCATGACGACGACAGACGGACAGTGAAGTGAGGATGAGCGCGTTTGTTGGACCACAGTTACAGTTGGTTGTGGATGCATGAAGGTTCAGGGTCATGGACGCATGAAGGTTTGTGGACGCGGGAAGGATTGGTTGCGCCGCTGCTGAGTCGTGACGCGTGAAGTATTGAAGGCCAGGTCGACGGGCACGAAGCCACGAACAAACTGAAAGCACGAAGAAACAATTCACAGATTATAAAAAAAATCGATTTTTAAAATTGATATATTTTGGACATCTTTTTAAATTATGGACGAGTTGATATATTTTGGACACCTATGATTCTATTGATATCTTTTGAATGTCTGTTGATATCTTGCAGTATATGGACATGGCCATTTTGAATATCTATGAAAATGTTTTTTTTAATTCAAAATATAGGTATATATTTTATTTTTTGTATTTGTCGTATTTTTCCCGATTCGATTCAAACTCTTCGCTCTTTTGCCTCGCTGATTTTTTGTCGATTCCAAGTCTAGTAACTTTGGTTCCAGTGACAATTGGTGTTTCAGATGGTGGATACAGGTATATGATCCAGCAGGTATATGGTTGTGCATTGAATATCTATGTTGTGCTCTTTTACTTATCTTGGTAACGTGACTGGGTATTTAGTGGTCATGATCTGGCAATATTTTTATGTGGTTTGATTGATTGTTTAGAGTAGAGGTGATTCAGTTGCTTAGAATTGGAAATTCTCGTGTATACGCGTTGGTTATGCCCTCTTAGTATTATGGACTTGGTCATTCCCCCATTATGGCTTGCTAGTCATGGCATCACATGTCACTTTCCCCATCCATCTGTTGTCATCCGTATTTGGTTGTATCCTGACGTACACTTTATCCTGTGATATTAAGGACTTTCCCACCTATGCCTCTGTGTTGGATAGATTCCTTGTTGTTAAGTGTCTTGGCTCTGAGTTGTGCAACAAAACTTGCTGAAGCCTTGATCCTTTTGGGCTAGGAGAACCCGTTGGTGTTGGTTCCTAAGCTTAGGTGAGTTGGGATTATGAATCCTTGACCTCGCTGGTCGGTTGCCCCCAATGTTTGGTCTTGATTGTGGATGATTCCCCCATAGTTCCCTAAGTTGTGTCAACTAAAACTTGAAGCAAATTGTACTACCATCATTACATGCATTTATGTGATCCATTATTATATCTTATGAAATGCAATCCCATGATACATATGTAATAAAACTGTGCTTGTGAGCACAACAAAGAGGGCTTTGAAATGAAAATGAAAGGAAATGCAGTGTTCCACGAGGACGCGTCCCCCAGGGTCAGGGACACGTTCCTTGTGTTTCCTGCGTCCCGACGTCTCCTGACGAAACGTTTCTCCCCACCCATGCCCATGAAAATATTTTTTTATAATGTTTTTCCATTATTTTCACTTTTTACAATCCCTACTTAGTACTACTTAGAAAATAAATCAATATATTTAGTTTTTACATTGCACAATCATGAATATACGTCAAATGAAATATTATTTTTGGTATTTTATTTTATTTTTATATTTTCATGGACGTCCCCCCGCCCCCCCACCGAATTTCCCTAAAATTTGGGGGTAGTCTCCACGCGTCCCGAATATGCGTTTCCCCGCTCCCGCGTCCCGAATATGCGTTTCCCCGCTCCCGCGTCCCCCCGTCCCAGAAACTTGGGGGAACATTGAGGAAATGTAAAGCACCCTGGTTGAAAGCTGCAGTTAATTGTGCTTTTAAGCACATGCAAAATCTGAAGGGTCATAGGCCTAAAAGCAGTGGTTAAATAAATGCTAAATCTAAAGACTGTTGGCCATGCTATTTGAAATCTAATGATTATTCCCTCATGGAGCCTACGGGTTGGGATGTGAGATGGAGTAAGGGACGGCTAATTCTAAGTGTCCCCTAAAACCTCAAGTTACGGTTAACTGTGTACCTAGTCACGATGGTTCTAGAAAGATCCCCACAGAGCTTAATTTTAGCTTGGATGTGAGCTGTAGGCATTTATTAGAGTTGAATGGGCACTCCTCTAATCAGCTTATCCATTTGTGAGATACCGCCATTCCCTGTGTGTTTTTTGTCCAGCACATGCTAAGGTGGTCTTCCCTTTCCCTTTATCCGAGATGTCATAGTGTTGAAGTTGTGAAGTCATTCCCTTGTCCTAACCTTGTCTTTTTCACCTTCACCCATTTCTAGGAAAATGGCCATAAAAATGAGTATACACTTGAGGGTCTTCTTTAAAGTAATTAGTTACTTTTATCTAGACTTATATTTGATGGTTTATTGCTTAATCGACAGTAGAATGCCACTTTGTACTTTAGTCTTGCTATTGAAATATTTGAAGGAGCATATCTTATCCATTTATACTTGCAGCATCAGTCATTTTTGGCCTAGGTCGTTATTTTGATCAGTTTGACCTAGTCAACCTAGTTTGACCAAGTCAACCGCAGGATCCGAGATGAGTTGGACCGATGATGTTCAAGATTGATTATTTGTGGTCCTATGTTTCCCTTTAGATGGTTCCATGCATCAAACAGAGGTTTCATGAGATGGTTTGATGGAATTTTTATTATTATTATTATTTACAGACCATTATTTTTATTGTTCGGGCATGGTTGAGATCAATGTTGCACGACTCGGACTCGGCAAATACTCGGCTGGCATATGACTCGTAGACTCGGGAAAGACCCGGGTAAGACTCGGGACAGACTCGGCAAGACTCGGCGAAAATTAAAATAACTTAAAATATTGTACATTTTGGGCATAAAAAAGAGTTTAGAAGCATTTCCAATCCATATAAGCTATAAAACTACAATTTATGCAATAAGTCATAACATTGTCTCATAAACTATGAATATACGACATAACACAATCAATTTTTGTATGCAAAAATTTGAATAGTGATCATAAACCATAGTGTTCATAAAACATAAAGTGACCATAAACCATAGTGTTCATAAACCATAAATCATAGATTCATAACCATAAACATAAACCATAAAGTGATCATAAACCATAGTGTTCATAAACAATAAAGTGATCATAAACCATAGTGCTCATAAACCATAAATCATAACCATAAACATAAACCATAAACTGATCATAAACCATAGTGTCATAAACCATATAGTCTCATAACAGAAATAGGAAACCAAAATAGACAATGTCTCCATGTACTCGAGTCTCATGCCTAACCACGAGTACGCCTACAATAAGTCATCGAGGAGCTAGTGCCAACATCAATAGACTGAAGCAACTGTGAAGCAGGTGTATTTGGAGTTTCCATTTGAGATGGCAGACTAGAGGGATCCTGAGTCTCCTCATCAAGCCAAGCCAAATCATCAGGGAACTCCTCCTCCACAACCCACTCAGACTCTAAATCAATATCATCCAATAAAATTGGATCTAGGTCCTTCGGTTGCATTTGCTTTGTGAGCATCCGAAGGTTGTAGTAGATGAAAACCAACTTTTCCAACCTCTCAAGCTCCAGCCTGTTCCTCTTTTTGCTGTGGATGTGCTCAAATACTGACCAATTGCGCTCACATCCTGAAGCGCTGCAGGGTTGACTCAAAACTCTGATGGCGAATTCTTGTAATTGTGGTGCTTCAAAGCCACAATCTATCCACCAATGGGCTGTAAAAGTTAAAAACAACAATGATTACAAGTTTTGCAACGCCAAAATTGGAAAAGAGAACTAACAAATTTACAAGCTAAGTTCTAAGTCTAACAATTTAGTTTTTACAAATTGAATCTTACATGGCATTTTCTTGTCCTTGAGTCGTTGGGTTGAGCTGAATCCAAACATGCCAGCTGCTTCTTTGTACATATCACGTTGCATGTTGATTTTGTCCTGAATTTCTGGATTCGGGAACATCTTCTCAATGCACATCATGACACCTCTCATCACCTCCTGATCTCTTTGAATGTTAGAATCTGGATGATAGAATAAGCTTGGATTGAGATATGCTCCAGCTGCATGCAATGGTGAATGTAGCTGCCTGTCCCACCTGGAATCAATAATTTGCCATATAGGGAGATATTTTGATGAATTCCCCTTGTAGAAAGTCTTGATGGCCTCTTTGGCCCTATCCATGCCCTCGTAGATGTATCCCATTGCAGGTTTTTCTCCATCCATGATCCTCAAGACTTTTACAAGTGGCTCAGTGAAGCTGACAATCTCAGTGACTTTCTCCCACAAACCATCTCCTAAGAGAGACAATTTCACAGCAACTGCATCTGGCTTTGTGCTATCTTTCCAAAATATCCATTCCTGGCTACAAACCATCCGTCTCAAAGCTTGGTACTCATTCAGAAGGCTTTGGAGGGAAAGAAAGGTTGTGGCAAACCGTATGATAGCAGGGCGACTCAGTTCACCCTGTGCGTATCCCCTCATAAGGCTCAACACCCAAGCATGGTTATAAATGAATTTGGTTATTTGTTTGCACTCTTGCACAACTGCTTGCACCCATTCCATCTTCCCAATGTCCTCCAGCATCAAGTCTATGCAATGGGCAGCACATGGAGTCCAAAAAATGGTGGGGTATTTTGCAGAAAACAACCTTCCAGCTGCCACATAATTTGCAGCGTTGTCCGTGACTACTTGGACAACATTTGTTACCCCAACTTCCTCCACAACATCAGACAACAGTGATAAAATTAGATTTGCATCCTTTACCTGCGAGGATGCATCAATGGATCTTAGGAACATGGTTCCTTTAGGGCAAGCTATAACAAAATTGATGATTGTTCTGCCCCTTTGATCTGTCCACCCATCAGACAAAATTGTGCAACCTGTGAACTTCCATGAGTTTTTAATGCTCTCCAATTGTTCCTTAACACACTCGAGCTCCTCATCTAGCTCTTTCCCCCTAAGTGCATTATAGGAGGGGGCTTTGTATCCAGGGCCAGCAACTGCAATGGCATCTACCATGGGCTGATAAAAATAAGACTTTGCATAGTTGAATGAAAGGCTATTATGGTACCAAAACCTCCTCACTGCCATATCTGCCTCTTTCCTCTTCTTTTCATTGAAGCTCTCCAAGGATGGCTGAGATCCTGGAGTTGTGCGAGGAAGGATGAAAGAAGAAGTTACACTTCTATTTACTGCAGCACCTGAAGTGGACCCTCCTGTACTTGGACTTGCATTCGGTGGTCCCATGGTAGATCTACCTATCATGGAAGTTTCAAACTTGTATCTTGCCCTCTTTTCACTTTGTTCTCTAATGGCATCCAAAGTAGCTGCCATTTCTGCTGTGACTTCATCGGGGCATTTGTCACAAACTGCCACATCTTTGCAAACAATTCTTGCTAGATGATATTTCATCCTGTTTATGCCCCCAGACATTTGAGAGGTGCAGAAGTTGCAAATGACCCTGTGGTCTTCATTGGGATTCACCCTGACACAATATTTCCATGCCGGATCAAGAGGCCTTTTACCCTTAGGTGCCATGGATCTGGATTGCAAAACAAATATGTGGGGTGAATACTGAATTTTTTTATGGGCAAATGGCTGAATTTTTAAAAGTTTAAAAACTAAATAGTAAATTTAATTTAAATTTTAAATTGTTGAATAGCTACTGAATTTTTTTATGGGCAAATGGCTGAGTATCTCAGCCCACAGTCCATTGTGTGGCTGAGATACTCAGCCATTTGCCCATAAAAAAATTCAATAGCTATTCAACAATTTAAAATTTAAATTTAAAAGTTTAAAAACTAAATAGTAAATTTAATTTTAATTTTAAACTAAAAGCAAACTAAAAAATAACTGCTTTATTATTAAACATTTCTTAGTTTACAACATTAAAATTATTTTTTATTGTTTAACCAAATTTATAAAAAAAATGGCCCTGTGGCCCATGGCTGAGATACTATGTGGCTGAGTATCTCAGCCCACGCGCCACAGGGCCATTTTTTTTATAAATTTCATTAAACAATATAAAAAAAATCATTAAAGTTTTAAATTTAAACAATAAAAAAACGAATTTTGATACTTACATTTTTAAAATCAGGGCCATTTTTTAAAAATTTCATTTAACAGTAAAAAAAATCATTACAGTTTTGATACATAATTAATGATTTTTAAAATTTTGATACATAAATTACAGTTTTAAAAATTTAAAATTTCATTTAACAATATAAACTGTAATGATTTTTTTTATACATAAATTACAGTTTTAAAATTTTATAAAAAAAAAAAGAATTTTGATACATAATTAATTGTTTTTAAATTTAAATTTTTAGTTTATAACTAATAAATTTTTATTTGATACATAATAAAAAAAATTTAATGGGCAAATGCCCGTGGCTGAGATACTCAGCCACACAGTCGACTGTGGGCTGAGTATCTCAGCCACGGGCATTTGCCCATTAAAAAAATTGATAGTATCTCAGCCACGGGCATTTGCCCATTAAAAAAAATTTATTATGTATCAATTTTTTTAATGGGCAAATGCCCGTGGCTGAGATACTCAGCCCACAGTCGACTGTGTGGCTGAGTATCTCAGCCACGGGCATTTGCCCATTAAAAAAAAACCACGTAAAATTTAAAAACAAACTATTTAACAAACT
Organism: Larix kaempferi; assembly: GCA_027924585.1. Classification (NCBI taxonomy): domain Eukaryota; kingdom Viridiplantae; phylum Streptophyta; class Pinopsida; order Pinales; family Pinaceae; genus Larix; species Larix kaempferi. The sequence continues at coordinate 39,216,491 of BSBM01000858.1, read as the reverse complement.
ATAAACTAAAAAAAAAACGAATAAGTTGTATGGGGACCAACCTGGGAGTTGAAGTCCCGACTGCGAGCAGAACGACGAAGGCAGAATGAGAACTGAGAACGGTGAAGTCTGAACCACGAGCAACAGAAAACGCCGCTGCAAAACCACGACCAGCAGAGATGCTCGAACACGAACTAACACAGGCAGAGATGACTCAACTAGCTCGACCACCACCGGAGAGATGCGTTACTGTCTGAAGGTCGACCGCTTTAATAATTAGCCGGCGGCATTTTTTCCCGCCCTTCCGGCGTCTATTTTTCCCGCGGGTTTATCTCTGAGTCCGCGGGGTCCATTACGACCGAGTCTGCAGACGAGTCCGGCGAGTGGGCCGAGTTGGAGGCGAGTACGGCGAGTCGAACGAGTAACCGGCACGTGGCGAGTCTATGGCCGAGTATTCCGCGATTATGCGGATTGGGGTTCCACTCGCCCAGACTCGCGAGTACTCAGCGAGTGGTGCTTCATTGGTTGAGATTACAGATGATTATCCTGATGGTCACATGATGTATGAGTACTCATCCTTACTTGATTTGGACCTTCTGAGTTCATTGGGACACTCAGTTTTCGGTTTCAGGCACTTACAGATGAGGATATGGTCATTTTATCACTTTATAGCACGTTGCCATGGAAAAATGGCATGTTTAGTACTTTTGAGATTATTTTGGTTCTCCTAGGGTGCTACAGAGGGAGTATGGGGTCCAGCCACTTGTTATTACCATATTACCCTACTCCCAAGCGTTTTGGTGCAGTTAGTTTGGTGCCCAGAGCACTTGGAAAAGAGTTACAGGATTTCTATCTTTTACAAGTGATATTTTGACATTACAAAATGGAAGAATCGGCTACTATGGAAATCGATTTGGCTAAATGAGGCAAGGAAATTGCATGAGATTTGATCAAAGACTTGTTATGATGCTTCCCACACCTTCCGGCGTAGTCTACAACTTCAGTGGGGTCCACACATCCTCTTTATCATCAGTTGGGGGTTTTATTGTATTATTGGGGACAACACGTTCTAGTGATTTTTATCACTTATTGATGTATGTTATGTTTGATGTAGTTGGGGCATTAGTCTAGTAAAGATTATTATCTCCTAGACCCCCCCAACATGTTGTTATGTTGTGTTTCCTAGTCACTTCATGTCATACGCCCCCCCTAAGGCATCATTGAGAACACACGTCTCCCTCTGGTTGAGTGATCCATGTGTTATGTTTCCGACTCATCTTAGTCGTTGATTATTATTGATGTATCTTATGATATCCACCACTCATTTAGAAAGTGGTTAGGGTTTTGGTCTCTCTCACTCCTATTTAAAGGAGAGACCCTCTCATTGTAAACGGACTTTTGGCTATGGAATATTAGAATAAAATTATATTTTTGCAGATCTGCTTCGTATGCTTTGATGAATGTTTTGTACATGATTGGAATTCCTTTCTTTTGGACATCTGAGTAGATCTCGCTTGATTTCATAACATCTTTTGTGGAGGCCGAATTGATTTGCTGCAGGGGTGCAATTGTGCTTAAGGAGGAATGTGAGGGTTTCCTCCATCCATTCGCTTGGGTGAAATCGCTTGTCTTTCAGGGAGTAACCAATTGTGAATTGTTTCCATTGATGTTACTATCTCTCAGATGCTCTGCATGGTTCCTTTTCCATCTGTAGACCAATCTAACTTGAGTTGTCTGATTCTGCAGGTTGAAGAGGGCGCACTACATCCTTGGACCCACACGCACTAGCTTGGAATCAACTTGATCTTGCCCGAAATTGTAACCAATTGTCAGGATCATCAATGTACTTGGTGACCAAAAGCATATGAGGTAAGACCTACAAGGTACGTACTGATTTCCATTACTTCTATCCAATTGTCATTCAAATTTACAAGTTTCAAACCCTCGTTTTATAGATCTGATAGATCTGACGATCATATGGGCTTAATCACTGAAACCCAAGTCTAAAATAATTAATAAAGCTTAGAGACCAAGTTTGGTGGAAATCCAACTCCATTTACCCTCAGATCCAAGCACTGGCCATCTCTAGGGGAGGATGCACTCCTTGGTTTTTACAGAATTTTTCTAGATCTATCAACTGGGTGCTACTAGTTTGACCTCAAACCTCCAGATCTATTGTCTAGCCACCATCCTAGTGTCTTTCCAAGCTTAACTTCACCGAGTGGGCCCACCTGACTTCAATTTGCCTAAACCCTAGGTGGATCTCATTTGGGCCTTTAAGATCAGCACTAGATCTATCTAGATCTACTTATTTAAATTCAATAGTGGTACATTTTCCTTCGGTTGAGTAATCATATCTTTTCCTAAGCCTTCTCAACCAAGCCCTAACTCCTAAATCCACTTATCTTTCTAGATCTAGATCTACTTACTCCTAATATCACTCTTGTTCTCATCTCACATTATCATAGAGTGCCTTGAGTAGGTTCACTAGCCTTCATAGGCTAGCTAGGGTCTCCCCCTTGATCTTGCTCTGGTTTGATCTAAAGTGACAAGAGCCCGTTCGGTGTGACAACCTCTATATCCAATGGAGAACGAGGCCCTGGCAAGTGTCATAGGTTTACTTTCCCTCCTCTACCATCTCGGATAGGATCCCTTTAGTTGGCAGCTACACTTTGTGTGATAACAGGTTTTTAGGCCGTATGGGCTACTGTAGGAAGTTTGTGAAGAACTATGGTAAAATTGCAGCTCCATTGACAACCCTGCTCAAAAAAAATGTCTTTGCATGGAACAAAGCAGCAAAACAAGCAATCTCAATTTTAAAGCAAGCCATGTGCACCACACCAGTCTTAGTCGTGCATTATTTTACTAAAACTTTTGTAATGGAATATGATGGTTCCGAAAAAGGTTTAGGTGCAGTCTTAATGCAAGACGGAAGACACTTAGCATTCACCGGTAAGCAGTTGTGTGACAAGAATTTAAGCGAGTCTGCCTACAAGAAAGAAATGTTGGCCATCCTGCATGTAGTTGACACATAGTGGCTATATCTCATAGGGAAGTGCTTCAAGATCAAAACAGATCGCCACAACCTGAAGTATTTTTTGGAACATAGGTTGTCATCCCTAGGGTAGCATAAATGGGTCAGCAAGATGCTTGGATATGATTACGAGATCATCTACAAAAAGGGAAAAAACAATGTTGCGGCAAATACATTGAAGGAAACATGAGGAAGAGGGATCGCTCTTTGTCTTATCTTGTATAGTACCTAAATGGTTAGAGGAAGCAAGAGAAGAATGGCTAACTAATGCTTATGCATCTCCATCTCATCAAGCAACTACAAGAGGATTTCAACCCCCCCAGGATTACACTTGGCAACAAGATACATTGTGGTATAAAAGTCTCCTTTTTTTGGTACCTAAAAACAGTACATGGTTTTCCAACCATACACGTGGTTTCTTAAAAACAGTACATGGTTTTCCAACCATATTGGAAGCATTTGTGAAAATAATATATTCAAAATCTATAAGTGCATAAGAAGTCTTAAGGGTGGTTTTGTGAAAGCTAATAATAAAGTTAGAACATAAAAGCTAGAAGTGCATAAGAAATCTTAATGCTACCAAGAAGCAAACGAGAATTGAACTTGGGTGGGGAAGGTAACAATCATTCCTCCCAACCACCCAATCCACACCATTTTTATTATCCTTCCACTCCAAAAACAATTATTATAATTATTAATAATTATTATTATCATTAATAATTATTATTATCATAATAATTATTATATTATATTTATTAATAAAATTATAATTATTAAATTTTAATAATAGTAATAATATATTGTGGGGAAAAATTAATTATTGAATAGTAAAGTATACTATACAAAGATAAAGATATCGTTGGATAAGATGCATAATAAAATAGAATCTTGTGACAAAAAACAAGAAAGATTCCCTAAGACCTACTCAAAAATTGTCAATGACCTACTAAAACTTGCGGGGACTATTCAAGGAAAACGTATTAGCATTGCTATTTGCCCAACCATCAAGGAAAATCACATTAGCAACAACTTGGCAAATCAATTATTAGTCCCAGAATCAAGTGTGATAGAAAAGAGAGATACGTATGGTGAGAAGCAATATGAAATTACAGACTTACAACTAACAATTGATGAGTATAAGTTCACATCCCAATTCAATGTTACGACTATATATCTAAATGAAGTCGACATCATTTTGGGTTCACCCTGGATGGAAACATTAGGGGTAGTCATCTTAAATATGAAGAAAATGTTTTTAACATTCTCGTATAAGAAGAAGCAAGTCACACTGTAGGACGTTACAATGAAGTCAAAATCAGGAGTTGTGTCGTATGAAGACTTCAAAGACATCTCGAAGGTGATCTCACAAGAAAATCAAAAATCAAGACAGAAGATGCAGAAAGGATTCGACAAAGTCGTCATGGACAAAGAAGAAGAGATCTCTCGTCTAAGAGATCATAATCAGAAACTGCTTCTTCAAATCAAGAAGGCGAAGGATAAAGCACAAGACAATCAAAAGCTAGAAGAGGAGAATCAAAATATTCAGAAGAAACTAGTAGAAAATATCGAAGAGAATGGTCACCTTAGGATGCATAAACAAGATCTAATGGATCAGATTCAGAAGCTTAAAGATGATGAGAAATCGCAAGAAGAAATGATGAGGAATCTTAAAAATGATAAAGATTTGATGGAAAACAAGTTGGAGCAAATCCATAAGAGGACATCCAAGCCTTCGAACTCAAAATTCCAAATTGAAGAAAAAAAAACAAATACAAGCCCAGTCATCGTCACAATTCAAAAAGAAGCCAATCTAGTAAAAAAACAAACAATAAGAACTCCTTATTGAGACCCAAATTATAAAAGTCATTTTGACCAACGACATGGTCAAAATGAACACAAACAAAAGAGTTATGATTTCAGAAAAGAAAGAACACAAACAAACTAAGCGGAAAATGAAAACTTCCATCCAACAAAACGATCAACAAACAACTCCAATGAAGATAGATCTCGGATGGGCAACTTCACAAACAATGCAACATTTTTTCTTGGGAATTCGTAACTCATATCATCTCGTTTCGTCAAGAGTCGCAGTTACTAACACAAACAAAAATGACAGATAAAATTACAAGCAAAAAAATCAGACGCAAGCCTTATCTTCAATAAGCTTTGAGGACAAAGCTCCCCTTAAGGGGAAGGCAATGTAACAAATAAAATATTAAAATAATATGAATAATATATATAATAATATAAATAATAAAATAAAACATAATGTTAATTATATTTAACTAAGAGACATAACCTTTGGTGAGTAGTCACCATATAAGCCCTATATATGCGGCTACATCCTCGTTGTAAATCATTGTTATTTATCTTATCAATTATATATTCATTGTTTGACCATTTATGGATCCTTTGTATTATTTACATTGGTTATTTGTATAAGAAACGATATCGTTTCAGCCACTATTTGGATTGGCATTTCCATGAATTTTATTGTTGGTCTTCCAAAAGCAAGTAACAAGACAATAATCATGGTGGTAGTTGATCCACTTTCCAAATATGCTCATTTTTGTGCTCTTTAGCACCCATTTACATCAGCAATGGTAGCTCAAATTTTTCAAGACCAGATTTTCAAATTTCATGGCATGCCTATCTCCATTGTGTCAAAATCGTGATCCCACATTCACCAACGAAATTTGGCAAGAAATATTTAAACTATAGGCCACCCAGTTGCAAATGAGCACATCTTATCATACCCAAACAAATGGTCAGACAAAAGCAGTCAACAAGTTTCTTGAAACCTATTTGCGATGTTTTGCATCCAAAAAGTAACACCAATGGGCACAGTGATTACCTTTGGTACAATGGTGGTATAATACCACTTATCACGAGACTAAAAAATGACACCATATGAAGCAATCTATGGCCAACAACCACCCTCCATGGTTTCTTATCTACCAAGTACTTCCAAAGTACACATAATTGATAGTTGTTAAAAATGTAGCCTGGAAGGTGTCTCGGCCTAGGCAAAGGTGTCTTCCAGGCTGGGACCCACTAATTTTGGCTAGTATGGAAAAATTTAAAATTTTCCTGAGTTGGAACATTAGAGAAAATTAAATTTTTCTCCATTGTGATTTTTGTCCTAAGTTAAGTTGACAATATTGATGTCAACTTAAGTTTATATCATAGCCGTTGATCTGGAGGCTAAAGATCTGATCTGAGCTGTTGATCTTATTGCTGGAGATATACCTAGGGCAAAAAGACTAGAGGGGCGTACTATTGACACCAGAAAAGAGAGAGTACGAACAGCAGGAGAGTGTGGACGCTAAACAGTTGCTTTCTGAGCCATTTATCCATCAATTTGACCCTCAACCAGGATGAAATCAACTGCAACAGCAAGAGGGCGAACTTGGCTAACTCGTGGGGGTGTTTTTGTCTGCTGGAGGGACGCCGTACAGACTGTACAGCCTGCATTTTTCTCCTTGACCACAAACAGCAGCAAGTTAACCCTGTTTTCTTAGGCCATACAACCTATTTATCTTGGGCCGTACAGCGTGTGGCTGCCTGGGCGAGTTTCAGAGTGTGCTGGGTCGTTTTTGGAGTGCCCACTAATTTGCTGGGTGAAGAATAACCACTGCAATGTGTTCCTGAAGCATTTTCTGAGCTGCTGTAGCAATAAAACTCTCAAATCCTTGCTGGTTTTCCCATTTGGGGTTTCCAAGGTAATACTGTGTCATTGTGTGAATGGTTCTTTGTTTTTCGCTGTGCATTTGAAGTTAACAGACTCAGCTGTGTTTTTTTTAAGATTATCAGCATTTCAGACTTTTTATTTAGCTGTGAGTAGTCTTTGAAATACAAAACCAGTAGCTGAGCCTAGGTCAATTAACAATAGTTTGCTTCATAATTGTGATGTCACTCTTTGCACACTCAAGGAAATTTTGGTAATGGCTCAAAATAGCATGAACAAGCATATCAGTACTGCTCAGAGCATTCATTTGTAGAAGGCGACCAGATGTTCCTTCACCTCCAACCTTATAAGAAAACCTCTATCAAAGTTAAAGGCAATCGGAACCTCACACCAAAGTTTTACGGCCTGCATCAAATTGTTCAATGCATTGGTTAGGTGGCCTACAAATTAGCACTACCAGCACACTCCAAGATTCACCCAGTATTTCATGTCTCCTGGTTGAAGAGGTCATGGGTCAGAATTGTCAAGTTCAAACGACATTACTAGAATTGGATGAAGAACGCTCCATTTAGCTCCAAACAGAGCAATTTTGGACACCAGGGAATGTCAGCTACGTCACTGCACTATTCGTGATTTTTTTATTCGGTGGAAGGATACCTCACCATAAGATGCTACTTGGGAACTATCTACAATCTTGCAGCAGTTTTCCCATCTCCGGCATTGAGGGTAATGTTGCTTTTGAAGGGGAGGGCATGTTAGGGTCCTACCCTGACCCCCCCTACTTTATCAATGTACAAGGCCATAAGGCCCATTAGATAGTTAGTGGGTAGTGACTTAATGAAAAAGGGCCCTCTTTTTTGCATAAAGGTCCTTAGGTGGTTGACCCTCATTAATAGAGGGACCACAAGTAATTAGGGATTTGTTTATTGAAGCTATATAGAGAGTAGTAAGTTATGTAATGTTTTGTCAAGAATTGTTATTGTATTTGGAGCTTTGCTCTTGGAAGTTGCTCCCTTGAAGAGGTAAGTGAACATAACTCTCTATTTTGAATATCTTTCATACAAGATATCTTTTTCTGGTTCTTTCTATTCTCTCTTGTGCTTTTCTGTGTTTTTCTGTGTTTTTTCTAAATTTTTGGGTTTAAGTATATTACAGTTTCATTCTCATGCTCCAACAATCATTTATGGTAATTACTTAATTTTAAATATGGAATAAACTCAATTAAATCATCTTGTAGAGTGATCTTAATCACTAATGAATTGCAATTATCATTCAATTTGCAGATTTATAAAGACTTATGTGGGTGAGGTTTTTATATTTTCCTCAAGTCTTTAAAGTGGAACATTGCTTTATTTTACTTCACATTTCATTTGCAAGCAATTATCTTACTTTCATTACGAGTGTTTGTTTTACTTTAGGATTGATAATCAATTGGGAAAGCACTTTTAAATTGGGGTTAATCAAATTTGCACTACAATCAACATTATCTTCATATATAAATTTAACCCTTTCTTAGCTCTCTTTCACTTTAAATCAATTAATCACAGGGAAGCCCCCTTGACCTTTGAGACAAGGTCAAAAGTTAGAGCAGTTGTGCAATAAGGTGACAGTGGTGCTTCTCTTATAGTTGCTTCTTGGTAGCGCTCGTGTGTTGAGAGTTTACAACTCAAGTGCTAAATCAAACACTAACAAGGTCCATGGAGGATGTTTTTCAGATTGACGAGGGGCTACCATATTTTTTGAAGCCTTATTTCAACCCCCTTCAACTTTCTATTGAATTAACATGTGTTGAAACATGCTTTTCTTTTCCAAAATTTTATATTGGGTGTCGTATATGTAATATAAATTTATTTTGCAGCCATGATGTAATAGAGATTCCAACATACATAGGCCTAATATTTAATGTAATCTTCTTCCAGTTCATTACCAAACACAGGGGAGGGGTTCATGGCCTTGAGGAGATGTTAGCATGATTACAATGGTTGTAATATTTCACCTAGCATCTTGTTTCATCCTAAAGGTAGAATAGGGTGAGATGAATAAGCTCAACATATAAGAGCATTAGTTCGTTTTCAAGTTTTTTTGGCATTGTTGAAGCCGAGTTTTGAGCTATAGTTGATGTATATGTAATATGCATGTGGTGTTTTGGGATGTGAATTGAACCATCCCAACACACAGTTTCTCTTGCTTTCATCCTTCTTGGAGATTCTGAGATTCCCCTGCACTCTTCTTCAAATAGTACATGTGCCCATGTTGGAGCCTAATTTTACCCCTCATATTGTATAAAGAGTAAAATTGTGATTTTTTATCACATTTTTTATCCAGTTAGTAACTTAGTACTGTTATCACCAAACTTATAGTTGCCCCTATAGATGGATCCGTATGGATGATAGAGGGGATGGGCAACCAAAGAGGTGAACCAAGATAGCCTCGACTCCCAAATGGATGGTTGTCATGCCAATCGAGGCAATCTTTACTTGATATTGTCCTAGCCCAAGACAACAATGGGGGGGACCCAGATCTACTCCTGACAGGAGAGATCAAACCAAGACACCAGATCAAATCAGACACAGTGAAGTACGTAAGGTGTTAGGTATGGTGAACCCTAGATCTATGGATGAAGTCACAAGGTGAGTAATGGGTTGGATCAAGAGGCTTAAGAAATATAGATTTGATCCAATATGGTTATGCAAGTGACTTATGAACTTAATTAACAGATTCAGAATCAAGGTACCAGCAAATGACATGAAAATCCACTTCCTTGGGAATCGTGTCCAATGCAGGGAGGTTAGGAACAGGATTGGGGCTATCTAGTACCTTTGGATAAACTTGAAGAGAGATATGACAGTATCAAAACACACAAGCCTCAAAGACAGGATCAAAACACAGAAAAATTGGCCAAGTGGGGAAGTGCGCTAGGGTTTGTAGATAAGTGCCCTGGGAGATTAATTAACATCTTACTCATCAATAGAAAATTGCAACCCAGGTTTTTAGCTGTCACTTCTATTTTTCATTGAACTCAGTACCTAACATGGGCTATGTATATCCATTGCCTTTTCTACATTCAATGCAAGAGAATGCCTAAACCAGATGACAAGTTAAAGCCAAATCACCCCTCAATATTCAACATAGATAGCTCACTTATAGGGCATGACTATCTTCTGTGTGTCTATATACATGCACATTATAAAGTCCTACTTAAACTTCAGCATAAAGATGGACACCAAAAATAATTATTATTGGTTTTAGTTTTGGACGGGGGGAAGAGCAAGCTAGAAAATACTCACATGATTTCTGGGTCAGAATAATAGTCCTTATTAAGAATCTTTACAGCAACCCTTGTCCCATTCCACTTGGCTAATTGATAGCTACCCTGGTTAGACATTCAAAAAAATCAGTTTTCGCGTCACCTAAAAAGGGTGTGTAAACACTTAATTCACAAAATTAGAATGACCTCCAACCACATAAAGTGCAATATATTATCCAGACAAATACAAGAAGCAGAAAAAAGACATTAGACTTATTGTATAAAAATTTAAGCTTCCAGCACAAGCATGTTACTGCAGTAAGCAAGAATTTATGTCGTCGAGGAGTTTGTGACTAGTATGAAAGAAGAATCTATCATGACCAACCATGATTCATCATGCCTTATTGTCAAGCCACTCAGCTAGTCAATGTTGAACGACTAAATCTTGATTTTTAACCCCTTTTGTTCGTTTTTAAGCAAATTAGGGGAATGAAAAATTGATCAAACTCAGATTTCAAGTTCTTTTGTTGACTTATTGAAGTAACGGCTTTCAAGCCATCCTAGAATGCTTTGCACTGAGATACATACTCAAAGCTTTCCTTAATTAAGCTAGTCCTGCGTTATGTTATAGAGATGTACCACTGCTCTCAAAAGTTTCATAGCATCTATTTTATCTTATTTGCTTTCTGCACTTCCTACCTTCGAAATCCACAATAGTTAATCCTTTAAATGACGTTATAGCAAACCTATTCCTTTATGTTGAAGATATAAGGATGGAACATAGGAGATCAGATCTACTTCAAACAATTCATTTATGCCAATGCATAATAAAGGTGGAAGATGGTATTCAGATTAGATTCACTATATGCCTGTTGAAGATATGGAATGATAAGACATTGAGAATCAAAGAGACTCCAAATAAAATTGACACAAGTGTTTGGTGGGTACTGTTAACCCCTAACATGTAGGGGTGACTTGATATCCATTGTCTATGAGATCTTCCATCACATCCAACAGTTCCACAGATGAGATCTATGGTTTGCCCGTGGACATTTGATAGAGACACTTTTGCTTCCCAGTCTGCCATGCCATATGCCAAAGACAGATGGGGACATCCAGTTGACACCAATGTTATAACATATCCTGTTAATTTTTAAAGATCAGATATGATTTTTGTTCTCAATATTTTTTATGCCCATAAATTACATCTGAAATTATAAACGACAATACACTGATATTCTTAACAACTAAAGCAGCGGAATAAAACAGGAAATCAATCACACATTTGACATGAGGATTTAACCTGGAAAACCCCAAAGGGGGAAAAACCAGCAACCAGTGATTCTATTAAAAAAATAAAATCTGGGCTCCCGTCCTGGGATAATGGCCCATTGAGGAACAATTCAAATCAGCAAATAGCCTAGCCTCAAGATCTGTCCTTCGATCTTGTCGGCTGCTACTCCCTTGTTGCACCTTGCTCCTTTCCTCTGACCCTGCCCCTACACACTTGGATGAAAGTCCTTCTCCAACCAATCAATGAGATCTCACTCACTCTATGTGACTATTGTGTCTCCTCCTCTCCTTAGGCTTCCTTTTATAACATCTCAATGACCAAAACCCTGACCCTCAATCTCCAAAGTGATGGATGGCTAAGATTAAATCTCAAGCCTCACATAAGATCAACGGCTGTGACTTAATCTTAAGTTCGCTTTTAGTCATTAGCCAACATTAAGTTAATTATTGTATTTTTTTAAGTTAGACTTAGGAAAGAGATATAAAAGTCACTTGCTCTCTCAACAAGTACCTAGAGAGGTAATATGGACGACTCCTACATGCCTAACACCTAGCCTATGCAGAAGTACCTGTCCGAGCTACAAACATCAACATATCCTCCCTACTTGACCTATGGTAAATGCTTTCTTATGAGTGGACATGATGATAGGAGGTCAAAGGTATTACATTAAATGGCTCATGACTCATGTATCCTCAAATATTGTTTCAACAACTTAGGGAGTATCATGGTGAGGTTATAATTCTTTTTTCTTGCTAGAATAACTGTACGACCTTGTCGGATTAGGTGTATCCCTAGGGATCTAAGTGTGACCCTCATTCCATGTCATTTACAACATTTCACCTAGCCATTTTCCATATCATGTCATTTCAATAGCCATTCCATTATTTTCCACCCATTTCCATTATATCCCCCTTTCACAATTGACTTATCATAGGTTATGTACCTGTTATCACATCCATAGTAGCCGGGCTACCATGATTGCAAAGCAATTCTTTGTATATTTTTGAGCCAGGCCTTTACACAGTTTTGATGAGATCAGTTGATGATGAGCAGGATTTTTGCTGATCACTCACATATCATAGCAGCCCCAGATCAGACATGATGAACCTTATGCCAAGACTGAGCCTCATAACCTCAAATTTGATGACCGAGGTGACCACTTTTGTTCCTTACAGAGCAGTGTAGTGCCTAGAGTTTTCACATCAGCAGTGTTTCCAGTGACTAGTGATGATCCAGATGACAGATACAGGTATATGGCCCAGCAGGTATATGGATGTGCATTGGTTATGATTGTTTTGCTCTTTTGCTCATCTTAGTAGCTTGACTTGGTATCTAGTGGTCATGATCTGGCGGTATATATATATATATATGTTATGTAGACATGGTTGCTTTTAATGATTATCTAAATGGTCTAATTACTCATAATTAAAAGCTCTTGTTTATACTCATTGGTTTTACCCTCTTAGTAGAATGGGCGTAATCATCCCCACCATTTATGGCTTGCTAGTTTTGGCATCACCTTTCACTTTCCCCATCCATCTATTCTCTTCCATTCTTGGTTTCACCTTGACTTACACCTCAACATGTGATATGGAGCCTTGGAGGACCTCCCCACTTTTGCCTCTATGTTGGATAGCATCCATGTTGTATTGTGTCTCAACTCTGAGTTGGCAACAGAACTTACCAAAGCCTTGATCCTTCTAGGCCAGGAGAACCCGCTGGTGTTGGTTCCTAAGCTTAGGTGAGTTGGATTTGATGACTTGACCTCTCTAGTCGGTTGCCCCGATGTTTGGTCCTGATTGTGGATAATCCCCCTAGTTGCCTGAATTGTGTTGGCTAAAACCTGAAGCAAGTTGTACTACCATCATTACATGCATGAATGAACTATTGCTATAGATTTTGTACAAGCCCATGGAAATAAATTAAAAATGTGCTTCTCAGCACAATGAAAGAGGGCTATATATTGAAGTGAAATGTAAAATACCCTGGATAAAAAACTGCAATTAGTTGTGCTTATAAGCACACAAGAAATCCAAAGGGTCATAAGGCCTAAAAAGCAGTGGCTAAATATATGCTAAATCTAAAGACTGTTGGCCATGATATTATGTAATGATTAAATTCCTCACGGAGCCTACGGGTTGGGATGTGAAATGGAGTAAGGGACAACTAATTCTAAGTGTCCCCTAGAACCTCAAGTTACAGTTAGCTGTGCACCTAGTTACAGCGGTTCTAAAGAAGATCCTCACGAAGCTGTTTCAGCTTGGATGTGAGTCATAGACGTTTGCCAAGGTTGAATAAGCACCTCTCAAAACAACTCATTCCATTTGTGAGACACTGCCATTCCTTGTGTGTTATTATCCAGCATACGCTTAAGTGTGTATTCCTTCTCCCTTATCCAAAGTATCACAGTGTTGAGTCAGTAAAGTCATCCCCTTATCCTAGCCTTGCATTTCTCACCTTCACCCATTGCTAGCAAAATGATCACGGCCATGAAATGGGTATATTCTTGAGGTTTTGTTTTAAGTAATTGATTATTTTAATTTTGGTCTTATATTTAATATGATTATTGCTTAACCGCCAGTGAAATGACACTTTATGCTTTAAGTCTTGCTATTAGAATGATTAAAAGAGCATACCTTATCCATTTGCACTTGCAGCATCAGGCATTTTAAGCCTGGGTCATATTTTGATCAGTCTTGACCTGGTCAAACCCAGTTTGACCAAGTCAACCATAGGATCTGAGATGAGTTGGACCAGTGATGTTCAAGGCTGATGATTTATGGTCCTTTGATGCCCATTTGATGATTCCATGCAGCGGACACAGTTTTTACATGATGGTGTGATGATTTTTTTTTGGTTATTATTATTTACAAACCATTATTTTATTATTGTCCAGGCATGGTTGAGACTACAGATGATTATACAGATAGCCACAAGGTGTATGGGTACTCATCTCTAGTACATTTGGACCTTATGAGACCAATGGTACACTCAGATTTTCTACGGTCTAACACTTGGTGATGTTCTATAGTTCATGACCCCTTCTCCTAGGTTGTGCGCCCCTTCTTCATGCATTCATGGGAGTTTTACAAGGCACATTTCTTCATCTTCTTGGTATAGGTGAGAGGGTCAACCCTCCTTGATGATTTGGGACGAGAATTGACCACTTTTTGACACTTGGATCATGCATTTTCAGTAGTGAAGAAAATTGACACATATACCAAGGCGCTAATTTGTGCACTTTCAAGAGGGTGAGTTGCTACTTTTTGACTTGTCATGGACCTTTGAGACACTTGGCATCATCCTTGGTTGGAGCACTCCATCTCTTGAGGCTTCATCATGGTTTGACTATTCCTTGGAGGAAGAGTTGCTATTTTTGACTTGTCAAGCATTTGGATAAGGTTGTTACATCATGTTAATTGGGTTTTGGACCAACCCTTATTACTTTGACTACCTCTCCTAGGGTGCTCCTCTCTTTTGTCCACTTATCTTGGAGTGAGTTGCTAGTTTTGACTTGTCAATGAGGTTGTTACAGCATTGAATGGTCAAGAGCTCGGGTTGCTATTTTTTACCATGTCATTAGAGGATTTAACAACTCTCTCATCTATATAAGAGAGACTCCTCTCATTGTACTCTTATTGCTAGAACTTGGAATAATGAAGCTTTCCCTTGCACTTCTTATCTACCTTTCTTATGTTAATTATATGGGTTTAGTTGTAAAGTAATTTAACGTTTAATGTGAATGATTCTAAGTAATATCTGCTTATGTTCAAGTTATAAACATGCATGATGATTTAAGTACATTTCCTTTATAATGCTACATGGTTTCACTTAGGAGATAACAATTTTTTTCAGCATTTGGTAATTGCAGCTTTGGTAGACTGTGTAGTTCATTTTGTAGGTTTTATTAAGGGAATTGTCAATACTTGAGATCTTCAACTTGAGCATTAGAATAGGTTATACTTGGTTATCAAAGACTAAGACTATGGTGTGGACAATCCCATCAACTTTTGCTCTTTGATCACCAAGAGTCTCACCTTCTTCTTTAATGACCAATGCCCTTTCATTGGATTATAGGCACTAATCAAGAGACCTTCTTACTATATTTTTTCAGCCAACAAAAACATTAATTATTTTTGAAGCACTTGATTTTAAAAATCTGGAAAATTAACATTTGATCTCATACATTAAGACAAGTGAAGAACACATAAATCATCCCTTTTGGGGTTGCAATTCAATTCACTATTCGTGTGTTATAATGGTTACATGGTTACCTTGGCTACTAAGTTGCAAGAAATGTCCAAACCCCCCTCGTACCAAGCTCGTTTCCGGTCTGAAACGCTGAAAGGCGTGTCATACGCGCTTAAAACGCGTTTCAAACCGTACGATACCGTACCACGATGGTGAAACGCATATCGTACAAATTGAAACACATTTCAAACGTGTATCACCTCCCTCACGCCGCGTTTCACACTCGGATTAAGGCAAAACCGGGCCCAGTTGACATTTCGGGTGTCTTTTTCACCGGTTTAATTGCTTAGGTCGAGTTTAGTGAGGCCGAATAGGGTTTAGCAATCAAATTGTTTTTATAAAATGAAGAAATAACTGAATATCTTCACATGTCTGCTGCAGCCGGTGTTCAACTCTCCTTCACGAGTTTGACAGGTCGATTCACGGGTTTATCCCTTCATCATTTCGCGAGTTCACGGGTTCATCCTTCATCATTTCGTGGTCTACTTCACAACCCCCTTCATGGGCTTCCTCATCCGCGGACCTAACTCTTCACGGGTTTATCTTTGCTTTCGCGGCGACGGCGACTGCGACTTCATGGAAATGCGATGGTGAGTTTGAACTTTGAAGAAATGGAGTTTTGCTAGTTTGTTCCATCGATTTTGCAGGTTGATAATTTAATTATTAATCTGTTTCATTGATGTGTTTTGCAGGTAGAGGGCGGGTCGACTCCATCGATTTGCAATTTTGCTGCTACAGCAGCCCTCCGATTTTCCATTTTTCACCAGTGATTTGCTGCTACAGCAATCCGATTTTCCATTTTTCAGGAGTTATTTGCTGCTACAGCAATCCAAATTTCCAGATTCGTGGCATTTTAGGGCAGCAGAAGTCACTTCTTCCATCGATTTCACCAGCGAATTTGCTACAACCACCATTTTTAGGCAGCTGAAACAAACAGGTTTTCCAGTTTTGTGGCATTTTAGTGCAACAGCAGTGCCATTTTGGTGTTTAGTGGTGAGCAACAGCCAACAAGCAATCTGTCAGGGTTTTGTTTTTTTTATTTGGTTTATGCTTCCTTTTTAACAATTTTAATGCTAATTTGTTTTCAAATTTCAACTTTATTATTTTTTTGCAGACAGCAGAAGCAATGGCTGCCAATCAAGAAGCCACTTTTCCTCCACTACCTAAGGCAAACAAAAGAGCTGACTATTACCCATTATGGAGGCATGTTAAGAAGATTGCAAGAATTCCAAGTGGTGGTTCATGCGAATGGCGTTGCAAGCTTTGCAATGGCCTGTATAAGGGCTCTTACCCAAGAGTGAGGGCACATTTTTTGCATGAAACAAGTAAAGGGGTTGACAGTTGCATGAAAACAAGTGATCCAGGGGAAAGGAGGAAGTTTGAGGATGAACAGCAAGAGGCTGATAAGGTTAAAAGAAGGCATGATGAGCTTAATAATGCCTCACGTCAAGCTCCGTCCATGGAGCCAAGGATTGTGCTGGAAGCAAGGAAGAGGAAGGCAGCTCAGAGTCAAATACAGGGACATGCATCAAAAATCAGTAATAGTCCTGTTATCACATATATAGTAGCCGGGCTACCATACATTCTTTTTCAGATTTCAGAGCACCTATTCAACCAGTTCCTTTGCATTTGAGATGTTGAGATGAGCATCTATATGGATCATTATCAGATTTTGGACAACATATGTATTCCCCATGCCATGACTAAGTTTCAGGACAATCAGAGAGAGGACTGATGTAGCCATTTAGCCATTTATACAGAGCAGTCAGTAGTGCCAAAAGTTACAGCAGCAGTTTCAGAGGACAGATTTTGGTTCAAATGATGAGCATTCAGGTATATGACTCAGGAGGTATATTTTGGTGTTATGGTTATGTTGCTTTTATGTCCATTTTCATAGCATGTCTTAGCATTTAGTATCATGATCTGGCGATCATATAGATATGTGGACCTGGTTGCACTTTATATATATATATATATCATATTTTCCCTACTCAGATTTAGAAGGTCTTGACCTATACTCATCGGTTTTACCCTCCCTAGGGAGATTAGAGGTGATCATTCCCACCATACTTTGGCTTGCTAGTGTTGGTCTCATTATTCATTGACTTCATCCATCCATTACCTACCCAGTTTGTTCATTACCTTGACTTACTATTTGACTAGTGGCATGGAGGACCTTCCCCCACTGTAGCCTCTGTATTGGATAAGCTTCCCTGTTTATTGTGTCTCGGCTCTGAGTTGGTGACAAAACTTGCTTCGGTAAGTTGGATTGTAGGCCTAAATCATTCTAGTCGGTTGCCCCGATGTCTGGCATTGGTCGAAGTCCCCCTAGTCACTAAAGATGTTGTTGGCTAAACCTGAAACGGATAGTACTGCCATGAATGCAAATGAAATATTATGAAAAGCCAAATGAACCTGGCAAAGAAATATCAAATGTTATATCTATTGTGAAAAAGCCAAATGAACCTGGCAAGGAAATATCAAATGTTATATCTTTTGTGAAATGTAAAATACCTAGGTAAACAAGTTGTCTGTGACACACCTAGAAGTGCTCAGGTAAACAAGTGCCCTAAAAACACACTTGCAGCAAGAAGCCTAAAATAAATGTAAATCTATGCAATGAGTTTATAAACACACATAGATCAAAGGCTATGGAAACTCAGGGCCCAAAAAGCAATGGAACTTAAATTCTATATCAAAAAGATTATTGGCCCCCTTTGTATTATGGATTGTGCGCATCTGCTAAGGTGAATAAACACTCTTTGAACAACTTACCCATTTGTGAGACACCGCCATTCCCTATGTTATTGCTTGTCCATTATATGCTATAGTGTCTATTCCCTTTCCATATCCAAAGTGTCACAATGTTGAATCAGTAAGTCATCCCTTGGCCTAGCCACTTTATTTCTAAGCCTTCACCCTTCACTAGCAAATTGATCACAACTATGAAGTGAGTATAGTCTTGAAAGTCTAGTCTGAGTAATAATAATAATTAATAACCTTATATATTTGGATTTAGATCGCCAGTAATGATTGCTACTTGTTATAATTGCTATATGAATGGATTGTAAAGCATGTTTTAACCTTTGACACCTTGCAGCAGCTTGATGACAGTTTGAGTCATATTTTGGTCATGTTGACTTGGTCAAACCTCAGTTTGACCAAAAGTCAACCACAGGACATGAGGTGGCAGACCTCAAATGTTATAGATAGATGATATATGGTCCGGTACAGGTCACCATGGTGGGCTTATGCAGTGGTTTAAGGCTTGTGATGATGATTTGTGCCTTTCAGCACTTTTACAGATTATTATTATTTGGTCTGCTAGATATGATGAGCATTTATTTTGGACCATGCAGAGGTTTAAATGGTGTATGAGTACACATCTTAGATAGATTTGGACCTTCTGAGTCCAATGAGACAGTCTGTTTTCAGTTCCGGGCAGTTACAGTGATGATGGAGCCTCAGTAGGCTATCCTAGTGCAGTTTTGGTCTGTCGGAGACCTTGTCAAAGCAGTGATGGGATTCACTTGGTTCACCTAGGGCGTTGTGCATGGAGGGGGTGGTCCAGCCACTTGTTATTACCATATTACCCCCCTCCTAGACTCATTGGTGAGCTCACCTTGACAGCGCAGGCACTCTAGGAGGCAATTTGGGCAGTTTCACACTTCCCAAGGCAGTCCAGAAACGGTAAAAATGGCTACTGAGGAATTCGATTTGGGCTACTGAGGCAAAGTTTTGGCATGGGATGATGAGTGATGATGAGTGGGATGTCTTCCACACCTTCTCCAGTAGTTTCAGCTTCATCGAAACCCACATCCATCACTTATGGCACTTTCTGAAAATTTCTAGAGCCTCCTAAGGCTCACGATTTGTCCATAAAGGCACGATTTGGTACTTTGATGATTATTTTATTGATATTGTGCTATGGGGATTGACCAAGGGTGTCTAAAATTATCCTTTGGACCCACCATAAGCTAGATCTATTATTTTGTCATCATGATTTGGTGGGATCCCCTCTCCTAGGGTGAATTTGTCCACTTATTGTTATATTTTAT
Organism: Larix kaempferi; assembly: GCA_027924585.1. NCBI lineage: Eukaryota > Viridiplantae > Streptophyta > Pinopsida > Pinales > Pinaceae > Larix > Larix kaempferi. The sequence continues at coordinate 39,196,940 of BSBM01000858.1, read as the reverse complement.
TATTGATCCATGTATTTTATTGTTGAGCTCATCTCAACCATTGATTAGATCTTTTGATCTTTTAATCTTAGCCACTCATTCAAAAAGTGGTTAGGATTATGGCCTCTCTCCCTCCTATTTAAGGAGAGAGCTTCTCATTGTAAAATCATCTAGAGATCTTGGCTATGGGCTCTTGGAATAAAATTTCTATCTTTTGGAGTACATGCTTGGGTTTGGACTCTGGAGTGGATGTTGGTTGCTTTGATTGTAAATGCTTTTGTCCATTGCACTGGAGGATCTATTGTAGCTATCTTGCATATTTTGCCATATCTTTTTACAGGTTAAGAGGACGTTTTTGACAAGTGCGAATTGGTGCGGAGGCTTTCCCTTCAAGCTTGGAGGAAGACGTTTTGGTTAAACAGGGAGTGGTTTTGTCTTTGTGCCAACTATTCTTTGCTTATCTCTCTCTTGCTTGTATCTACCTTCAACATGTTAAACTGATTAATGCTTTGCTCCTTGGTTTTGACAGGTTAGAGGGACACACATGTGGCTTGGAAAAATCGATTTGGCAAGAGGGTTTCAAAAATTCTTCAATTGATCTTTGGCAAAAGTAATCCTCATCTCAACTAGCATTCATCTCTTCATCCAGGTATGCTCCAAAGGTATGGTCTTCTTCTTCCTTGGCTTATCCATAACTTCTAGATCATAAAAACCCTAATTGATTAAAACCCTCATTTTTACTTTTTCTTAGATCTACTTGGATCTAGCCTAGCTTTTGGAAAGATATTAAAAACCCACCTCTATAGTATCCACGGCAATTCGGATCCATAGTTTGGTGGTGATTGGGTTCCATTTGACACACTTTTCAAGGCAAAGAAGCCCTCTTGAGGCAAATCGCACCCCTTGGGAGAAGCTAATTGGGTTAGATCTAACACATGGGTAGGTGAGATCCTACTTGATTCATACTCTCCTCACTTGATAACCTACCCCTAGTGCTTCACCTTGTTGATTTTTTCCTTGTGGGCCCCATTCCTCATTTTGAGGGTTGTGCCCCACTTGGGTCAATTTGGTGATGCATTTTAAATCTTAGATCTATGGAGATCTAGCCATTGGATGCCCTTGATTTTCAAGATCCACATTGATAGTTGCCTAAACTACTTGGATCTAAACTTTGGTGGCCTTTGGGTTTGATTTGACACACATTTCCATGCTTTTAGCCCTCCTTGGGCAAAGTCGCACTCCTTGGGTGTTTGAGTTTGTCCACTTCTAGGACATGGGTGGTTGAGATCCCATTGGATTTGAAACAAGCATACCTTGAAACCCCTACCTAGTATCTCACTTTGTGAAGTTTTGCCTCGGGGGTATCATTCCTCATTTTGGGGGATTGTTGTCCACTTGGGTCACATGGTGAAATATTAGATCTACTAAGATCCAACCATCACATCTTGAATAGCCCACTTGATTTGCATCCTAGGTGTCCCGATCTACATTTCCACGTCTCTTTTTACTCCATTAGCCCATCTATCAAGGCACTAGTCCACCTAGGGCAATTCGCACTCCTTAGGAGTTGTGTCATCTCCTAGATCCCATATGTGGATATCTCTAATTTCATTTTAGATCCATAGATCTACTTATTACATACACCTTGGTACCATTTGCACCCTTAACTTCACCTTGTGGGTCCCATTTGAACCATTTCCATATCCCAAGGGAGTGGGCCCCACTTGTGTATTTTATGGTACTAGATCTTGTCATCTTATCTCATCATGTGGCCTAAATCTTTCATTGGTTGAAACATAAGTCATTCCCTAAGCCTCTTTCAACCACATTTAAACTTCTAGATCCACCTAACCTTGCATTGGTTACCGGAACTTGTCTTTTACATATCCCTAGGAACCTTTGTTTGGGTCCAATCATCTTTGATTGGTTATAGGGTCTCCCCCTAGGTCTTGATTCATCTCGATCTAAAGTGAAGAGTGCCTCGGTTGATGTGACTCCCATCTTGCATTGGGAACCGTGGCATCTCTTGGGTCACCTCTTCAGTTGTCTATCTCCTCTACCATCCCGGATGGGATACCACTAGGGACAACTACAAGTTGTGTGATAACAAGTCCTTCTCCTTCAATTCAAGACAACAGGATAGCTAAAATGGTGAATGTGCAGGGGAGGGAAGAAGCTGAAACAAGAGTTGCTAGAGCGCTTTATGCTTGTGGATCCCATTCAATGTGGTTCGGTCTCCTTATTGGCAAGACATGGTTAGGGCAATTAACACTGCTCCCAAAGGGTTCAAGGGGCCCAACTATGAAAAAGTACAAACCGATCTCCTAAAAAAAGAGAAGGAGCTCTTAGAGGATGTTCTATCACCTATTCGTTCTTCTTGGGGTAGCTCCAATGTTACCATTGTCTCTGATGGATGGACAGATACTAGGCGAAGACCATTGATAAATATTATTGCCACTTCACCAAAAGGAGCAATGTTCCTAAAGGATAAAGACTGTTCAGGGGAGGTAAAGGATGCTCCTTTTATTGTTGATGTTATAATGGCAGCTATTGAGAAAATAGGGCCTAGTAAGGTGGTGCAAGTTATCACGGATAATGCACCGGTTTGCAAAGCTGCGGGTCTAATTATTGAGAGCAGGTATGACCACATTTTTTGGACACATTGCATTGTCCATAATCTGAATTTGATCTTAGAAGAAATTGACAACAAAGTTCCATGGATAAAGGAACTAACAAGGCAAGCAAGGGAGATAATTAAATTCATCACCAACCACCACCAGTCTCAAGCAATATTTCGAGAATTCTCCAAATTAGAGTTGTTGAAAGTTGCTGAGACAAAATTTGCCTCCAACTTCATCATGTTGTGTCGCCTCGTTGAGGTTAAGCAACCATTAGTTTCTATGGTGGTGAGTCAACTTTGGGTTGAGTGGAGGCAGTCAGATTCAGAGCGGGGTACTATGGTGCGCAGGTTGTGCCTTGATGAGGAGTGGTGGAGCAAAATAGATTTCTTGCTCAAGTTCACAGGGCCCGCGTTTGAGCTTCTCCGCAGTGCGGACACAGACCAACCTTTCTTGGGAGAGGTATATGATGGCATGGACACCATGGTTGAGAAAACTATGGAAATCATTTCACAAGAGAGTCCTCATCTATTATTTGTTGAGGCTCAATCTGCTGATTTAGTGTAGAAAATCATGGTTGAGAGGTAAAACTTTTACTTTTATTGCTGATTTGTTTAATTTTTTTATTGCTGATTTGTAAAACTTTTATTGCTGATTTGTAAAACTTTTACTTTTAAACTTTAAAGTTTGTCTTTTTAATTTACTATTCCCATGTTGATTTGTTTTCTTTCTCACAACCTCAGGTGGAACAACTTCAACACTCCACTTCACACTTTAGCACATGCCTTGAACCCGAGATTCTATGATGAAGACCTCATTGCTCAAAGCAATGGGAAGAGGAAGGCTCCACATAAGGATAGAGAGGTGGCCAATGGAGTGAAAAAAGCTCTTACGAGAATGTTTCCAGCTGATCTACATAGGGAGGTGAAAAAATAATTTGCTAGTTTTGCTGCAGGATTGGATGATTATTGAGACATATAGCTTTGGATGAAAGAAGCACCATGAATCCAGTTAGGTGGTGGATCTGTCATGGAGCAAATGGTGTACATTTGCAGACCCTTGCCATTCGTATTCTTTCACAAGTGGCAAGCTCTTCATCGGCAGAAAGGAATTGGAGCACCTATGGTTTTATTCACTTTGTGAAGCGCAATAGGTTGGGTTCACAAAAAGCTGAGGATCTTGTTTATGTGCACTCCAATCTTCGCCTTGCATCTCGTAGAGGTCCAGAATATAGCTCGGGGCCTTGTAAAGATTGGGATGTGGAACCAAAAGCTGTTGACTTGGACATATCTCTTGCTGCATTGAATATTGTTGATGAACCTAGAAGTGGAGTTGGAATTTCTTCCTCCAATCCACATTCCTCTGTTGAGAGTGCATCTTGCTCCATTTTTTAGGAAGACTATGATGTTCAGGATGATGACTATTAGTATTTACTATTAGTCTTTGACTCTTTGAGTCTTACTCTTTAGTTTTTACTAGCTTTTGCCATGTTATAGTTATCATATATGTGTTGACAGTTCGCATTTTCATATATGTAGCACTATAGTCTATACTCTGTAGCCTCATATATAAAGGCTGATTTTGGATATTACTATTTGGCATTTGCCATTTGGAAACTTGCATTTTATAATAGAAATGGAGTGATGGACTTATGAATGAAATGTGATGACTCATGAGTAAAAAATTAAAATGTGATGTTATAGTTAAATCAAAATGTTTGAAGTTTGAAATTATCATTAATGATTTATCACTTGTAAGTTGTCATTTATGTTTCACATTTAATTTGTTAATATATATAATTATATAATTATATATATATTATATATTTATATATATATATATATCACGTTTCCCCGTTTCCTAAATTTTGGGGGGTCGCGTTCCCGTATCGGATACACGTTTCCGTTTCCCCGTATCATGCAACTTAGCTTGGCTATGATTTAAAGCTAAAATGAGATTAATGATTTACTTTTAGATTTTTGTTTAGTTTACCATGGTTAATTTTGTTCATCTTTCAATAAACTAAACTTTAATTTGTTTTGGAGTTGTTTACAAATTATCATTATTTGTTGGCCCACATAGGCTGCCTAACCCATGCGTCACCCAGGCCCGCACCATCAATACGGATGTGATAGATGGGCCTCAGATGGAGGAGATGGAGAATAGGGAGGATGGGACAGATGGGCAAGTGGCATCCCCACAAAATGATGGAAGTGAAAGGGAATGGTACGTGGAAGGGAATGGCGTACATGGAAGAAGGACGCCGGCAAGCTATGTGGTCACCAAGGATGTGAGCCCTTCAAACCACCCTCCCTCGCACAACCAGTGCACATTATAAATTATGTTGGCAGCTCGAGTCTCCAACCTGAACTTATGATTTCGAACCATGGAGATAATCTACAAGCGTGAGACTTCATGATTATTCTGGTCAGTTGCCAAGCCAAAGACGCTGGGACCACAAACATGAAGAGGAAACAAATTCCCTTCTCTCAGTCCGCGAATTTGTTAGAAGGTTTCCTTAGTTGTTGTCGTGACATTCTCTGTTGCTTTGCTCTGATAAAAGCCAAGGGGAGCCTAGAGGACACTCCAGTCGAGAAGAGGGATGGTATGAGAACCAGAAGGGTTCGCCAAGGGGAGCCTAGAGGACACTCCAGTTGAGAAGAGGGATGGCATGAGAACCAGAAGGGTTCGCCAAGCTACAAAGAATTCCTATGGGCAGGAGAAATCGTGTGATATCAAGCGGGCTAGACATACAACTAATTTTTTTCGGGAGCAGATATCGGAGATTGCAAAGAAGGAAATTGCGTCGCTAAAAGAGGATATTCGGGGAGACAAGGAATTCATCCCTGAGGCGCAGAGGTTTGAGGAGCTTGAAGGATGAGTTCTTGACCCTGAGAACACTAGGGGCAGGCTTTCCCTCTACAACAGAACTATAGACCTCTACTGGTCCGTAAAGACCCTCTTGGGAAAGACACTAACAGACAGAAGGGAAGCCTATGGAGACCTCCTGGGCTAGCTGGATGAAATCCACTCGAATATTATTCCTCTTGGAGAAGTCCCATATCAGCTGAAGGCTATTGTAGCAAAACAAAATCTTCTTGTCCAATACATGGGCATCAAATTTAAAATCACCAGGGTAGCTAAGGAGCCTCAAGCGTTGGCCCCAGATCTACACCAATTCATCAATTTGGAGGAGGATAACGACCAAGAAGTTGCTCCTATTGGTCGAACTCATGGGCCATCCTCACTGGGTCCTCCGACATTCTAAATGGTCACCCTCTAGTAGCTTTTGACCATACTTCCTCTCAGTTTTATTTTTGCATTGTATCGAAAAGGGTTTTCGGGGATATGAATAGCTCTAGGTCTTTAGATTTTCATTACTATATTTTGGATCGCTGGACATATGATTTACTCTTTGCTACTCTCTGGTACTCTCAATTATATGGTTTTAAATTCATACACTCTCTATGCAGCTCTCAAGTTGTTCTATTTTCCTTCGGGAGGAGCACTTGAGAGCTCGGTTTGTATATTTTGTGCTTTTACTGTATGCTAATAGAATAGAAGGCTCTACCTTACTTGCAAAAAAAAATATCATCATTTTTACTATAAAACAAACATTTTCCTAATGTTATTTCAGATCTTTACTTGTTTTACATGGTATATTACTATTTCAGATCTGAAATTGAATAGCACTTGCAAGTAACTAAGCACTTATATCGCCTTTTATTTTCAGCACTTAGTTACTTCTTTCTTTTCAACACTTTGCTTACAAATTCTATTTTTATAAGTTGCTGGAAAATTTATGTTTTTTTAACCATATAATCTCACTTGGAAATACATCTTTTAGGTTAATAACAACCTTAAATTGTTGGTTTATTTCTAGAATGAATAAATGACCTTGTTTATGGTTTATTGAGTTATATTTGTAGGATTCATTTCAGAATTCATTTACAATTTTCTTTCAAGCTTTAAATTAGCAACTTCATAATCTTTATTATGCTTTAAAGCTTTATTTCCATTGTTGGTTATGTATATTTAACTCATCACTAACCATACACTACAACAGCAATGTCATCTTGATCAATACTTGTTAATGGGATGCACTTCACTTATTCATCTAACACTTATTGATCTAATTTATTGCAACAAGTTTATCACTCTTTAACATTGGCAAATCACTTAATGATCTCATGTTGCTTACTTTCACTCGTTTCATATTGCAAGCAAGTTAGCAACTTAATGGATTCATGGATGTTGCTGTAAGATTTTTTCACATATGTTCCATAATCCAACCTTAAAATAAGTTATTTGCTTTATATCCTAGACTTAGTTGCACTAGGGAATCCCCCCTTAGTGGTTTATCCAAGACAATAGAAGTGTAGGGAAGTAGAATGTAATATACTAACTGATATTTCTGTCTGTTTATGGAGTTTTTGTTGCTTGCTAGTAGTCTTTATGGCTCAATACTTGAAGCAAACATGAATGCATGTACTGAACTATGCTTGCATGAGCATGCATGCAACTGCATGGGTTTGCCAACCCCTAAATAACCCAAATAATCAGAAATGCTATAAAATAGGGATAGAAAAGATGCATGTATGTACCATCAGGTGAAGTAGTGGATATACGTCAATATGAGACCAGCATACAAGAATTGTGCCAAGGATCGGACGAGATATGAGAAGATCTCTCTCCAATAATGCGCCCTTGTGGTAAATGCGCCCTCCTCAGAGTAAGAAGTGGATAATAACTGCTCCAATGATGCTAGAATGCTGCCAGAAGCTAGTACTAGGGTTATATTACCCCTCTGATCAATATGGAGTAAGCATGCAGAGCATGCATGAAATCTGAGACCTAATGCGAACTGCCTCCTCAAGGAAAGTTGCCCAAGCAGGAGAAGGCGCCCTCTGAATAATGGTGATGTTGATAACTAGCTCCTGGATCCGAATAGGAAGCCCGTCTTACAGGATTAGGGTAATAGTGTTGCTCTCGGAAGGATGAAGCCAACATGCAGGCAAAAGGATCCCTGTGTGATGAGATATGAAGGTATCTCACTTGTATAATTCACCCATGCAAAGATAGCGAGTTCCCTTGATCCGTATATAGCTTGAAACCTGCAGAATGCTAAAGAATGATACCTGATGATAGTAGTAATGTTGAATCTGGATGATCCAACCCTGACAGTGACTAGGGCAGATAGATTTCGCTGCCGAAATACACTGAATGGTTGAGTGGTGTGCCCTCAACCCTAAACTGGCTCTCTGAGGCTGAGCTCTCCAAGTCGACTTCTCAAATCAATAATCAAATAAGCGGACCTTACTCACTCACTTTATCTTTCTTTTATAACTTTCACATGGTTTGACCTAACTTTTGCATGACTAGGTTGCTTTTCTCTTCTAATTTCTAGTTGACTTGCATGCGGTGCTTTCTGTGTGTATGAAAGCTCAATAAAGGTGTTTCAGTGCATGCATCATGAAATATGGCCCACATGCCATGCATGCAGGTGGCCCCTAGTTCCTGTGGCCCTTATTTACCTACTGATGATCTAATAACCATGATTTAAGATCTTCTTATGGTGTAAATGGCATCAATCCTCAATCAATTCCCTGAATGTCAATACCCGCTCTAACCTATGGGAATTAGATAGGTTAGCAGGATGGTCCTCTGTGCTTAAGCAGAAGAGGACATTACATAGAAGTAGGTGACAGCTACTCTATTTCCATAGTTGCACTTGGCCTAGGTGACAACTACTCTATTTCCAGAACCCTTTTGAGTCCTTGCATTTGGGGTGCTAGTTTTTGTGGCAACAGGTATCATTGTACCCCAATAATCAATGAAGTTCAACACACTCAAATAATTTACAACAATGTTGCAAATATCATTTCAAGGAATATATCATTGAGGGTGCAATGAGAAACTTATCAAAAATGTCAAGAAAAATATCGGTAAAATATTGACAAGCATAAACTTGGACCCAAAAAACTCTGAAAAATTGAAAAAATCAGCAACCTCAAAAACTCGAACAACAATAGATATATCAAGAAAATTGGAGATATTTGCAAGCCACTTGTTACACCTCATATTGTATGAGGTTTCATATTGTGATTTCTATCAGATTGTAGGGGTGTTTTCAGCTAGTCCCTTGAAGCTTTGAATGGACTTTGGGGGATACATCTTCATGGAGCATCTTCTCTTCTTTGGGATGGATGAAGATCTTTGGGTGGAGGATGGTGATTTCTCTGTGGTTGATGGTCTACATTGATGGTTTTCTCGTCGTTGGATGTTACCTTCAGGCACTTGCTTCATTTGCTTTGACCAATGACATATGGATGATTTCCAGTGATAGTTTGCATGATAATGTTGGGTCGTCAATGTCACTAGGAGAGAATATTCTTGATGGTCCACTTGGTTGGATGTATGGGGACATGCTTGATGTGGATGGATGTAGGTTTTGATGTAATGTGGTGGTGCACTTTGCCTTGGCGGGATTTCCCTAGGTGATATGATTTTATATTATGACATTTGCTAGACATCACCTAGGTGGAATGTGTAATTGATGATGTTAGTACATTTGTCGATGTGTACTTCCTAGGCTTCAATAAAAAATGGGGGGCACTACATGCATCTTTGGTGATCAAGCCTTTTTATAAGATTTGTTGGCGTATTAATCATGCATTAGTCCTTTGGTGGTGCACCCTAGTTTTAAACTTAGGAGGAGCTTATAAGTGGTCATTATGTTCTTATCACAGTGGGCTTTCACTATGAAGAACAACATATATGCATGACACAACACTTGATGGAGTGCACCCCCTTATTGGCACACATGTTCATGGTGATTTAATTAGTCGGTGACTAATTGGAGGTTGGACTATGGTTTTATTAAAGTATGAGCCTTTGCGCACACATGTTGAAGTTGATATAACCATTTTATGGTTTCTTTAATCACTTTGAAGGCTAATTACTTGAGTGCCCTTCCTCATTGGTTTGCTTTCACACTTGGATTAGGATTCTTGGAGATGAATTATGGGGTTTTACTAGAGCACTCCTCTTTGGCAAAAGTTGCACGGCACGTGGAGGAGTATTTATTATTCATTGATGAGAAGTATAACAACCTTGGCACACTTCTCTAGGTCACTTCCCTCTTATGCACTTGGTTATGGGGAAATCAATAAATGGTTTTGAAAACAACACATGGTTTTGGAATATGCATGCATACTTTATCGTTTGTTGGTTGTTGGAGGGGGTTATATGGCACATTTGTTTAGGGTGTACCTTTCCTAGGTGGCCCCTTCTTCATGATGCATGATCAAAGTTTCACTTGACATTATTCTCTCTCTTAGCACACTGTTTTGGCTCACACGTGTGGAAATTCTCCTAGAGTGTGTTACCCCCAATTTTGTCATGGGTATCCACATGTGATTTTCATCACACATTCAGCACGGGGTTACAGGTTGATGGAGGTGATTTATGCCTTGGATTCTTGAGAATAGAGTTTTGCTTCACGTTGTGATGATGCTCTAGCATATGATTGGTTGATGGATCTTCATGATATATTTGGGCTAGTAGCTATGGGATGTGTCCTCTCATGATGTTTGGTTATTGATGTGCTCTCGTATGGATGATGTTACATTTGTTTATGAAACATTGATCACTTTCTTGTGGAATGCCTTAGTGATTTGGGTTTGATTTGGCATCTAAATCACATGCACTATCCTTACACATGGAGCGCTTGGTTGGTTTTCATGGTATAATGGCATTAAGAGGCTTGTCCATGTGAGCACTCTGTCACATCATTAGATGCAAGCAAACAATTCCTCAGTCCATCATACTTGCAGAGTTCGATACTCGCCCCTTCCGACTTGAGGCAGTGTTCCTCTCACTCTTACACCGCCTTCAGAGCTTCGCTAACTCAACACAAGGGCACGATCAATACCCGTACTTAGCCTATCTCCCATCACAATCCATTGCCTTGGCTAGCCCTTTGGGTCATACTAGATCTTGGTACACAGGTGTCACAAATCTTTTAGCATCAATTGGCATTACAATGGACCGACTTCTTCCATTTTGGTATTCCTTAGACACACCTGGCCGTCTCTTACCTACCAGGGAGGAGTTGAACAGAATCACCCGAGACGACATCTATAGACAGTTCGTGCTGGTCACTTGGATCAACCCCCAAGGCGGGTTATGTCCAAAGATGGCCTTTTATGCTGCACATTTCATGGATTTGAGAGATGGTCTCATCATTCGGCCCCATTACACCCTCCGCCATTGGACACATGCTCTTCGTATCCCTTTGGGTTCGTTCAGAGTGGGTTCTAATCGTCTCAAGGTTGAGACCGATCACCAGATCGACCAATCAGACAAGATCTGCTAGTTTTACCATCTTCGAGAGGTCAATCTTAAATTTTGGGTTAGGTTAGGGTTTGATGCAGAGAAATCAAAATTTCATATACTTTAATGCACAATTAAATATAACAAACTAGTACTGAAGCAGAATATAGTACAGCAGTAACTAAACAAGATAATTTTAAAACATAATTTTCATCTCTTTCAACTTTAACACTACCAAGTAGGTCCCCGTGTTAAAGTAATCTTCAATAACATGCAATCAACAGTAGTAGAATAACTAACAATAATATGTCTAATAATAAGAAGAACAAGTTAGAGCACTTACCTGGAGTGTGGGACCCTTCCAATTTTTATACTCAGAAGAATTTACTTTCAGAATGGACTGTGCCTCTCAGAGGCTAGTCAATCAGAGGTTCGTACTAAAGAGTAAGTACAAACCTGAGAGAGAGAGATGATAGGTTGGAGACAATAGCAGTGAAAGTCAATGATAGTCAAACCACAGTGGCAATCTCAATCAAAACTCAACATAATAGATCAGACCTCAATAAGTCTCAACACCATAGATCTAACTACAATTAAGTCTCAACACATAGGTTTGACCACAAACAGGATCTCAACACAGAGTTTAGACCACAGATAAATCTCAATGCATAGATCTAGCCCTAAATACATCTCAACATATAGATCAAGTCTCAACAGTATAGATCTGGCCATAAATAGGTCTCAACATACCAAATCAAGTCTCAGCAGTATAGATCTAGCCCTAAATAGGTCTCATCATACCAGATCAGTCATCAGACCTATAGGACTCACGACTCTCACTAAAAAGATAGCAGTAGGCTACAACCACCCTAATCAAGTCACAGCCACCTTCAAGCAGACTTGCAGTAGGCAGGATGGACTCACGAGTGACTAGACAGATCTCCGAGGCTCACAGCTAAGTCACACAAAGGCAGATCGAACTCCAATAAGACCACAACAATCAAATCGCACCCCTTATCAGGCAAATCAGACCCCTTATCAAACAGATTGGACCTCAATCAAGCAGATCGGACCTCACAGAGTCACGGCTATCAACAACAGGCTCACGGGTTAGCAACAGCAGTCATCAAAAGGCTCACGATTCAGTCATCTATGGCAGCAGTAAACCCTTAAACAAACCCTAGCTGTAAATGAGCCTACACAACAGTCACTTTAGATCAGATCTAAGATAGGAGGTAGAGTTCAGCAAGTGTGCAGCCTCCAAAACAGGTGAGCAATCAGCAGAACTAACCTTAAAACCTTTGACGTCAAGCAGAGCTGAGATGTGTTGTGTACATGACAAAATGAGGAATATTGGATCTTAACTTCTAGAAAGGTCATTAATTAAATCTTTAGGGTTCCATTAAATTAGGAGGGTACCAACAATTAAGGGTTAAGACACCAAATAATAATATATAATTAAAGTGTCTTAAGTGGGTACCAACACATAAGGGTCAAAACAATAAAGTCACATAAAATATAAATACGGTGACTTTAGGTGGGTACAAGGGTCAAGTCACCACATATAAAATAATTAGGTGAGGATAAGAGTTACAACTTAAATCATAAAACAAGGAGTGGTACATGACCCACAACCCTTAGGACCAAAGGGTGTACCACTAAGGTGTGTAAGCAACCCTATTACCCATAAGACCAAAACATCAAGGTGGTACAAATCAAGACAACTCAAGGTGGGTAGATAACCCTCCTAACCACAAGACAAAGTCAACAAGGTGGAAAAAACCAAGGGTGAACAAATAAGGTGGGGGGGTACAACCAATCATCTCTCTCTCAAATGTACAAGTGTTCCATACACTAACTGAAAGTTCATCATCACTGCATAAGGAAGGTACACACTGAATGATATGATCCTGTGGTTCTCCAGACTGCTCCTAAGGTCAAATGCTAGTGACACCATCAAGGGGTGGCCAGTCCCTTGAGAATACCATCTAGCTCAACCATCTCGAAGACCTAGGAGAGGAGGACATCACACATCATCATCTTGGTTAACTGGCCAAGATCCACCTAGATAACTAACCAGGAATGTACCTGCAGGAACTACTTGGTCCTCGTGACCAAGAATCTGCCCGGTCCCAGACTAGAAGGCCTCTGTCTCAACCTGCAAGACCTACTTGGTCCTCATGACCAAGAAATTGTCTGGTCCCAGACCAGAATACCCTAGAGACAAATAAGGTCCCTAACCACATGCTGGGGACTTTTCCATGTCATCAACTTGCTTGGTCCCCGACCGAGAACCCCAGGAGACAGTTGGGGGCCCTAAGGTACCTTCTAGGGACTTACTCTTTACTCTGCCTAGTTAACTTACTAGGAACCCTAGTTAACTAACTAGGGTACCACCCTCTCCGAGAATGGGTATCGCAACTGCACTAACATTAACAGTCGAGACCAAGGAGCATTTCATTTTTTAGTGTCCCATCTATTACGAGATTCGCAAACGATTCCATTGTCTTTTCAAGGACCTTCTTCTCGCAGAGTCCTAGTCTTTGGCTAGTTTTATCAGGTATCTAGATCATAGATATATGTCCTTATATTTGCAGGAGGTCCTCCGGCTCCAGCCCTCCTCCTCCAACAACATTCGCAGTCAGGACCAACCTCCACTCGGCAGATGACTTCTTTCTTTCCGATGCTCCCCTCCTCTAGGGCCACCAAGGGACCGACAAAGGACAGTACTATCTCCGACCGCATATCAGTTAGGACTTGACAGACCACCTCTACATCCATCCGACCCCAACGACGTGGCCAGCCTAGACCCCATCCCAACCATTGATCGACTACATCCAAATTACAATAGCAGGCTCTCCATCCCTAGCGACGAAACACTACCCATCATAGATCTTCTTCCAGTACGTCCAGTTCTTCTATACAAATTACTATCTTGAGATTTCTTCATTCGGCTTCGTATGTTACGAGAGACACTTCTAGTGCTTCCAGTGTGCCATGACATATTCCCCATTTTTGTGTCACAATTCCCAAATCCACTATCTTGTACATTTCTCTTTCGTATCGGCTCGCTTTTCACTTATCTCTTCTACGTTGGCTCTCCATCTTTGGAATTAGCTCTCTTTGGCTTTAGGATTGAGTTTCACATCTTGGTTTATTGAGGAGCCGCCTTAGCGTTCCCACTTTGTATTGACATCATGTTACCACACAGTCCAATTGACCTAATTTTGTGGTCATTTGTTGGACATTAATAAAATTATCTTATCTTATCTAGTCCATGTGGCATCTTTCACACTTGGGATTACTTTGTTGTTGATTTGCCATTAAGTGCCTGTTATCACACCATAGTAGTTGGGCTACTATGCTTGTTGAGCAAATATTTGCACTTTCCAGAGCTTTGCTTTTCCAGAGATTAGCTATGATGAGCAGAGTTATTTGAGATCACTCACATATCAGAGCAATATATGTCAGACATTGAGTAGACCTTGTGCCAAGGCTAAGCCTTGAGAGCTTAGATTTGATGACCGATGTGACCTTTTTCCATATAGTTTCAGTTCAGTGCCAGGGTGTTATTATTGCAGCAGTGTTTCAGCTATTTATGGAGGATGATGATTATTTATATGATATGATGTGACCTATGGATTTGTGATTATTTTCATGGATTATTATCTTGTTGTTTTAGTCATCTTCGTAGCATTGACTTGGTATATGATTCATGATGTGGCAGTACTATCTAAATAAATGAAATGAAATATCTTAGTCGCTCTAAATAATAATTTGGATGTATTACTTGCACTCTAAGGTTTTCTGACAATACTCATTGGTTTCATTACCCTCCTGTGAACATGGACATGGTCTTTCATGACATTCTTGTTTGCTATCCTAGGCACCACATTCACTTGACTCCATCCATCCATGACCTTCCTTGTTTGTGTTTTCACCTTGACTTGCCTTCGTGACTGCTTGATATGGAGGACTTCCCCATTTGTACCTTTGTGTCGGACCGCATCCACGTTTGTTTTGTGTCTCGGCTCTGAGTTGGTGACAGAACTTGCCTTTGGTAAGTTGGATTGTATGCCTAAATCATTCTGGTCGGTTGTCCCGATGTTTGGCACTGTGCAGAACTCCCTCTAGTCACATGAGTTGTTGGTGGCTAAAAGTGAAAGCAAATGTACTACTTATATTGGAAATCTATTATGAAATCCTGTGAACTTAAAATTCTAGAATGTGTTTCTCAACACACGTGAATAAAGGCTAAAGCAATGGACTGTTAAAATACCCCTCGAAGGGTATAAAAAGGTCCCAAAAGCAATGGTTAAACAAATGCTATATCCAAATATTGCTGACCTTATAAATGTAAATATGCTCCAGATGCAAGCTACGATTAGTTGTGCTTCTTAGCGCATGTGAAATCCCAGAGGGGTCATATAGGCCAAAAAGGCCATGGAAATGAAATGAATGATCCTAATGAACCTGGATCAATTTGATGTAGACATGATGCCTAAGTTGAATAAACACTCTCTAAACAACTTACCCATTTGTGAGACACTGCCCTTCCCTTTGTTATTTGTCCAGCACAGAGTGTAGCCACCCCTTTCCCCGTCCAAAGTGTCACTTAGAAAAGTTGGTCAAGTCATCCCCTTTTGCCTAGCCTTCTTTTTAGCCCTCACCCTTTGCTAGCAGTTAGGCCATGTCTGTTGAATGAGTATGTCTTTAAAGCTTTTGTGCAAGTAAAATATAAACAATGATGAAATATATATATGTATTAACTGCCACAGAATGATGTTTATACTTTAAGTTAAGCTATGAATATGATCTAAAGGAACATGTCTTAGTCTTTTGTTATAATCTAGTCCTTGGTTGTATTTTGACCTAGTCAAACATAGTTTGACCATGGTAATTCTTGGGATCCATGATGAGATGGACCACTTGTGCCTATGATGATGTTATGTGGTCCCATATGCACCTATTTGATGATTCCATATGTTGGATATATGCTATAGATGATGATTCATGCAGATGGTCAGTTTTATTATTATTTCCAGATCATCATATTTTACACTGTTTGAGTATGGTGGATCTTATAGTTGACCCCACAAGTCAACCCATGGTGTATCAGTACTCATTTCTAGTGGATTTGGGTCTTCTAGATCCATTGAGACACTTATCTTTCAGTTCCGGGCACTTCTGAGTATGATAGCAGCAGTTACCCACCTGTTGACCAGTTTGGGCATGCTGATTCAGCCTGTCCAGCAGAGGCCTTGGAGGCCAGTCGTTGGCTAGGGCACTATAGAGGAAACGGGTGGTCCAACCACTTGTTTTTACCATTATCCTCCCCTTCCGGACGGCCTAGTACCCTCAATTTGACAGCGCAGGCACTCTAGATGGCAGTTTGGGCACACTTTCTGGGTTTTCAGGAGGATTAAAAAATGGAATAAAAAGGTCACTGAGGAATTCGATTTGGGCAATTGAGGCAAGGTTTTGGCACTTGGTCTGCTCTGAGGTCATCCATGGTGAACCTCCTATCTCCTAGATCAGTCAGTGGAGTCCACAGTGGCTACAGGAGGTCTTTTACTGCATGCCTCTCTCAGTTTTTGAGGCAGGATTTGATCATTTATGTTATATTGACATGTCATAGACTCATTATTTTATATTATTGTGCCATAGGGACAAGCTAGTGAAGGGAATTAATACCTCCTAGTCCCACCATGAGCTCCTAGTGACTTGTCTTTGTCATATGAGGTGGGCCCATGTATTTTAGCCCCCTCTTAGGGATGACGTCACCCTCCTTAGTCTTTTTGAGGGATGACGTCACCCTCATTTTGAGTGATCCATGTGATTTTATGTTAGGCTCATCTTAGCCATTGATTATGTTGTGAGATCTTTTAATCTCAACCACTCATTTCAAAAAGTGGTTTTGAGATCTAGGGTTTTGGTCTTTATTATCCTATATAAGGAGGAGACCCCCCTCATTGTAAAGCACCTTTGGGATCTGGAAAACTTGGAATGAAAATAATATTTTGGAGATCTACTTCTTGGCTTTGATTGGGTTGCTCTTGTATATGATTATGCATCTCTTGCTTTTAGACATTCTTTGCTTTACAGGTGAAATCGACATCTACTGAAGGAGGCCGAATTGATTGAAGCTAGCTGTGCGAATTGCTTGATGGGAAGATTGTAGGGGTTGCTCATATCCCCCATGGGCAAGACGTCTTCATCTTGAGGGAGTTTTTCAATTGTGCTTTGTCCATTGATTGCTTCTTTGACATGACATGCTTAGATCTCATTAATTTGTGGATCAAATCTAACATTTTGTAGTTTGATTTACAGGTTGCATGGGACATCTTTCCTCCTAGGGCTTGGACAGTTTGGGTTGAAGACACTTGGATCAAGCTTTGAATTGTAACTAAGGGCAAAAATCATCCATATGCTAAGAGGCCACAAGATT
Organism: Larix kaempferi; assembly: GCA_027924585.1. Taxonomy (NCBI): domain Eukaryota; kingdom Viridiplantae; phylum Streptophyta; class Pinopsida; order Pinales; family Pinaceae; genus Larix; species Larix kaempferi. Next base: position 39,179,561 of record BSBM01000858.1, on the reverse strand, counting down.
TTGAGGTAATATCTACAAGGTATGTATTATTTCGCTTGTTCTCCATCCTATTGGTCACACAAACCATTAAAATCAAAACCCTCATTTTTCACTTTTTTCTAGATCTACTTGGATCTAGCTTGGCTTTGGGGATAATATTTAAAACCCACCTCTATAGCATCCACGGCAATTCGGATCTATAGTTTGGTGGTGATCGGCCTCCATTTGACCCACTTCCCAAGGCACCTGGCCCTCCTTGAGGCAATTTGCATTCCTTGAGGGAGGCTAGTTGGGCTAGTTCCTTGACATGGGTAGGTGAGATCCCACTTGATTTGGATAGATCCACCTTGATAACCTACCCCTAGTGCTTCACCTCTTTGATTTTTTCCTTGTGGGCCCCATTCCTCATCTTGAGGGTTGAGCCCCACTTGGGTCATTGGGTGATGCATTTTCAACCTTAGATCTATGGAGATCTAGCTCATATTGGGGCATGCCATTTCAAACCCACCTTGATTCTTGTCTTAACTATCACGATCTAAAGTTTGGTGGAATTTGGACTCCATTTGCCCCCTCAAATTAAGGCACTAGTCTCCCTTAGGTAAATCGCACTCCTTGGGTTAGTTGTCTTTTGCTGGATCCCATATGTGGGTGTTTCTCCTTGCATCTTAGATCCATAGATCTATCTCATTGCATGCCCCTTAGTGCCATCTCACCCCTAACTTGACCTTGTGGGCCCCATTTGGACCATTTTCCACTTTTTAAGGAGTGGACCCCACTTGTGTATTTTCATGGTACTAGATCTATCCATTTGAGCTCCATAAGTGACCCTAGTCATTCATTGGTTGAAACACTTGTCACCTCCTAAGCCTCTTACACCACACTTAAACTCTTGGGTCCACTTAATCTAACTCACTCATTGGTTTCCGTAACTCAATTTACACATTTCCCTAGGAACCTTTGGGTTAGCTAGTCTTCATTGATTAGCTAGGGTCTCCCCGTTGATCTTGATTAGTCTTGATCTAAATTGAAGAGTGTCTCGGTTGACATGACTCCCAGCTTGCATTGGGAACCATGGCATCCCTTGGGTCACCTATTTAGTTGTCCAACACCTCTACCATCCTGGGATAGGATACCATTTAGGGACAACTACAAGTTGTGTGATAACAATGCCCTCCTTTCTAGAATGTGTTTGATGCTTATTTGGCATGATTTGATGACATCAATGGCTTATCATGAGTATTCCTTGAAGTGTCCTTATTTTTTATAACTTGGATGGCATTTTGGTTCCATTGAGTATCATTATTGGTTGAGTGCTTCCTTTGTTTCTCTCTCTTTGCACATGTGGAAGCATGTTATTGGCTTGTAGAAGGGGTCATCCCCTTCCTCATGAAGTGGTTAACTATTGTGGACAAATCCCTCTTGGATTTGATGTTTCTAGGCCTTGATTGTTGAGATCCTTGGTTCATGGATCTATCTTGCACATATGGTTTAATGATAGCATTGGAGATTGGGTTTTGGTTGATATGTGTTCAATCATTGCACATGTTTGAGATATTGACCATTGATAAGGTCAAAAGAAGGGTAGCATTCCACCCTTTTGAGGTTACCTTCACACTCATTATACCTTATTTGATTGAGCATTCACTTAGGGAGCCACATGTGTTGCATATTTTTATTCCAAAATTAGAGCCAAAATCAATATTGGGATGCCTGAGCCTTTTTGGAGGGATTAGGAGTGGAGTTTTGGTAAACCACTAATTCGTATGATTCTCATAGTCTTTGATTTAGTATAATTCAAAGGCTTGAGGGTCTTGTCTTCTAGACTCTGAATTGGGGCTCAACAAAGAGAGTGCATACCTCCTCCTTCAATGCATCATCAAATGCAAACAGACAATACCTCAGCTCATCATTCTTGCAAAGTTTGGTGCCCACCCCTTTCAGCTTGAGACTGTGTTCAACCTTGTCTCACTCTTACACCGCATGCGGAGGTTCGCTAATTCAGTGAAGGGGCAGGACCGGTATTCATTCTTGTCCTATTGCTCATCGGAGTCCATTGCCTCAGCTAACCCTTCAAGCCGCACTCAGTGATAGTATGCAGGGGCCTCAGATCTATTGGAGTTTGTTGGCATTGCGATGGACTAGCTTCCTTCATTTAAGTACTCCCTAGACGCACCTGGCCACCTCTTACCTACTAGGTAGGAGTTGAACAAGATCACTTGAGATGATATCTATAGGCAGTTTTTGCAAGTCACTTAGATCAATCCTTAGGGTGGTTTACGTCTTAAAATGGCCTTTTACGCTGAGCACTTCATGCATCTGAGAAATGGTCTCATTGTTCAGCCCCATTACACACTCTTCCATTGGGCACACGCTCTTTGTATTCTTTTAGGCTAGTTCAGAGTGGGTTCTCATCGACTTCGAGTGGAGACGAATCACCAGATTGATTGATCAAATAGGATCTGTCAGGTATGCCACCTTCAAGAGGTTGAGAACAAAGAACACTTCATCTTTTGTTGTCCTACTTACTACAAGATTTGAGGGCGATTCCATTCTCTTTTTAGGGAGCTTTTCCCTAGGGATCTTCAAACTCTGATCAATTTCTTCGGGAATCCTGACCAAAGATGCTTGGCCCTATACTTGCAGGAGGCCCTCCAGCTTCACTACCTCATCCTCCAGCCACGATCACATCTTGGACCAACATGGGTCTCAAATCTATTGGAGTCTGTTGGCATTGCGATGGACCAACTTCCTCCATTTAGGTACTCCCTCAATGCACTTGGCTACCTCTTACCTACCACGCAAGAGTTGAACAAGATCACCTGAGATGATACCTATAGGCAATTTGTGCAGGTCACTTGGATCAATCCTCAAGGTGGGTTACGTCCAAAGATGGCCTTTTACGCTGAGCATTTCATGGATTTGAGCGATGATCTCATTGTTCGACCCCAATACAAACTCCGCCATTAGGCACACGCTCTTCGTATTCCTTTAGGCTAGTTCAGAGTGGGTTCTCAACGTCTTTGAGTGGAGACGGGTCACCAAGCTAACAAATGAGACGGGATCTTCCACCTTAGAGAGGTTGAGTCCAAGGAGCACTTCAAAATTTGTTGTTCTACTTACTATGAGATTCAAGGGTGATTCCATTGTCTTTTTAGGGAGCTTCAGACTCTGACCAATTTCTTCACCCATCCTAACCAGAGATGCCTGGCCCTGAACTTGCAGGAGGCCCTCTAGCTTCGCTCCCTAGTCCTCCTGCCACAATCACATCCTAGACCAACCTCACCTCAACAGATTACTTCTTTTCAGTGCTCCAATCTTCAAGGGGATCCAAGAGACAAATGGATGGTGGCACAGTTTCCAACCCCAAATCAGTTTGGATGCAGAGGACCACCTCCGCTTCCATCAGACCTTGGGGGTATGGCCAGTTAGCCCAGAGCAGCTGTTAGATGATTTCATACAGGTCACAACAATGGGCCCCCCACTTCAGGTAGCGACACATTACCCATTCTAGCTCCTCTTCCAACTCTTCCTCCAAACAAAGTTCTATTTTGAGTTTCCTCCATCCGGCCTAGGATGTTAGGAGAGATGGTTCCAGCAAACCATGACAAACCTACACCTCTTGTATCACAAATCCTAGATCCATTTTTCTTGTACATCTCTTTCCTAAATCGACTCTCCATTTTTGGCGTTCATTTTCTGGTATTTAGCTTAGAATCATACTTTTCTTTCTGCATCTCGCTTTTTATAGGAGCCATTTTAGTGCTCCCACTTTTTATTGACATCATGGTATCATACAGTCCCATTGACCTACTGTTGTGGTCATTCGTTGGACATTAATAAAAATTTCTTATCTTATTGTATCTTATCTTATCTATTCTTCATCAGAGGCACCCACTATCACCAATGCTTAATGCAATGTGGGCTTTGACAGATCCGAAGGTGCGGTGGGTCCATTGTCTTCAGTGTGTGGTCAGTGTGGCTTTCATATAAGCTGCGTGATTTTGCTTGGTTGGTTATCTATCAGGAGATCCCATTCTATGGCCAAGTTGGCTAAGACTGACTTTTTAGATGGTTTGTGCCCAGTATGCCAGTGATCGGAAACGGTCAAGCATATTTTTTGGGGTTGTCTGTTTAGCAGGCAATGTTGGAGTTACATTGAGGATCAACATCCTGGCTTGTTCCAAAACAAGCTATTTTGGGGTGCTGTTGTTTTGGGGGATGGGAAAGCACTTATGCATGATTCCTTGGTCTATGGCATTGTTTAAGGATTTCCACACTATTTGTGATATGGAAGCTCAGGTGCAAGTATGTGTTTGAGCAAGAGATAAGTATTGTGTGTTCCTTTGTCGCTTTATGGAAAGATGAAGTATGTCACCAACTTTTGGCCAAGGGAGTCTTGTTGATCAATGATGCCAGAAATCTGGCTCCTGATATGTATTTTGACTTTATTTCTGCTTTAGTTAGCTTCAGGAAGAGGTTCTGATAGCCATTGTATTATTGTATATACCCTTCCATGCTCTGCACTTTTGTTTGTAACTACATTTAAATGAATATAAGAAGTATTTTTCAAAAAAGAAAACATCATAGACAACATACACATCAAACACCACAACATGAATAACACAAGCAATACACTCTCAAACATCAAGCACCCTTTGCATTACATACAGGATTACAGTTTCAACTTTCCAAATAACCCACCTTTGCAGAATACGTGCTTGGAATCTTGAAGATTTTATTTTCACATTGTCATCATATAACTTTTAAGGGAAGAAACTAGGTCATGTTCTCTGATCACAAAACTCATAAAGTAATTTCAACCCACCTTTGATGTCTCTGCACCTTGTGGTAATGACAGCTCTGCTGGATTAAGTTCATATTCTGGAATCTGGAGAGGATTTGACACGCTCATTGGTGTTTTCTGAAAATCCAAACATTCAAGAGAAATCAAAAACTTTTGGTGCTTAAAAATTACACCCTAAATCAATAACTATGGATTCTGGAATTCTTGGAGAGATGTACCAAAATAGGTTCTACTCTAATGCTGCTATTTAATACAAAAAAAACATACAGGCATTTTTGCTCCTTTTGCTTTCAAGATACTGCATATTTTGGTGTTGCCGTAATGCTTTGCATCAGCTATTGGCTGTAATAATATCCACCACATACAAAAGAAACTTAGTTAGATGCAGATTTATCAAATTCTCTAACCATGCTGTCAAACATTATACTTCATAATATATATAACGAACACAATACTTGCTCTTCAAGACAAATGGAGGTTAACTCAAGAAAGCTGGAAGGGAGTTAAATGGACTCATGCAGTTACCAATGCCATGTTATCAACGGCCTTTAGGTATGTGATTGTGAGTTATTCACTAGTTTTGTGGTAGAACTGCCATGTGACACTCATGTTAAGACTAGCTATGTGGCAATGGGCATGCTAATTGAAGAAAAGCATCAAAATGCAGATTCATTAAAGATGAAAGCCTGAAAGGTCACAGCTAGTCAATTCATATGAATTGAAGAATGATATCGCAGGTTGCTTCTATTCTTATAGCCTCAAAGTGTTAGATGAGATTTGTATTGTGCAAGTGATCTGTTGTAATTCTGCGGGCCTAGATGAGAAACATTTGATAAGGGATACTCGGTGAACCAGTTAAGCTATAAACTAGATGAAATTATGGGTTTTCCTAATACCATCAGCTGGATTTGTAGCAAACTCTTAAGACTCAGACAACTTGGCAAGATAAATTGTAAGAGTCGACTGGTCACTCAGCAAAAATAACCCCGACTCTGCTTGTATCTGTTTTTCTTAAACAGGTGTAGGGTAAAATCTTTGAGTATAGATTTGCTATCATGAATTAGAAATTTAGCATGGCATCAAAGCTGTATTGCTGAAACTCTTCCATCCAGTGAATGGAGATGGTATCTACCTATGAGAGGGACTTTACAGCAGAGGATTTTAGTGAGTGTGATGCCCGACAAGCTCCAGTCATTGGAGCGATCCATGCCTGAGAAAGGCACAAGGCTTGTGAGAGGTTGAACTACATTTTATGCCTAAGGATGAATTGAACCTGAGAAACATCATTGATTTTGGCTGAACTATTTCGTGTTTATGCCTTCATTGTTTACTTTCCAGCTATATGTGTGATTACTGCTACGTGAAAGAAATTAATTTCTACAATTAAATAACAGTTTTGTTTAGTTGAGAACATAAGGACAATAGTCACCTAGGGTTTGGAAAATTAACACTACAAACCTGTTTCCGACATTATCTTGTTTTATGACAACTCCCTTTGAACCATATCAAAACCCCATATGCCCAATAGAAAATTAAGGCACTGGCACTGTTCTTTAACCACCATAAAGATCTGAATAAACTTTCATTTTATGTATTTTATGTATATGATAGATCTGGAAAAATACTGTCATTTATCCCCATATGCCCAATAGAAAATTAAGGCACTGGCACTGTTCTTTAACCACCATAAAGATCTGAATAAACTTTCATTTTATGTATTTTATGTATGATAGATCTGGAAAAATACTGTCATTTATCCTAGTCCAGATCTACCCCATAATAGTCTAGTAGCATCTCATTTTGATCTCAATTAACTAGACTAATTTGTTGTTTTTATAAATCTAGGTTCTCTAAAAAATAAATATAATTACAGCAGATTTATGACAGTTCAAAACCCTCTTGGAATTCTGGAAAAAGTATTGGGAATTTTCTGTTTTAGATCATCATCTTAAATCTGCCCTAAAAAATTGATATATTATCATTTCCATAATCATATATTAAATTTATCTTGCTGTCCTATAAATCTGGAAATTTGCAGCAGTAGAATACATTCAAATTTCATACAGATTTGTAAACAGCCCATAAACCACATGCCAAATAGTACATATCATTGAGATCTAGTGAAGATAGGGAAGGCCCCCAAGTGATTGGTTGTAAACCATCCTCTTGAAGTGAGGGAACAGGGTGCTAAGGTGACAATGGTAACTCTTTTGAGTTCCATTTGATTTTCACTGTGGTGAAAACTTTGCATCTTAAGTGTTAATTTAAGTATTAACAAGCACTATGGGTAGGAGAATAACATTCCTAGGTCAATTAAGAAAATATTATCATGGAATGCAAGGGGCATAGGCCCTGATGCCAAAAAGAGCACTAGTGAGGAAAATCAGCTAAAAGTTATCAGTAAACTGCAGTGGATATTCCACTGGAACAACTAGGCAAAACAGATCTTACAATATTCTAAAATCCCTTATTATGCAGAGTATTACTTTAGATTACAGATTTAATATTACTAGCATAGTGCACAAAACACTGAAATGAAAGAAGCAAGCAAATAACACACCATCCACACAATGAACAGAAGTGTACCATAGGAAAACCTAATACGGGAAAAACCCAGCTAGAAGGTGAGGCCTATGCTCATCTTGTTTTCTTCTTAGTTATGAAATGCAAGTACAAAGAAAGTGCACTCACCATGAAGTTTCCATGTACACTGACCTAAATGGCTGCTACAGGATCTTCTAATTCCTTCTTTATGCTTCAATATCCCACTCCCGAATGCTCTGATCAACTATGGAACAATAAACAATACATTAAAAATGGAACCCCTTCTCTCCCTAGCAGCCCAGTATTTAACATAGCCTAACAACTGTCTAGGATTAGGGTTACGGTTAGGGTTTTTGCATGCCTCTACAACCCAATTAATGTTAGGGTTTTGGACCCTCTAGAATCTTCTTGAAAGTCCACATGTGTGAGCAATGGAAGCTGATGTGGCATCCACTCGATAACATGGTGGTCAACAAAATAGGTCAACTTGCGAGAGGTATAACTTCCACATATGAACTCCAATTAAGGCTATTTTTGTGCCATTGGAAAGCTCCCAATGTGTTCAACAACATCAAGAGACTACAACCCAAGCTTGCAGAGTTTTGACCCCAAAAACAGTTGTTTAAGGCCTAAAACAAGCTCTAAAATGTTCTAGACCCCAATCACCAAAGTGGTAACTACCCATAAAATGGGCCCTACAAGCCAATACCTCCAATTTTTTCACCCACAAGGTACCAAAATAGATGACAAATTCTATAATGATCCATTTCAGATCACAAAGAAACCTAATATTTTGTTTATCAAATATCCAAGGAAAAAAATTAGGTAGGATGGAAGCAGTTAAAGACAAGATTTGAAAGAATGCAGATGAATAGTACATAAGCTCCATGGACAAAAGTGGCAGAACTGTAACATGGATCAACTCCAATGCTCGAGAGATCTTGGAGATCCATAAAGATAAATTTTGGATTACTATCAAGGCGCATTCAAAGTATGGAACAAATCTTTCTTCCTAACTAACGTCTATGGCACTATTTTAGCAGCTCTAAAGTAAGCTTACTGGAATATATTATCCATGGAAAGAAAGTCTCAGAAGAATATAATGAGAAAAGAGGGGGACCAAGGAAACAATGGATCAATCTTATCAAATTCCATTCAAGAGAATTCCCTTATTGATGTAACTCCAAAGAATGGCATTTTACATGGAACAACAAGAGGAATGGAAGGAGTTTCATCATGGTCAGGTTGGATAGGTTCTTAGTTAGTGAGGAACGGATAGAGAAGAACTTTTTGATGGACTCCCTCATTGACTGAGAAGCTCTATTCACTAGTCCATATCCTTAGATGTGTCATTGGAGGAGGAGGTCTGGAATATCCCTTTCAAACCAATCACCCTAATTTTTTAAATAAAATTCAGGAATGGTGGCATAGATATGATGGAGTTCACTATAAGATGTTTATTCTTCATAAGAAATCGCAATTCATTAAAGGCAAACTAAAGGAGTGAAAAAAGAAATTCTTCAGAACATCTTCAAAGAGAAGGAAGCTTTGGAAAAGGAAATGCATGACCTGTAAGCATCTCTAGGAGAGAAAGGTCTAACATCAAATTTCTTGGTCAAAGAAGCCTCACTGGCTTCAAAACTAGAGGAAAACTACAAGAAAGAAGAGTTCTTTTGGCATCAAAAATCTAGAATACAATGGCTTCAAGAAGGAGATGGGAACTTTAAGTTTTTCCACAAGACATGCTTGAGTCCTAGATTGATCAACCATTTCAAAAATAACTACTGCAGATAGGAACACGATAGAGGGGCATAGTAACCTTTGCAAGAAGCGAAAGTCTACTTCCAAAGACTTCTATCAAATCCTGGAGAGAAAGATTAAGCAACAAAAAAGTCATTCTTAATTGCATTCATAAACTTGTCAATGAAGAAGCAAATGAAAACCATCTCAAGTCCATTCAAGAGAAAGAACTGCAAGAAATTGTATTCTCAATGGAGGAAGGGAAGATCCATAGGCTAGATGGCTTCCCCGTAGAATTCTTTCCAATTTCCTGGAAGATTATCAAGCAAGATGTATTGGAGGTTGTAGAGGAATCAAGATAATACGGAGCTATGTTAAATGTCTTAAGCCTAACTTTCCTACTTCTTACAACAAAGAAGCAGAATACCTTAAGCTTTGATAGTTTTAGGCCCCTCTCATTATGCAATACTCCATGAAAAAATCATAGCACAGATTATTGTCTCTAGACTAAAACAAAATTACAAGCACTTACTTCAAATGAGCAAGGAGGTTTTGTGGTAGGGCGCCAGATCTCATGATGCTTTGATATTATTCAGGAAGTTATCCACTCCTCAAAGTCCCGCAAAGAAGATGGTATGATCCTCAATCTTGATCTTGTGAAAGCTTTGGACAAATTAAAGATGATATTTTATTCAAAATGTCCTGATTAGATTTGGATTCTCTCACCAATGAGTCAAATGGGTCACCAACTGTTTCTCATTAGCCTTCTTCACTGTCCTAATCAAAGGAGGCCCTTCATATTTCTTCAAAGCTTCCAGAGGACAAAGAAGTGTTGCTCACCGTCATCCTTCCTCTTTATTATTCTCATGGAAACTTTAGGAAGAGCCATATCCAAATTCAAGAAAGAAGGGCCTACTAAAAGAAATCAAAGTTTCATTAGGAATTCCACCCCTATCACATTTGCAATTTGTAGATGATACCCTTCTCATGGGGGCAGTGTGTGTAAAGAATCCAAGGTCATTTAAGAGAATCCTTCAAGTACTCGAAGTTACCTTGGTTTAGAAAATTCCTTAAAAAATCAAAGGTTTTTTTCTTGAAATCCAATCCTAGAATCCATTAGAAAAATCATTTGGATCTTACAATTTAAGAAGAATGAGTTCCCATCTATGTATTTGGGCTACCCATTAACAGCTTTAGGCTATGGAAGAGTCAGCTAGAGAAACACAACAAACAAAATCAAATGCAAAATGGATTCTTGGGCAAATATCTCTCTATCTCTCTAGCAAGAAGACTAGTATGTATTTCCTCCATTCTCTCTACCACGCCTATTTTTTTAAGTTAGGTTCTGTTAGCACCTAAAATTGTTGTACATCCTTGGGAAGTTTTTGTGGATTTGATACAAGGATGATAGGAAACAACATCTCGTCGCTTAAAAAGGGGCAGCTCTGTCTAAGTGGATAAGGGGACTAGGTTTAAATCATCTAAACCTCATGAACAAGCACTTACAATCAAACTAGTTTGGAAGATGATCACCAAGCCAAAAGCCCTGTGGAGCAAAACTCTCTTGGCAAATACTGGGCAAACAAAAACTTAAGAGCCATTGTGATTCAAAAACATCTTCCCAAAGGTTCTTCAATCTAGAATAGTTTGCCCAAATGCTTCCCTTTAATCTTCAAATACAGCTTTTGGGAGATTTGAGATGGATAAGTGAAATTCTGGGAGGATTCTTGGAAAGATCATACTCCCCTCAATTCCTGCAAAGAGCTACTAGTAGTTAAAGAAGCAAAGATTAGATGCAATTGGTCATTGGTTTCCTCATATTGCCAACAAAATGAACCATCTAACCCCCTCAAAGTTTGGCATGAACTGAACCAGTGCCCACTAGAGATCATAAAGAACAAATCTGAATTAATAAGGAACCTTTTGACATTGATGTTAATACTCCAAAGGAGTGGAGAAGACACTTTGAGATGGAGATCATCCCCATGTAGCTAATAGGGCTACCATTCAGCTTTAAAGGAATCTTATCAAATCCAACAATCCAAGATATGGAAGAAAATATGGCGCTCCATATGTTGGGGTAAAGTGGCAGCTTTCACGGTCCTAGCCTTCAAGAGGAAACTGTTGCAAACAGAATTTTGATGTTCATAGGACATCAAGGTCCTAGCAAGAAGAATGTGGAATATAGTTCAAATCTTTTAATAGATAGATAAAATATTTTTATTAATGTCTAACAAAGGACTACAAAAGTAGGTCAAAGGGACTAAAAGTACATCCAGTGTCAATACAAAGTGGAAGTGCCTTGGCATCTCCTAGAACAAATTTAAAATCATAAAACTAGTAATGTATAAGATCTAGGGGTTGGTTAGAGACTAGCCTCAACATGTCTAGCTAGAGAAAATCTAAAAGAGAGAGTATAAGATAGATGTTGTTACAATTAAGTGCTATAAACTAACAAGCTTTGGAAAGATGTCAAGGGCAATTGGAGTTGGTGGCCAAGGATGAGCAAGGAAATTGAGAGGCAAGCTCGTCATCGAAGTCATCAATCATTGTGTAAGGACCAATGCTCTAGGAAATAGCCAAGACAAAGGAGAACCAGTTGCAAGATCCCGGGGGGGGCAAGAGCAGGGGTGCCCAACTCTCCTAACATTAGAGGCCTATGGGAAGAAACTCCTAGTGAAAACCTTTGTACTCAATTGAACCTAGCAAGTTAGTAACCAATATGCTCGTCAAGGGGAGCCTAACTCTAGGGTCAAATGGAACCAGTCCGTCTATTGGTATGGTGGTGTGCTCTCTATGATCTATAACGGCATGTCCTCAAAGGTCTCGAAGAGGAATTCAATTGCCCGCCCAATGGAGGATATCGAGAGGAGACACAAGGTCTCACCAATCTAGGCTTTGAGGTACTTTAGGTCTGTAGCAATTGTTTATTGCTCCTCTTAGAGGGGGGAGTCATGAAAAGGTGGTGATCCTCCTAAGGGCATCCAATCAAGATGTGAAATATAGACGTTGATATTTGTAACCAAAAACCTCTCTCATGAAGAGTACAAGGAAACACTAGTCAAGGTAGCGAAATAAGGTGGGAAAGGAACCTCCCAAATCCTGAAATAAATAGTGGTATCTATCTCTAATCTTGGGGACAGCGGAAAATGAAATGTGCCACAATCTCTAGCTCATGTAAGTGGCAAAGCTGGTAAATCCTATTCGGATGTTGAAAATGGTAATTGATCTTAACCCAGAGTCTATGAGACCCCACTCAAAACTGCCCAAGGGGAATCCTGAGGGCATGCATCCAATGTCGACATGTATAGAGGGTTAACAAAAAATCCATCCCTCAATGCCAAAAACTACTAAAGGTGAAAAGCCATTTTCAAGCCGAGACCCTCTAAAGGTGTTATCCAAGTGATCTAGACATATTATGATTATCTATAAATATCCTCTCGAAATGCTTGATTCAGCTCTTGTTTAGCTAGAAGGAGATGTCTTGATGCCTCCAATGAGTACCTAAAGGGGAGTAGACGTTCTGGAGAGATGGCCATTGACTAGAGAAACTTGGATGCCTCAAAGAACCAACTGCAAGCACACTCTAAGGGGGAGGGTGAGGATGAGGCAGTGGCCTCGAAAGAACAAAGTGCAAGATATGTGTTGTGAAGCCGCTCGGTTCACACACGAACTATCCAAAGGACAAATAAGAATAATCCATGATGTAATAAATATTTAATGAATAATATGAAGATGATAATTAAGATTACAATATGTGGACCTTATAAATAATCCCATCGTGTCTTTTAACATATAGAGACATGTCCTTTGCCTTTTAGTTAATTTGACCTTTAGTTAATTATTTATTATTTATTTATTATTTATTATTAATATTAATGTTATTTATGTTCATAGAATATGGATATAGATCCCTTCCCTCGGATGTTGAGTTCCCAATGATTCAAACTCTATGAAGAAAAAATACTAGATGGAAGATGACCTCAAGTCTGACGGGATGGACTAATAGAATGTAACTCTGTAGCTCAAGTATGGAACTGTTGGGAAAGATTCAATGGGAAAACTAAGCTAGCAGTAAATAATATATATAGGATCCGTCAACACTCAAGTATGATGTGTGTGAGTTAATAAGATGGCATGTAACTACTGTGACATGTGATCAATATTATATGGTTCTATAAGACTATAACTATCAAGAGGGTATGTTAATAAGGCACTATCTACATACCATGGAATATCTACCAATAATATATCTTATACTTTACTTTGTCTTTCCCTTATGTATGTATGTATATGTTCCTATAGAACTAATAATCAAGACACAAGCAGGCATGAGCTACAATGGTTAACTGAAAGTCCAACTGCCTCTTCTTTTCATGCCATCTATTCTATGATTTGTTGGGACTAAAGAAAATTCTCGTTTCCTTTGTCTTAAGCTTGCAAGCAAATCCAAGCAAGAAATAAAAAGCAAAATCAAAACGTAGTGCAATAGGAGCAGAAAACTGGCATAAAAAAATCCAATAGCTAGAGGGAGATAATGCTAATAAATTTAATAGGCACATTGAAAGTTTCTTTCCCCATCTTCAATTAAACATTGTACATCTATACCTTCAAGTGATCTTATAGTTCCTCTTTAGTTTCCATGTCAGCTTCGGTTAAATATAATCGCATGTCCTTGATTCTTGAGCATGGTGCATGAAACTGCTGCCCAAGTTCTCCCTAATATTGTAGATTGCTTCCTCATCCTTCCTAATTATGACGTCTAGAGATTCTCCTCATCATGAACATGAAAACGTGCTGCCCACTCATCTTTTGCATTTATGTTGCCTCTCTTGGCACTAAGAACAATTTTTGGTTTGATAGTGGTTTCTAACATATCTTCTAATCTGTTTTTATAAACAGAAGTTGGTTCTTATGGAAAAAAAATGTGCAAATGCTTCTACTACAAGTTTTAGGGCAACAAGGTATGTACATAACTTATGAATGCATTCTAAATGGTACATCAAGGTAATCACATTGAGTGATCCTCACGAGCCCTAGCACCCATACACAACTGATCCCCTTTCTATTCTGGTTATGATCACAAGCACGGCCATTTGTCACACATCCATTTTTGGACAAACCCTGATTCAAGCCTTGACAACAAGGACCATTCAAAAGGCCAACAATTATTACAAACTTACTTGATTATGAGGGCATGTGAATTTTTCAATGATGAAGAAGCAAGTTGTCTCTTTAATTTTACTTCTACATTTATCTGTTTCTCTAAAGGGTATCATGTCATAACTCCTCTCAAAGAACTTGTAAGGCACTAGATCTTGTATGAACATATGTATTATTAAGAATACAATCTACAAATTTGATGAAAATCATAAATTTTTATACCCAACCATACCTAACAAGATGTCATGTATAATCCCTCCTTTTTGGAACTCAAATTATAGTCATTCAAATTATTTATAAAAAAAAACCTACTATGGTTTTAAGCTCATAAGGTAAAAAACAACAATCCTCTAAGCTAGATTTTAAATCGATTATGAGGTTGAACAGACTTCATAAGATATCCTAACGCAACATCGTAGCTTTGTCATATTTAAGAGGTCAAAGCCTAACAAAAACAAGGATTGCACTACATTCATGATAGAAACAGTATACATGCATGCATTCAATCTGAGAAAAAAAGTTACCAAAAATATACCAATGGAATTCAGAATTTGAATTCATTATAGAGGTTAATTTAAAAAGTCCATTTAAAGTGCAATACTTCTCACAGACTGGTGACATTTTCTTGTAGCTTCATTTGAGTATGAGACCTCTCCTAGACACAGAAGAAGAGGAAGGCGAACATCCTCTGATCACCGATAGGATGTTAACTGCTTGAACATAATCACTAATAGAATCCCTTAATATACCCATTGATGAATTAAATAAAGCCCCAACGTAGCTTATATAGCCCTACATGGGTGTGTCATCCTCAAAGTACACAAATTATAGTAATGTTCTTTTACCACTCAAAGATACCCCCACCGAGATGCATGTATTTTTTATAAGTATTCCCTGGACCCCAAATCGGTCAAGCCCTAAAGCCCTTTCAAGAAAATCCCAAGGGGCTTGTGCATGTCCTCGGAACATTAGAAAATGGGCAAACAGAGAAGGCTAGCACATGGGTTTGAACTCGGAGACTTAAAGTCTCCAAATTAATCTACAGCTTCAAGAAGTTGAATGTTACATTGTTAAGACCTCAGGATTATGCAACCAGAAATGACAGACAACTAACCATAGTTAAAAATATATATATACTATAGTCATTTGACTTCCTCTTTAAGCCTAAGAACAGTCTCTTCAAATGACCCGAAAAAATGGGCAAACAGAGAAGGCTAGCACATGGGTTTGAACTTTGAGACTTAAAGTCTCCAAATTAATCTACAGCTTCAAGTAGTTGAATGTTACATTGTTAAGACCTCAGGATTATGCAACCAGAAATGACAGACAACTAACCATACTTAAAAATATATATATACTATAGTCATCTGACTTCCTCTTTAAGCCTAAGAACAGTCTCTTCAAATGGCCCGATGAACCTACAATGTGCACGTGCAAGACAGAGCTAAAATGACAAATAATACCCCTTTTAGGTCATTTCATCCAAAAGGTGCCATACATAATAACTAAACCCGTCTTACCCATAACCTAGATCAGATAATCAACCCAAGGTGCCATCTATAATAACTAAAACCACCTTAACCATAATATAGATCACGTAATTAACCCGTACTGTAGATGTATCCTCTAAGTTAATTTCCATGATCCTTCTCAAATTTCAAAAAACATTTCCCAGACACTATTCTGTTCTCTGCTTAGAATAGGATATGTTCCAGAGTATAATAAGAATAGATGTACAGGCAAAACCAGAATGATGATAACAGATCTGGTTTGCTTTCTCGTTAGCAGCTTGTTGTAGAACTTAGTGCCAGGTGTTGGTCATAAGTTCAGCTGATCCTAAAAAATTCCTAACACATCAGCAGGTAGCAGTGACTAAATAAACTCTCGATGCAGCCTATCACATGAGCCACTCTCATAAAATGTAAGTCTTGATAAAGGGCAAAACCTGTTTAATCTTTTGATTAAGATGGGTGTGCGATGCTTTGTGTGACGTTTGAACAGCTGAATTAACTCCAATGGCAAAGAAGTACATAGTGCCTCAGATCAAAAAATTCAAGAGACCAAAGTTTCCTGACTCATCATGTGTGCACACAGACACATCCAAATAGAAAAAAAAAACAATAAAATGCAAGTTAGCCCATGCAAAACTCATGTTAAGTGATTGTTATCTACTGTGTTATTTTAAATCCTGATCAGAGGTAAGTCACATAAAATGCGCTGCATAGGAATCCAATTACAAGGCAATTCCCTGAGTTCCGCATAAACATAAATCAGCCCTTGCAAAAGCTCTGGTGAGAATGATTCCTTGGATAATATTCTCAAAAGGTTGATGCTGGTCCGATCTTTGAGCTTACTGGCTAACCAGTGGTGCGCAGTGCCAAGTTAACTGCAGATTTGGTTATTCTGAGGAGTACCATACCACATACGCAAATATTCTAAGAAAGAATTCACTTGCGATTGCATTGCAATCCTTCACCGCACAAACCATTTGGCATAAAATTGTAATGGAAATCTAAGTGTGAGCATAAATCAGATCAGGGAGTTATTGACCTCACAATATGGGCAGATTTTAGGACTTGTCCATTTTGCTTTCTGATTCCAAGGAACAAACATATCCAACTTAATGATAAAATAGTAACGACTGCAAGGATGCAATTATGATGGATAGAACCCTTCCATCTGCATCTTTTCACGATTATGATGGATAGAACCCTTCCATCTTCATCTTTTCAAGTCGGAAAACATGAGGGGAACCAAAATTGGGCACAGAAAAAAAGCATTTCAATCCTTCAAAGCCCTCAACTTTTTCAACATAAATCAAAAAGGGTGACAAGCACAAGAACATGAACATGATCGGATTTTTTTCCAATGCTAAATTAGTAGAGGCATTGCTTTTGGAGAGGTACAAGGTTCAAATCTCTCTCTAATTGTTAAGAACATGTGTTTCTTCATTGAAAGTCGCAGGTTCAAAGCCCGATGGGTAGGACATGTGCATTCTGTCAACTAAAACGCAACTGCACAGAGAGCTCTTTGTCCCACAAACAAACAAACAAACAAAAAGTCTCATACCTCAGCGCAACTGCAAAGAGAGCTCCGTGTCCCACAAACAAACAAAAAATCTCCTACCTCAATTTAGCAGTTTCACAGAGAGCTCCCTTGTCCCACAAACAAAACAAAGAGTTCCATACTTCAATTTAAACAAAGAGTCCCATACTTCAATTTAAAGTCTAAGGTCTAAGCTGGCCTTAAATTAGATATTGCTATGGTTATTATTATTAAAATGGATCTGTACCACATTAATCCTGAATTGAAGAGTTTGGGTTGGTAGCTCCACACAGACCAATGAAAATCGAAATTAATAATAATAAAAATAGAAAGAGCATGAACATGATCAATTGCTCACCGTGCTACCCCAGCGATCTCGGGCATTGACATTGGCTCCTCTTCTCAGCAGCAGCTTAACTACCTCAACATGTCCTTCGCAGGAAGCCACGTGCAGAGCCGTTCTGTCATCAAAATCTGCACTGTTTACGTCCACCTTGCCCTCGTTCAACAAACCCTCCACGCCCTTCACATCCCCTTTGCAGGTCAAAAACAGCATCTGCATGGTGGCATCCAGTTGTTCCGGAACCCACAATTTATCATTCTTCAATTTGTCTATATCTTCATTACCCCTTTTATTGGGGTCCAAAGAAGACTGTCTCCCGAAGCTAAACCTCAAGTCTGTCTTCACATTTCGGCTGGGCTCAAAAGAGGTCTGCCTTCCATTGATGAACTTCTTCCCGCTGTTTCTCAACGAATCCAGTGAGAATTGTCTGCTGACACTGCGCTTCATCTCCCTTACGACGTCCATCGTTGCAGAGACCGTAGAATTCTGTTATTCTGGCGAGGGCAGGGAGGGTTTATGAGGTAGGTATGCCCAGATTTTCACGCGTATTGGCGGGGAGTACAGAAGATACAACGTGGTTGCACTTACAATTCCATTGCACGCACAGACTGTAACCAGGCCGTGCACGTTCATAGTGTGTTTCATTTCCCTTTTTTAACCAACCGACCACCAGCTTACGGTTTGAATGCATCCCGTGACCGCGAAATGGGCAACAGGGATTCATCTTCATTGGCTTTGACGTCATTTCTGGGGACATACATGCTGGATGACGTCAGCCGACATGGCCACTAGTCACTCCATGGGACCTACGTTTTCACACTCTTTCTTTCTGGTTTCCGTACTGTGTCCAGTCCTCGTGGCTCACTAAATCTAGGTATAACCCAGTTTGGAAATTGGGACCCTGAGATGGATTGATGGAGCAAGCAAAACGCCAGTTTGGCCTCTGGGATGGATTGATAATAGAGTAAGCAAAAACCCAAAATGTGTTTTGTCAACCCCCTACCAGAAGGAATGATCGTGAGGTTTGGCCAGAGATTCAAGGAGTTTGATTAGTTATTCAAAATGCATTTTTTCAACTGATTTTTGTTGAAGTTAATAAATTGTAGGTTACTGAGCAGGCGACCTCTGATATTCTTAGGGCATGCTGCAACCAACCATATAAAATTTTCAATAAGAACCGTGATCCATTACCGAATTACCATTCATCACTAATTGCAGTTGGAACTTGTAATCATACTAAAACGATGCCTGAAAATTGGTGCAACTTTCTCTCAAACAATTGTTTTTGGGAAGAGTTCAATTTTCAATGCATGTTCCGTTACAGGATAAAAATAGTAAGAAGACCATCCACAACCATTCCAGGGCACTTACTTTGAAGTTTGGATCAATGACAACAGTTCAGAATGACTGCAAAGTTATCAAGATTTAGGAATCCTATACAACAACTACCACATGCTAGGGCTGATTAATTATGTATGATGGAACTTCTTTTAAGAGGAGTAATAAACAATGGCCATAAAGTTTACTGTAAGAACTATTTATTGAAATTTAATTATTTTTAAACTAAGGTATTGAAATTTAATTATTTTTAAACTAAGGTAAAGTACATATTTGTGTAAGATAAGTAAGGTTACTTTATATATTTATTAATGGTTAATAATTTCTGAAAAATAGCAAGGTGGATGAGATTGGATTTTATATTGCCATATTTTGATAATAGATTGTGTCTTATTGTGTATGACGTGTGATTGATTTTAAGGACAATGCTTTTTATAGCAAGTGAAAAAGGAGTCATAATGATAAGCTCGATATTAGATTTTTTGTTGTGCAAGTTGGGCCAATTTTGTTTGTATACAAAATTTAAGGTAAAGCCACGCCATCTCATCCATTATGAATGGGGAGAATTTATATATATATATATAATTTAAGGTAAAGCCACGTCATCTCATCCATTATGAATGGGGAGAATTGAGGTATATATATATATATAAGGTAAAGCCACACCATCTCATCCATTATGAATGGGGAGAATTGAGGTATATATATATATATAAGGTAAAGCCACGCCATCTCATCCATTATGAATGGGGAGAATTGAAGTAAGTATATATATATATAATTTAAGGTAAAGCCACGTCATCTCATCCATTATGAATGGGGAGAATTGAGGTATATATATATATATAAAAGGTAAAGCCACGTCATCTCATCCATTATGAATGGGGAGAATTGAGGTATATATATATATATATATATATATATATATATATATATATAATTGGTAATATCTTGGTTTATATATATATATATATATATATATGTATAATTGGTAATATTTTGGAAGAAAGAAAATTTGAGTTGAAAAAACCTCGTTAACACGAATTTTTGGCTCCAAGAACCTCTGCAAGAATTACAGTATGAAGGTGTACGTTGACTGGGTTTACACTGTGTTTTTGGGTGGCTTCGAGGAGGATTATTAGCTGCCCACCATCGTTTATTGAGTTGTAGACACCTGAATGGGCTCGAGGATGGTTTGCTGATGCGATTCACAACTATTAGACAGTCCTGCATTCATGCTGGATTCGGCTGTTGGTGTGTACGCCTGAATGGCAGAGTTGATGTTCGTTATACATTGGATCGGATACCCCTGTTCGCGTTGGAGCTCTGTGCTGAAGTGGTGATGATTATTGTTTATGCATTGGATCTTTAAGATTGCTCGCAGGCCGTGGGTACTGGGAAACCATTGATTTCTGTATTTGAGTGAGCCATTTGCATTCAATGACAGAGATGGAGGATTTTCCTGGAGGAGGTCTGCATCAGATCGATTGTATTTGATCGATTGGATTTGCTGATGAATTGGATCTGGGCTGAAACTATGTGTTGACTGATCGTTGGAGGAGATCGCTGTTGACAGATCACTTGTCAGAATTAAGCCACCCTATACCTCTGATGATCATGGCCTGTGTCAGTGTGGAGACTTAGAACAGAGGTATCACTCTTGCAGATCTGTGGAAAGACATAGTGCACAAATCTTGGAGGGTGATTGTTGTAGTTCTGGATGCCAGATCTTTGTTTCTTGGCCCTTTTTACTTAGACTGATGACCTGATTCAGGCCGTGTTGTAACTAGTGATGTCAAACAACTGAGCTTTGAAAACCTCATCATCTTCATTTCGCACCAATCCAGTTTGCTACAAAGCAGATTGCATGGAGGAGATTGCTTGGATCAAGATGTTGAGAACCGTGGAAACTGGTTTCTAATTAGAGGATGGACTTATCCCTATGATCTCATTAGAATTTTCGAATTGATCCTTGATAAAGAAGGATTACGGCTGGAACCCCCTTTTCTTTTGAAACTTTTTCTGTCTATGAAGAAGAATTGCCAGATTCAATTAGATGACTGTGATTGTCTGATTCTCAGGGATCTGTTGCATTTTCAATAGATTTTTGGGTACTTTATTGAGATCGCTGCATTTCTTGTGCCTATCGGTCCCGAGGATCGCATATACTCACTGAATTGTTGGTTATCTATGGAAGGCGGATGCTACTGGGATTTTGTTTTGACTATTGTCTCGGGGCTCGTCTGATTTTGCTTGGCTGGTGCTTGGGTGCTGGTTGGGTCGGTGACGGGGATTTCTTGTTAGGGATTGCCGCTGTTCTCTGTGGTTGTGGTTACTAGGGTGGATATGGTTTTGGTTGGCTGCTCTGGTGCCCAGCTCGAGGCACTGGATGTTCGGGGGATGCCAGGTGGAGAACCGAGGGCGGGCTTGGAGGAGAACCCAATGCTGGATCCTTTTGGGACTGACATTACTGGGGTGGGGCCGATGAGGCCGGAAGTTGGTTTATCCCCATGTGACTACATGTCCTTCACACCTCAAGACCTACTGCCGGAAAATCTGGACTGTGATGGTAAGTCAGTGGATTTTTTGGGTAGCTCGATTTGGAGGGGGGATGGAGATTTTTTTGATCGGAATTTAGGGGTTCCGGTTTCTGGCGTGGGGAAGGGGTTCGATACGGTGGCCGGTTTTGGGCGGATTGCGGATGAGGGGGTGGCTTGTCAGGTTCAGCGTTTATGTGGGACGGAATGTGGGGGATCTGCTGTTGATTCGCGTGTGCCTCTGGAGTCTTTTGAACACCGTGGTTTTGATAGTCCTCCTGTGGCTGGTTCGAAGCACAAAGGTAGGAACGTCTCCGGGGTCGGGGCAAAACTGAAGGGATCGAGCAGGAGGCGGAAACGGAGCTGGATTAAAACTCGTATTGTGGGCAGCTATGCTGTAGGGGAGGACATTGCCTGGGAACGTGTCTTAGAAATGTCTAAGATGACGCTGGTGGGAAGGGTCATGGGCAGAACTTTTGCTCGACCGTTTGTGATGGATTGGGTGGAATCTAATTGGCGCGAGGTGCTCGGTTACACACCTGGGGTGGACATGCTGCTACGGGGCTGGTTTGCGGTAGAACTTCAATCTGAGGTAGATCTACACAAGATTCTGGACCGGAATTGGCTTTTGGATCATTCGCCGGTTTTGCTGAAACCATGGCATCCACTCTTTGATGCCAGTCGGGAGAGGGTCGATACCATTCCGGTTTGGGTTCGATTACCGGGACTTCCTTTGAATTTTTGGGATATTAAACACTTTCGAATGATTGGGGATATTCTTGGACACTTTCTGGAGGCTGATCTCTCCTTTCTGGAGACTCATTACAAACAAGTTGCTCGTATATTGGTCAGTTTAAATATCCGGGATGGATTACCGGAGGTCATTAATCTGGAGTGGGGGCCGGTATGCATACCACAGATGCTGGATTATGAGAATGTGCCTTTTAGGTGCAGGCGGTGTCACGTTTATGGTCACCCGGCATCTGATTGCCATCTCGCGGTTGGCACTCACCATGGGGGTCCCCGAAAACACTCTGCTATGGATGTTCTGGGTGCACCGGAGGAACCTTTGAACTCCTACTCGACGCCGGTGAGGGACGGTTTGGATGCTGATTTGACTGTGGAGGAATTGATGCCTCGTGGCCAGGAATCGGCTGTGGATCAGGACTTACCTACTGAGGTTATCAGGGCACCCGCTGATGAAGTTCACTGTTCTGAAGTGACTACAGTGCCGGGATCTAGTAATCTATCCCTTTCTTTATCGCCCACTGTTAAGGTATTATTTAATCTGTGCACTGTGGATGGGCGCGATTGGTCTGAGGGGCTGCAGGATTTATCCTTGTCGGGACACTCTGGGATTATCTCGACTTCCCTCTCTTCGGGCCCTAGCGGGGATCCTTCTCCTCCGGTGAAGTTAACAACTGTTCAGCAACTTAGTTTGCCCCCTCTCCTTTTGGAGGACGATAGCAACATTATGGAATCTGATCCGGGGAAGGAGGATACATTCTCTGAACCATCATCTCCTGAATCTTCTGCCTCGAGATATAATCTGCGTTCTTGCAATAAGTTGACTGGGGGGGGATTAGGAAAAGAGAAGATGCCAACGCAGAGAGGCAGAGGTCGCAGGTCACATTTATCTCAGGCTCAGAACAGGGCCAGGCTAGATCTTCGGGCTGGGAAACAGGTTTCGATTGAGAGGGCACTTGGAGCAGTGAACGCCCGGACCAATGTTCGGATATGAAGATCATGTCCTTTAATTGTAGGGGCCTGGCTGGGTCTAAAAAGAAATCAGCCTTCATGAGGGTGCTTACTCTTGAACACCCTGATGTGATTCTGCTACAAGAGACTTTAGGACTAGGTGTTCTTGTCAAGGAAAAATTGGAACTTTGGATGGCTGGCTGGACCTTCGTGACTCTGGACGTTCGGGGACGCTCGGGGGGACTGGCTGTGGGATGGAAAAATTGTGCGTTAAAACTCATCAATGCTTGGGGGATGTCTTCTGTCTTGGGAGTTGAATTTCTCTCAGTCGACTTGGGTACTTGCTTTACTGTGGTTAATGTCTATGGACCTTATGACAATCGAGCACATTTTTGGGATTCAATTATGCAGGAGCTGCTCTTGGATGGTGAATCGGTTGTGGTGGGGGGAGATTTAAACTTCACTTTAGGACAGACTGAAATTTGGGGCCCTCGAGCGCATGTGGATCCATTGGCTGGATATTTCCAACAGATGCTGGTTCGTAAAAAACTGCTGGACATAGAACCTATCAAACTGAAACCTACCTGGAGGAATAATAGGAGTGGAGAGGCTCGGGTGGCTAAGAGATTGGACCGGTTCCTGGTGGCTGAGAGACTGGTGGACAGGTTTTTTCAACTCAGACAGTGGGTTGGGAGTGGTGGGGATTCTGATCACTTCCCTATCTTTTTAGAGATTAGGAGAGGTCCCACCAATCCTCCAAGCTCTCTTAAATTTAACAAAAACTGGTTAAAAGATGATTCCTTTAAACAACTTTTTCTGGATCTTTGGAGGACTTTTGATGTGGATCATGAGCGCACTGCAGCTTTTCAATTTGCAGAGAACATCCAACGTATTAAGGGAGCTGTCAAATTATGGGCTGTTGATAAGAGAAGGAGGGAGGAATTTGCAATGAAACAGATCGAGGATGAACTACTACTGATCTATGAAGGGGATGGAGGAGGATTATTATCTCAGGAAACTATGGCTGATATGGTCAGATTGGAAGGTATTAGAAATAAACTATTGATGGAACTGGAGGAAACATGGCGACTCAAGAGCAGGGCGATTTGGCTGGAATGTGGCGATGAGAATACTAAATTTTTTCATGCATATGCCAGGGGAAGGAAGTCGGTCAATACTATCTGGAGCTTGAAAGATGAAAATGGCATTGAACATTTTGATTTTGAAGAAAAGGCTAGATGCGGGGTGGGACACTTCCAGAATTTATTTAAGGCACCTGCCCAGGCCACTATCGCTGAAGTTATCAGGGTAGCTCAATTTTTTCCGAGGTTTGCCGAGGAGGAGGACAATAGGAGACTCATGTGTGCTATTACTGAGGAGGAATTGAAGGAGGTCCTTGGTAGCTTACAGAAAGACAAGAGTCCTGGGCCGGATGGTTGGACGGTGGAATTTTTTCTGGAGCTTTATGATGTCTTGGGGTTGGATCTGCTACAGGTGGTTGAAGATACTCGGTTAAATGGGAAGATTCCGGCTTGTTTTAATTCCACTTTTTTAGCTCTCATTCCTAAAACTGACAATCCAACTACTCTTTCTGAATACAGGCCTATTTCATTGTGCAATTGTATCTACAAGATTGTTTCGAAGGTCATTGCTCGGAGATTTAAGGTTACCTTATCAGCAAATATTTCTGATGAACAATTTGGTTTTCTGGATGGACGTCAGATACATGAGGCTATAGGAGTGGCACAGGAAGGTCTCCACAGCTTGAAGACTCAACATATCAAAGGTGCTATTCTAAAAATTGACTTGTCCAAGGCCTTCGACAAGGTGAGTTGGATATATATCCGGCTTCTCCTCACACATTTGGGTTTCTGCATCAATTTTATAAGGTGGATCATGTCCTGTATTACTACTGTTTCTTTCTCTGTTTTATTGAATGGAGCGGCTACCCCCTTTTTTCATGCGGAAAGAGGCCTTAGGCAAGGCTGTCCACTGTCTCCCCTCCTATTCCTCCTGGTAGCAGAAGGTTTGAGCAGGGCTTTACTTGATGCTAAATTACAGGGAAGATTTAGTGGCATTGGCATTGGTGAGCAGCTTTTTGTTACACATTTGTTGTTTGTGGACGACGTTATCATCTTCTGTTCTGGGGATCGTAGAGATACTAGAACTCTGAAGGAGATCTTGGATCTCTTTTCTAAAGCTACGGGGATGGATATAAATATTGAGAAATCCACTATTACTACCCACCTGCTGAGACCGGATGAGGAACGGGCTCTATTAGAACTGTTTCCCTTCAAGCATGTTGGCCTGGATGAGGGACTGAAATATCTGGGATTCTCCCTTAAAGCCAATGTTTATTTAAAGAAGGATTGGCGTTGGCTCATTGGCAAGGTGGAGAAAAGACTGAAAGGCTGGAGTCATAAGTGGATGTCACGAGCTGGCAGGCTGGTGCTGGTCAAGTCTGTGTTGGAAGCCATTCCAGTCTACTGGATGTCTTTGTCATGGATACCGAAGGGTATTCTTGAATCTATCAGACGGTTATGCTTTAGATTCCTGTGGAGTGGCAAGAAGGAGGAACAGGTTACCCCGTGGGTCAACTGGAAGAGAATTGCTGCACCTAAGGGCCTGGGGGGGTGGGGATTAAAAAACATTTTTCTTTTTGCACATGCGCTGGCAGCCAAGGGAGGATGGAGACTTATCAAAACTAACAGCTTATGGACCAGGGTTATTACAGGAAAGTATTTATCTGACATGAGCCTGGATGAATGGATTAGGTGCCCACGGAAGACTCATATTGGGGGATCCATAATTTGGAAAGCTGTGGTTAAATCATTCGATTTGGTGGAGAATTATCTGGCGTGGGATGTTGGAGATGGCGCACAGGTGAGAATTGGCAGGGATCCTTGGTTTGGGAGTGCACGCTCTCATTTGCTGCCGGATTTGGTTGTAAACGCTTTGGAGAACAGGGGCATTCGTACTTTAAATCAGTTGGCTGTACAGGAACCCGAGGAACCGTGGATACAACGCTGGATTAACGCTGACCTGTTGGGTTTGGAGGCACCTGTGGCGGAGTACCTTAATTTATATATCAATGAATTGAAACGGGCACAGATACATCTGACAGATCAGGAGGACGTGCTGATATGGGAACCCGATCCAGCTGGGGACTACACACCTAAATTGGGTTACTTCGTGCTCAGCGCAGGTGAGGTTAACGGGGATTCGATCTGGTGGTGGCGATCACTGTGGAAACTTAAGTGCCCATCCAAGAACAGATTGTTTATGTGGTGTGCTCTTTTGAATCGAGTACCGACCTGGGATAATCTGCAGAAGAGAAATTTCCAGGGCCCGGGGTGGTGTGTATTGTGCAAGAATGAATCGGAATCGATTACACACCTCTTTTTACATTGCCAGTTTACTACTGCTGTGTGGAATGAATGTTCTAAATTGTTGGGTTTTGAATGCAAATGGGAAGGAAACTCTGTGGACAATGCATGGGAAAACTGGTGGAGACGGACAACTGATAAGAAACAGAGGAAATTACCATTGGTGATTATTTGGGGGATCTGGCTGGCTAGAAATGGTGTGATCTTTCAGGAAAAAACCATGTCTTCCGGCTTTTATCTGTGCTAATTCAGTGGGCATTTTTCAAGCTTGCCCGGAATACGTTAGGGCTGCTAATCAGAGACGGGACATGGCTGTGGAGATTGATAAATCTTCTCCCTGGGGTTTTTTTGATGGAGCAGCTAGCAATGAGATTTGTGGTGGGGGGGCAATCTTATACATTTCTGATTCACATTTCTACACGCTCACTATGGGTCTTGGAGCGGGAACTAATAACTTTGCTGAAGTTATGAGTTTAAAATTATTACTCATTTTTGCACATGAGCGGGGTATCTCTAGGTTGGCGGTTTTTGGCGATTCGATGAATGCTATTAATTGGACCAACCAAACCCAAGCCTGCAGAGTTATTAGAATTGCATCTGTTATCAACACTATACAGCTGGTCAAACAATCATTTGATTCATTCATATGCCGGCATGTATACAGGGAAAACAACCAATTGGCGGATCAGGCCTCCAAAGATGGGCAACGTATGGTTTTTGGCACTTGGAAAATAATTGAAGACTTTAATGGACAGCGAACTGATATCTATCACAGGCCCTTTATTGAAGGAGGAGTATAACATTGTAGGTTCATAATATTAATGAAGTTTAAATGTTTTTTTTTGAGAAGATGTAAAAGCAAAATAGTCCGGTGGGACAGCGATAAATTTGTTTTAGCAGGAATTATGCTGAATTGAAAGTAGACGTTACAGTCTTACCAAGTGAACCCATTTTACATGGGCAGATTTAATTCACTATCCAGTGAATACTAAATGTAATTCGGATCTCCAAGGATGAATGAGAATTACGCTTTTTTCTTTTGGAAAAAAAAAATTGGTAATATTTTGGATGTGGGTGAGCAACATTTGGTAGATGACAGGACAGATGGTAGATGCATTGCTTCAAGTGTTAAGGTGCATGCTTACGGGAAGGATGAGATAGGACATTCAAGGTGTTTACTCGCAATTTAAGTGGATGAGGTTGAGTCGTAGGAGGGAGCCAAACAGAAGAATTATGGAGGCAAGGGAGAGTTTGGATCTATACACGTGATGTTGGAGCTATCCTTACCTATTGGCTCTCGGGCATTTAAGGTGGCATAATCTCGCACTCCACGACGGGATCCTCAGATTAATGTGTAGGAAGGTTGAAGGCATGGGGAAGATTGGGCAGGACAGTGTCAACGCATGTGATGATGTGACCTCACAGGTTAATGTATTCACTACCCAGCATATTCCAGTTTTATAGATGCACAAAAGTGTTGGTGGCAATATTGAGAACGGTTCATCCCAGTGTTCGAAGGCCATACAACTCTAGATTTGGCAACTTAGTTGACTGTTTTGAAGAGATTCACCCTTTCTATGATTTGGATTGTTGAGTGTCCTGTTGGCATGGTGCCACGACATAGGGCTCAGAGTTGTCAGGGAAGTGGTGGAAGGTGGTGCTAGGGGGGCGCTTAGGATTATGGGGGTCATTCCTATAAATCGTCGGTTCCACTTCATATCGAGCAAATTATTGAAACTATGGAGGTGTTGGCTTTGGAGGAGAGGGAGCAAAACACAAAGTTAAGGGGAGGTTGCAGTCCTTACCGGATTGTAAAGAATCTCTTGGTTAGGGTGTTGATGGATAGGGAGTTCTTCTAGGCAACTACTTTTAGGACCATAAGTGGGCCTAGGGAAGACATTGATAGGCTCCATAGACAATTGGATGAGCTTGCAGAAGTTGCAAACGCATCGTTTCAGATGGTGGATAGAAGCAGAGATGGCTCGTGGGATGACTTCATCAAGATCTCATCGGATGAATATTCCCAGGTGTAATATTACAGGTCTGTGTTTATTTGACAATTTCTAGAACTTAGTTTTTGGTTAAGATTGTGTTTATCTCTATTTCTCCATGGTTTTTTAGATAGTTGTTATGCCGACATGGTTTCTCTTGTTAGGGAAGGTTCTGCAACTCTTAAAGTCGGTTTTGATGGTTCACTTTGCAGTGACAAACTCCAATCATGCATTGGCTTCCCTCTCAAGAGCAAGCTATGGGACTTATAGTGTCAATTTTTAACTATGGTACCATACTAGTTAACAACTATGTGTAGAGTTGGTTTCCTTGAAGGAAGGCCCACCGGACCGCCACATATTTGTGTACTATATGATTTCTCTCTCAATATTCATGTTATCGTTGATAATAATAACAATCACAATATATAATTTTTAAAAACATAATTATAAAATTTATTTAAAAGATATAAAAAATTAAATATTTAATTAAAAATACAAAATTATTTTTAAAAATATTGTTAATTTTAATATTATTTTTTTAATAATAAATGAGTTGAATAAATTAGTAAGTGTAAGACGGTGTATAGATTCCATGGAACTTTTACTCTTTTTCGTTGAAATAATGATTCCATAAAAAACACTAGTAGTGGTGGAGGAATAAAGTGATATACTATACTTAACTTCATTTTCTATTTTATAAAATGTATTCAGTAATAATATCCTAAACATAATATTAAAAAGTTTTAAATTATAAGTTATTTATTTGTAAATGGATAATATTTTAAAATTATATGTATCATTTCAATGTTTCAAATTAAATTTATTATAAATAGATTTTATAAATAAAGACTAGAATAATTTATTAATAAAAATAGATATTTAATTTTGTCTTTTATAAATAAAGATTAGAATAATATAAAGGTGATGGAATAGTCAAAACTTAAAAAGGCTCGTGGGCAAACATTATGTATGGTATTATATGTTTTAATATTAGAAGATGTATTCTAATTTAAAAAGTAAAAGCTAGAAAGTGACATTTCATCAGAAAGACCAGCGTAAACAACTATGATACGTTTCCCTAATTATGTTTGACATTTAAACTCACTAATGCCGAATGAATTAAGAAATTTCCATGAAAGCTAAATAATTGAACATTTTATTGATACACATGTAAGAGAGCAGTTATGTGAAATGTAACAAGCTTTTTGAAATGTGTCGAGACTCAATGTCACGTGTAAAAATGGAATGAATTCTGTCTTATTACTTGGGAAGCCGTGGTATTGCTATGTTTTGTAGTAAGAAGTTTTTATGTAGGTAGTATATAAATATATGTTTATATAGATATTATATTTGAATGAATTTTTATTTTCATGGAAAAAAATAGTAATATTATTTTCAGAGAAAAAGATATTATATTTTTCATGGTTCTCTTTGTTGTCGCAAAGTAGATTAGTTGGTGTCTTAGACAGATTCAAAATATCATTACATCATCAAAGAAAAAGTCTTTGTCTTCTCTCATAAGAAATCTTTAAATGTAGCTTCTATACTTTTTTCATACAAGTTTGGTAAATTTGATATGAGTCCTTCATCTTTTTATAAAACAACAAAAATAACAAACACTGCTCCTTTAGCTTCTTACTGGACGTTCCAAAGAGAGGAAGGTAAAAAAACTGAGCCTCCATGGGCACTTTGCACCTGAAGATCACCTTCTTAAGATCCAAACCTGCCTTGGATAACGAATTTGCAATTGTATTTTGTTCTATGAATAAATTGACAAAGGAAGAATAATTCAGCCTTGTCTTCAATCTATGGATCTCCTCAAGTAAAGGGGCAAGAAAGATGTTTAGGCATCTCTTTTTAACCATTACTCAATCGATTACAATCTTTGCATCTCCAAACACTTGAAGTTGTGTGATTCCGAGGAGAAGAGCTTGTTGTAGAAGAATTTTTAGGCCCATAATTTAGCGTAATTGTTGCTACCTTTCCCCATCCCTTCCTTGAAACTCAATATAACCTGATTTGAATGAGTTATATGTAACTATGATTACTTAAATAATAACAACTTATAGTTTTTCATTTCTAAAAAAAACACCACACTTATGAATATGTTTGGATGATGCTAAAATGTATTTGAAAAATGTAACTTTAGTTTTATTAATAAAAGTTATGGTTTTTTTTCTTTGAGAAAAATGAACATTTATTTTATTAAAGAATAAACGTAAACATATGTTTAGATCAATGATTGTGTTTATATTTTATGCTCATAAAGTTTATATATTTTTGTTTAGTGTTAAGGGCAGTGGAGAAGACTCATGAGTTTTTTCGGTAATTAATATGATTAATGTTTTAGTTTCGTTAATAATGTATGGAGGTTGGGTTTATGCTTTAGATGTCTAATCTCTTAAATGTGATAATGATTTCTGGTAGTGCCATTTTGTGTCTTGCATGTTTAATGTCTTGGTTTTGATAATGAATTGTAGCGGTTGCATTTGTACCTTAAGCTTTGATATGACTTGTGGTAATTAATTGCATTTGTGACTTACATTTCTTAGTAAAATGCAAAGTATTTATATTTTTTAATTAAATTATTAGTTATGGGAAGCATTTTACCAACGGAAGTGACTTACTTCAAGTTGATGTATTATTTCTGTAATTTCAACCTACATCTACATAGACAAGTCTCTAAATCAATTGACATTAACAACGAATCACCTTGCACTTAGAAGCTTGCACTTGGTTAAAATGAGGTGTGTCATGTATAAAGTAATACAAACCACCAACAATTAGCTATGTTGCACAAGTTTCCAGAACATGGGAACATTGGGAATGTGGGTATGAGTATCAGATACGTCTAGAAGTTTCCCCCAAATTTGCAAGAAACGACAGGTTGGGAACGACAAAAATATATATTAAAAATATATAAAAATAAGTAATTAAAAAAACATGGGAAGAGAAGAAACGTAGAGAAGAAAAGAAACGTTAACACAAACCAGATGACTTAGTTTATCCCTTATACTATGGTTGTAACTAGAACCTCTTACTAGATAGAAATGACAATAAAATCAAGATTACCATCCACATCATTGATTATATAAGGTAGACTATTTCTAAAATGGAGACTTTTATAAGTCATAGTCCCTATATTTGTGGCCATAAGTATAGACTAAGTTTTCAGTGTCGTGTCAAATATTATTAAAATGGATTAGAATATTAGATGTTCACAAGACATTCTATGCTAGGGTATTTGCAAAGGTGATCAAATTAATTATTATAAAATAAAAACCAAGATCATTTTATATAAATGTAATATATGAATTTAGTTTTAAAGTAAGATTTAAAACTATTTTCAATTAGTTAAAAGTTTAAATTTTTTTTATTCATAAAGTAACTAGTAAAATATATAAATTTACTTTCTTTTATTTAATATATAAAAAGATAAAGCCCGTGGGGGTAGCTCAAGTAGTAAAGATGAGAAGTTGTACTCGGTTGTAAATGGAAGGTCACATGTTCGAATCCCCCAAACTTACCCGTGCGCCATTGTTCGGGCCCTGTGGATGCACCTAGGGGTATATTGGTAGAGAGATTGGATCCCTGGACCCCATGTCACTGGAGTACTAGCCCAACCTCTGTTGTTGATTCCTCTAGTTACACACACACACACACATATAGTCAAAATACATTTACATTTATTATTAATTAGTGGTAATTGCAATTCAGTGTAGGGACGAGTGAATACTCTATCACAGGTGGTAGACAGATATCAGTTGTAGGGACCCTCCATGGGTTACCCCTATACAACATATAAATCTAAGTAGCAACCTCATCTCCATTCAACATAAATACAAAACAATTTCCATAATTTGCTAAACAACATTAAAAAAATTTAATTGAAAATGAAATTTGCAAAAACTAAAGGCTGACCTATTTCTTGCATTGCTGATCATCGTCAAATGACGTAGCTCTTTGTCACGTGTTGCACTTCTCTAAGTAGCATCGATAAGATTTTTAATCCACGTATCGACCGACCACCCTTCCTGCTCCCTATGGGTACTCTTCTTCCTCGGGTACCCCTGAGCTGCAACGAGGTTGTATGGAAGAAGCACAATATCAACATGATTGGAAGTGGAGCATTCCGCTTTCAGGACTCCCAACCTTGACCACTTCCAAGGACCAAACTCTCCAACAGTCACTAAATTTTAACAATCCTCAACCATCTCGTTGGAGGAAAAAGATAAACATTCAAGATACAAGATCCAACAGATGATCCTCACTCATCTCCTTACCTTTCTTTTATAGAATTTTTTTAGGTTTCTGTTGCATTTTCATGTGTGTGCGCACTTGAGTCTTATTTTCCTACGTGTGTGTGTGCACTTGAGTCTTAATATTCATTTAACTGATTTTCTTATTTTATTCTCATTAATTAAAGGGTGTGTTTTAGGATATCTTCTCTTTAACTAATTGCTTTCCTTTGTTATGCACATGTTCTTATTTTAAATTGTAGATTTTTGAATAGTGGAGATTGGGGATGAACCCGCGAGCCTGCTAGGGTTTCTCTGACACGTGAGCTTGCTTGGGCTCTGGTGCTACCCTGTGGCGTCCTAGCCATAGGATCGGCTCCCCTTGGCCCCCCGCGGGCGCCGTGATGGGCACCCCTTTGGAGCCGAATCAGGAGGAGCACAAGGCTCGACTGGATGATTCCTTTCGAGCTTTGGTTGCTTCAACTCCGTCGCCACTGTCTTCCTCCATTTTTTTCAGTGAGGCCTTTGTGAAATGATCAACTGCTCCCCGCATCCAGATCACGTCTACAGCTTCAAGACTAAAAGCCTTAGCCTTGAGTGAAAGAGGTTTAATAGGGCAATTCACAGGGATTTGGCCCTCCCCAAAAACCATGGATGCCTGGATAAATAAAAATTGGATGCCTTTGATCACCGGGGGTTTGCAGCACTATTTTTGTGGTAAGGGCTTCTTCACTTTCATGTTTGAACATAAAGCAGCTAGAGACCTCATCTTTAGAAGCGGGCCGTATTTCTTGGGCACTCGTGGGCTCTATTTAAACCGTTGGAGTTTATCATTCGACCCGGAAAGAGATGTCCCTTCAGTAGTTCCAGTATGGGTTCACCTCCTGCATCTTCCTCTGCATTGTTGGAATGATGAAACCCTTCAGGCAATCAGCAATGCCCTTGGCACTCACATTGACAAAGTTGAACCCAAAGGACCTTTGTTCTCCTGTGCTCGAATTTGTGTGGAAGTCGATTTGGAAAAAGGTTTGCCAGAGGTGGTAAATTTGCAAATGGATGGATGGGAGCACATGCAGAAAGTCGATTACGAGCAGCTACCCTTTAAGTGCAAAAAATGTCATGAGTATGGCCACTTCGTCAAAAATTGCCCGAAAATAATTCAAGAAACCCATGAGCAAAACCCTGAGGGGGAGGAAAGCAACGCAGACAACTCCCACAGCAAATGGATCTCATATGGAAAAAAATAAAGAAAAAGTACATGAAGGGGGTAGAAGCAACAACCATTACCCAATTTCAAACCCTGCAAATGGAGGAAGGGGATGTGAAAATCCTCACAGCGGATCTAAGAGATGATGTATACCTCACAAGAAAGAATTTAGGAATAAGATTAAGAGTGGTCAATGCAGTAAGATGAGCAACAGAATAATAATACAGTAGAACTCGTATAGAAGCAAAAATACTTCACACACACTAATTAATTAATCACAATATGGACAAATAAGTAGTACAATGCATGAGGATTCAAATGCCAAGGTGGCAATTCAAATTAGCCTTCATGGAGTGATCAAAGGATCACTGGAGTGTCATCGGAGCACAACTAGAAGTCTATCTCATCATTAGTGGAGTCATCAATGCTCAAGTAACTGTCAACCGTCAGTCAAACTGAGTCTAACTAAGTGTGGTAGGTATAACTGAGTGTAACTAGCACATGGAGACACTAACTGAATGAAGGAGGCTCAGTGGGAGGGCGCATGAGGAGCTAACTGAAGTCAGGAATGAGCAGTCTAGTCACACTGGAGGTCCATTGGAGTGGTAAGGTCAGTTAAGAGTGAGTCAAGCCTAAAATCAAGGAGAGAACTCAGTTAACTGAAGACAACTGGACTGGTAGGTGAAGAAGGGCGCCTTTGTCAAGTGGATGGTGAGATGTGGGCACATCACTGGCTAGGAGGGCTCAATCTGAGTGGAAATAAGCTCCTGAGTGCTGGAAGACTAGGGACTAGGTGCTGGAGGTATCAACCTGATGACTGGGCAACATGCAGATGCATGCAATGCATGCAGAATGCATGCAAGACTGAAAATTCAAAGGATGAAAATGCTGGTAGGACTAGGATGGAGTATAGGAATATCCTAACACCCCCCCTTAATCCATCCTGGGCCCTGGTAACTAAGACCAAAGGTCACCCAATACAATGAATAATAACAGTCAATAAACCGAGGAAATGGGGAAAACCTCATGGGAAAAATACCCCCCCTCAAAATAGACTGTAAGGCACACACAAAAATAAATGCTCCAAACTCAAGCAGGTGTGATGCTTTGGTCATATGTTTGGAGGTATCTTCTTCTTGGGAAGAAGTGGATCATGCTCAAAATGCATGTGCTTGTACTTGCTCTTTAGAACGAATGTGATGAGAACAAATCCAAAAGTATGAGGATGATCCTTGAACCTGTGATTCGAATCAGTTGAGGTAGGATCAAATCTATGAATGTGCGGATAGTCTTTTGTCTTCTCCTTCGAACCATCATGGGTGAGATTATGCCAAAAAGAACCATCAAATAATAGTAAATGTTTTGAATCCAAATCAGATCCAAGACTTAAAGAATGGTTTCTTAAGATCTCCTTTGAACCATTTGAGGTGAGATCTAAACCATTGAATGCAGTGAGAAATTATCCCAAGCGAATGGCAATGGCCATCAAATATTAGTGTTTGCTTGGAATCCAAATTAGATCCAAGACTTGAATCATGGTTTCTTGAGATCTCCTTTGAACCATTAGAGGTGAGATCAAAACCAGTAAGTGCATGAGAAATTATCCCAAGTGAATGGCAATGGCCATTATATTCAATAACCTTCTGAAAGCATGAAATAATGATCATATAGCAGTACATAAGAGGTGAGTGATCAAGGAGAGCGAATGCATTACCTCCAATGGCTGATTTTTACCTCCGAAACATTCAATAGATCATGATGCAAACCAACAAACTCTGGTGCAAGAGAGGGTTTAGGACCTTCTACAATTTTCTAGAGTGTGAGCTGGCACAGAATTCGAAATAGAAGAAATTTGGAGCATGAGTGTAGAATCTGCAAGTTCTTCTTCTTTGTGGACAACTTCAATATGAGATATGTTTGATACTAGTTCATGACCTGTGAGATCATCAAGGAAAGTGAATGCAATAGTGGGCTTGCTCTCGAAATGGATTGGACCAATCCCTTCATTCTGATTGCCAAATCTTTCATCCAGGTGGGCCCATAGCTCTTTTGGAGATTCAACATCAAGGAGGTCATGTGCCATGCATCGAGGCATAGCAAACATCATGGTTGCACGGACATTGTCACCTTTATTTAACCAATCAATCTCTTCTTCAGAGGATTCGAACTCTCTTTCAAAACAATAATCAAAGAGGACCACGGCTCTTCAAATATGCTATCATTTTTTGTTTCCATTCATCATAGTTTAATGGAGAAAGAAGAGGGATTTCTTTTGAATACATGGAAGTTGTAGAAGACCTGCAAAAACAATAGAAAATATCTGCAACTGCTACTACTACAAAATGCAGAAACTGTTGCAACTGCTGCACTCGAAATCTTGATAATAACCTGCAAAAAACTCTCAGGAATGGAGATAAACAATACTCTCAACATGCTCTGATACCATGTGAAAATCCTCACAACAAATCTAAGAGATGATGTATACCTCACAAGAAAGAATTTAGGAATAATATTAAGAGTGGTCAATGCAGTAAGATGAGCAACAGAATAATAATACAGTAGAACTCGGATAGAAGCAAAAATACTTCACACACACTAATTAATTAATCACAATATGGACAAATAAACTAGTACAATGCATGAGGATTCGAATGCCAAGGTGGCAATTCGAATTAGCCTTCATGGAGTGATCAAAGGATCACTGGAGTGTTATCGGAGCACAATTAGAAGTCTATCTCATCATCAGTGGAGTCATCAATGCTCAAGTAACTATCAACCGTCAGTCAAACTGAGTCTAACTGAGTGTGTGTAGGTGTAATTGAGTGTAACTGGCACATGGAGACACTAACTGAATAAAGGAGGCTTAGTGGAGGGCGCAATGAGGAGCTAACTGAAGTCAAAATGAGCAGTCTAGTCACACTGGAGGTCCATCGGAGTGGTAAGGTCAATTAAGAGTGAGTCAAGCCTAAAATCAAGGAGAGAACTCAGTTAACTGAAGACAACTAGACTGGTAGGTGAAGAAGGGCGCCTTTGTCAAGTGGATGGTGAGATGTGGGCGCATCACTGGATAGGAGGGTTCAATCTGAGTGGAAATAATCTCCTGAGTGCTGGAAGACTAGGGACTAGGTGCTGGAGGTATCAACCTGATGACTGGGCAGCATGCGGATGCATGCAGGAATGCATGCAAGACTGAAAATTCAAAGGATGAAAATGCTGGTAGGACTAGGATGGAGTATAGGAATATCCTAATAGGGGAGAATACCATCTCAGAACAACATAGAGACAGAACCACCGGTGGATGTATCTCACATTCCTATCAATACGCTACTCCCTCTCCTTGCAAGGAAATGACAAATGTGGTCATGGAGGAAATCACAACCCCTGGAGGTACTGGGCGGACAAGGGTTAAGCAAAGCAAGTTGTGTCGCAGCTCATCTCGCCATAAAAATCATCGTCCCAGGAGTCTTTGGATCCCCTGGGATGTTGTTTTGATTCCAAATAAAAGAGGGAGGAAATCTCACAGATACCACCATGAGCAAGAATTAGAAAGGGAATTAGATTTGGGGGAGGCAAAAAGCATAGAAGAAACAAAGTGCTACAAAACAACAAAAATCACGGAGGAACAAAGCCAGAAGGAAGACCTCGAGCAGGGTCTCAAGCAACTAAGAAGTGATGAAATTTGTCTCCTGGAACTGTAGGGGTCTGGGGGATCTAGCAAAGTAGAAGCTTTGAGAGAAATGAGAAGATTAGAAAAACCAGACTTGTTGTTATTACAGGAGACAAAAATGCAAGACATGGAGGCCTTGGCGCTTTCACATCTATTCTGGAAGGAATGTCATGGAAAAGCCCAAAGCTCTAAAGGAGCCTTTTTGGAGGTATTGCTACATTTCTCTCTAGCAACCTCTTAATAAATTCTTCCAAAGAAATCCATCATTGGCTTCTTCTCTAAATTCAGGAACAAAACAGTGAGCACTCAACCTATGTCTGCAATGTTTATGGTCCAACACATTACATAGACAAAGACATCTTATGGGAGGATCTGTCAAAATTAAAAGATGACCTTCATGGAAAAGACGTTATCATTGCGGGGGATTTCAATACTGCCAAAAATCAGCAAGAAAAATGCAGCGGATTGAGAGTCAGGAATCCTTATGGGGAAAGGTTGGAGGACTTGATCCTTGATCTGAATATGCTGGATATCGATTTGAAAAAAGGAAAATACACCTGGAACAATAGAAGAGTTGGTACTGGACATATTGCAACAAGATTAGATAGATTCCTGGTAAGCTCATCCTTCCTCTTGAAAGACCTTATTCCTGCTGCATATGCCCTTCCCTCTACTGCTTCCGATCATAAACATGTTTTCCTGACCCTCTCTGCACTGGAAAAACTTGGGCCAATTCCATTTCGCTTCAACCCAGTATGGCTGCACGATGGGAATCTTTTGAGCTTAATCCAAAACGCGTGGAGTTCCAGCTTCTATGGATCGCCTAGCTATATTTGGGAATGTAAACTTCGGGGCGGTTCACGCTGTTCTAAAAGTATGGGTTAAAGTGAAACATAACAATCCTAGAACTATCAAATCCATGTTAAAATCGGAGTTAACCACCCTACATCAAAGTATGGAGACCAAAGAGATTTCTAACATCACTATAAACAAAGAAAAAGATCTGAATTTAAGGATGTTAAATGCCGCTAGGCTTGATGAAGAGGAATGGAGAATAAAGTCCAGAAAAAACATGGCTAAAAGGAGGGGACAGTAATATGAATAACTTCCACAAGCAAACAAAAGCTCGTCTCTATCGCAACACCATCAAAGATCTGAGAGGCATCAATGGGAACTGGGTCGTTGGGCAGGAGGAGCTGAAGACACCTGCTTTGGAACATTTTTGTGAGCTCTACTTAGATATCAACAAGGCTGATCCGATAGCTCAAGCCGATCTACTCTCAAGTATCCCCTTACTCATCTCTGAAACTGACAACCATGATCTTGACAAACCAATTCTAGAATTTGAAATTAGAGATACAATATGGTCCCTCCACCTAGACAAAGCCCCCGGGCCAGATGGTTTTACAATAAATTTTTACAGAGCAGCTTGGGATGTCATAAAAGATGACTTGAAGAGAATGTTGAATTGGACCAGAAAGAAAGAAAAAATCGGAGGAGCCACCAATTCCTCCTTTTTGGCGCTCATCCCAAAAGAGAGCAACCCGATCTCGATTGATAGATTTCGGTCTATCTCTCTTTGCAACACTTCCTATAAGATTCTATAAAAATTCATCGCCACTAGAATAAAAAATCTAATGGGCAAGCTCATATAAGATTCACAGGGTGGATTCATTGTCGGGAGGCAAATTCTCTTCTTCCAAGCCACCAAAGGTTTACGTCAAGGTTGTCCTATGTCTCCCTTTCTTTATCTTTTGGTGGCTGAAACATTGAGTAGGAAGCTTCAACTCTTGCAAAGATCGGGAGAGAGATCGGGAGAGCTCAAAGGCCTGAGGATTGTGAGAGGTGTCAAAGCAGCCAACCACGCCCAATTCGCAGATGACACAATTCTGCTTGGGGGAGCATACCCAATCATTGCGGAGAGATTCAAAGGTGCCCTAACCACTTTTCTCAAAGCCTCAGATGGAAAAATCAATTCGTTAAAATCCAAAATCTACAGCTGGAATTGCTCGACTGGAACTTCAGCCCGAATAGCGCGGATCCTTGGCTTTGACTTCTGTCCCACATGGAATTCTTTCACATACCTGGGAATCCCAATTTTCAAAGGGAAGAAAAAAGTGGCGGATTGGCAGAACCTGATAGACAAAATAAAATTTAAAATTTCCTCTTCAAGCTCTAGATGGTTAAACTTGGCCGACAAGCTGGTCCCAATTCACTCGGTTTTCTCTGCATATCCTATATATGTCAGCTCAATTTCATTAGCCCCCAAGAGTGTCATCATGAAGGTCACGAAAGAAATCAAAAGATTTCTATGGAAAGGGGGGAAATCCAATGGAACAAAGAAATTTCACTTGATGAATTGGGAGAAAGTTTATAGGCCCAAAATCTATGGAGGTGCTGGGATTAAAGACCCATCGATTATGAACCTTGCCTTAGGTGCGAAAATTCTTTGGAGAGTTCTCTTAGGAAAAAAATCATGGTGGAAGGAGATAATTAGAAATAAATATATGAATGAGGACAGAAAAAGGTGTGTGGAGAATATAGATCAAAACATCAAAGGCACTCCCATCTAGAACCTTTGCAAGAATGCGGCTCATATCATACATAAGAATCTATACTGGATCCCGGGCAGTGGAAAGAAGATCAGCCTTTGGCATGACAGCTTAGGACCGAAAGCACACTCTCCAGCTAGTTTTTCTCCCTAATATGGCCGATCTAAAAGCTTGGATGGATCAAAACCATATCTCCTCGTTGTTCAACCTCTTTGAGTGGATTGAAACTGGTAGATGGGCAGGATGGGTGGACTTGGAGATTCCAGAGCACCTGTGCGCAGATTATAAGGCTTTCCTTGAGCTTCTTCATGGAGCATCTCCAGTTCATCTGCAAATGAATGATAGAAGAGGCTGGGGAAAATCGGGTGAGTATTCTGTCAAGGAAGGATATCGGTTGATGGAAACCTTCAGCAGAAATAAAGAAAAAAATGGCTTAAAGTTTGGGGAAAAGATTGTCTTCCTAAAATCAACTCCTTTACCTCAACTCTTTCCCACAGAAAAATCCTCACAGCAGAGAACCTTGGGAAAAGAGGGATACAAGGGCCTGCAAGGTGCATTCTTTGTAAAGCCTCAGCCAAAACAATTGACCACTTATTCCTGGAATGCAATTTTGCACAAGAAGTTTGGCATATGGCATATATTGACTTAAATTTTGAGGTAACTTTACCAACCAATTGGAACGATCTATTTGCCTGCTGGAAGGATTACTACATTGGATCCGTTAATAACAAAACAAACTTCAAAAGAGCTTGGGAAGCTTTCCCAAAATTTATCTGCTGGAAGATATGGGCATCCAGGAACAAGGAAATTTTCGAAGATATCAGTTCCACCCCAGGAAGAGTTCTCGCATCAACCAAGGCTTTATGGGTGGAAGTCTTACTGGTGAAAGGCATGAATAATATCAATAAGGAACCCTTGACAACGGAAGAAAAAATATGGGTCTCTGATTTCTTAGTTCCAAATCCTTCTCTCTCCTTGGTCGCTCCAGCTGGGAGACCTATAATTCAGAATTGGCATATCAGGAAGAATGCTGCATATTTTTAGAGTTGGAAAAGCAACATTGGGAGTAATACTCTGTTCTTTGACGGTGCCTCGAAAGGCAACCCAGGGTTGGCAGGTGCGGGTGGAGTCTTATATGACTCGGAAGGAAATAAGATGAAGGACTATGCTTGGGGAATCGGAAGAAAGACAAACAACAGTGTTGAATGGCTATCTCTAATAAAAGGTTTAGAGATTGCAAGGGATGAGGGCCTCATTGAACTAATCGTTTTTGGGGACTCAATGCTGGTGATTAGAGAGGCTCGGAATTTGATTACAAGCCGTAAGAATCCAGCTTCTAAAACCCATGGTATCCTAAAGTGTTTAGTTAACGAGTTCAACAAAAGTGTTTAGTTAATGAGTTCAACACCATAAACTTTCTTCACATTTTAAGAGTCAACAATCAGGAGGCGGATATTATGGCGAATAGTGGAGCCAGACTTGATCGAGGAGTTATGGTTATCAATCAAAAGGTTAATGATCAGGTTTGGATCCCCTAATTTCTACATGTCTCAACTTCAGGAAAGAACCAACATGTCCAAGCCTAAATGGGAAACCTTAACTATTGGTTTGGAGCTTTGTAAAATCTACAACCTCGTCCATACTTGTTTCAACATTAATCTCCAGAGTGAAGTTGAGTTCAAAACTATGGCTCTTGACAAATATTTGTGTTAAGATTCAATATGCTAAGATAGATAACATCAATATTCCATTTTATTTCAGAACAATAGCATATACAGGATCACTGAAAGAAAAACAAGCACAGCATAAACACAAGAGACACAATTTATCCTGGGAAACCCTCATGGGGAAGAAAACCCAACAAAGATTCCTCAATATAGATGATCAACAAATACAAAGATGTAATCCCCAAACACGAGCTCCTTATCCTCCTTTGCATATCTCTCCTTCTCCTATGCGAGTTTCACAAGTGAGTGTGTGTGTTAAATGAGGAACACACCTCCTCTATTTATACTTTACTTCACTTGACTTTTAACCCTAACTAGGTCGGGCCCCAACTTAACCACTCAACATAATGTTGACTGGGCTGACCCCACAAGGGGACTTAAACACCCCATACAACTGACTCTGGGTCAAACCCACTAGGGAAGTCTAATAACCCAAGTTACCACATTCCGACGGAGGAATAAACATTTCTGGATATACAATAGGGTCTCGACGGAGGAATGAAACATCTCTGGATAAAGTACAAATAGAATATTCTTAGAAGTTACAGTATTTCAACACTCCCCCTTAACGAGAAGGATATTCTAACAACATCTGCAGGAGCAAGGAGTCATCAACTACATGATACATGATACATCTATACATCTATAAATCATTGGAAGCTTTCTTCATCAGTAACTCAAACAGTTACTGGAACATCTTCAAGATCTTCAATACTGGAATATCAACATCTTCAATACTGAGTCTTCATCTTCTGCAGCACTTGATCAGCCACAACATCAACATCTAGATCTTTCGATCAACATCATCATCTGGATCTCTCAATCAACATCATCATCTGGATCTCTCGATCAACAGCATCATCATCTGGATCTCTCGATCAACAACATCATTTGGATCTCTCGATCAACAACATCATCATCTGGATCTCTCGATCAACAACATCATCATTTGGATCTCTTGATCAACAACATCATCTGGATCTCTCGATCAACAACATCATCATCTGGATCTCTAGATCAATAGCCTCATCATTTGGATCTCTCCATCAACAACAACATCTAGATCTCTAGATCAATAGCCTCATTGTCTGGATCTCTCTATCAACAGCATCATCTGGATCTCTAGATCAACATCATCATCTGGATTTCTCGATCAACAGCATCATCATCTGCAACACACATGATCTAATTACGCGATGATCAATCCCTCTCACTTTAGGACATAAGCCCAAGGATGATACAATCCTGATCCACTTACGGGATGATCAATCCCTATCAATTTAAGACATCATATCATGTCTAGGGATGATGCAATCCAGATCTGCTTACGGGATGATCAATCCCTATCAATTTAAGACATCATATCATGTCTAGGGACGATGCAATCCAGATCTGCTTACGGGATGATCAATCCCTATCAATTTAAGACACCTCAACATGTCTAGGGACGATGCAATCCTGATCTACTTACAAGATGATCAATCCTTATCACTTTAAGACACCTCAACATGTCTAGGGAGGATGCAATCCCGATCTACTTACAGGATGATCAATCCTTATCACTTTAAGACACCTCAACATGTCTAAGGACGATGCAATCCCGATCTATTTACAGGGTGATCAATCCTTATCACTTTAAGACACCTCAACATGTCTAGGGATGATGCAATCTTGATCTACTTACAAGGTGATCAATCCTTATCACTTTAATACACCTCAACATGTCTAGGGACGATGCAATCCCGATCTACTTACATGATGATCAATCCTTATCACTTTAAGACACCTCAACATGTCTAGGGACGATGCAATCTCGATCTACTTATAGGATGATCAATCCTTATCACTTTAAGACACCTCAACATGTCTAGGGACGATGCAATCCTGATCCACTTACAGGATGATCATTCCTTATCACTTTAGGACATAAGTCTAGGGACAGTGCAATCCCACTAGTCCTCTTAGACAAAGTCTAAGTACCACTTCATCAACCTCATCGTCGGAACAGGTAACCTCATCATCGATACAGGTATCCTTATCAATGATATAAGTATCCACATCATCGACACAGTATCCTCATCATCGATACAGTATCCTCATCATCGATACAGGTATCCTCATCATCAATACAAGCATCCTCATCATCGATACAAGTATCCATATCAATACAGGTATCCTCATCATCGACCTTACCATCGATATAGGCAATCTCATC
Organism: Larix kaempferi; assembly: GCA_027924585.1. NCBI lineage: Eukaryota > Viridiplantae > Streptophyta > Pinopsida > Pinales > Pinaceae > Larix > Larix kaempferi. Next base: position 39,135,387 of record BSBM01000858.1, on the reverse strand, counting down.
ATTGATATAGTATCCTCATCAATACAGGTATCCTCATCATCGACCTTACCGTTGATATAGGCAATCTCATCATCGATACAAGTATCCACATCGATACCAGTATCCAAATATCATCATCGACCATATCAGTACTCCCCCTTTCGAGGAGGGTCCTTCTAAACGACACCAAGCTTGTCTCGGAAATACTCAAACTTTACTTGAGACAGAGTTTTGGTCAATATATCAGCAACTTGTTCGTCAGTGCTCACATACTCAAGCTTGATAGCTCCTTTCTGCACCATATCCCATTTATAAAAATATCGGATCTCTATGTGCTTTGACTTATCATGGAACACTGGATTTTCTGTCATCTCGATACAACTCTAGTTGTCACACGGGATCACAGTGGGGTCCATTTCTAAGTCAAACAATCCTGATAACAAATTCTGAAGCCATATTGCTTCACAACTAATAGAGCAAGCAGCTATATATTCCGCTTCAGCTGTGCTGAGAGCCACACTAGACTTCTTCCTGCTAAACCATGAGATCATGGCAGATCCCAGACAATAACATCCGCCTGATGTGCTCTTCCCGTCTGATACACTTCCTGCCCAATCAACATCTGTGTAACCATACATTTTGAAGTCATGATCTCTAAGATAACATAGACCAAAGTCCACCGTACCCTTTAGGTACCTCATCACATGCTTTGCAGCTATCAGGTGAACATGTCTAGGTTCCACTAGATACTGACTCAAGGTGTTCACAGCAAATCATATATCTAGCCTGGTATTCGTCAGATACATCAATGACCCAATAATATGTCTATACAGAGTCGCATCCACTAACTTTGATGAGTCATCAACTAACAGCTTCAAGTTGGAATCCATGGGAGTGGCCATGACTTGCATTCCAACGTATCAAATCTTTTCAAGATTTCCACAACATACTTTCCCTGGTTGAGAAAGATTCCTTTTGGGCCTTGCCATACTTTCAGACCTAGGAAGTAATGCATCAATCTGTAATGTCCCCATCTTGACCCTATTGCATTAATATTGTAAATGATGTAAATATTGTTATTTAGTCATGGTGAGGAGCTCAAGGCCAAGGCCCCATCATTGATTTGTCGTTCTATGTATCGACAATTAGAATAGATGCATATGGTTCTTGTGCTAGCCGTGCACAATGTAAATTCGGACATCATGTAAATATGCAATTTTAATGAAAAACCCACAACTAGCTATGAAATGGAACAAAGATATGGGGCATGATCTTACAAGGAATAGGGAGGAAAAAATAACCAAACCCTTGAGCCAATGGAGTCAATCCATGTGTCAATGAGAAAACCCATGAAATCCCAACTACCCATTTTGGCTTATGCCCCAATCATTAAATTCTTCCAAGAGTTGGTTGAGGCAGTTAATGCCTTGGGAATGATGAGGTATGGCAGCCAATTTCGGGTATGGGCAAGCCATCAATCTAGGAATTCGATTTTTTGCTTGCAAGGCAAGAAATCACCCACGTTTTGCCTTCCCAAGCCATTCTGAACCACGGTCTTTCCTCTCTCACGCAGCCTGGGGCGAACTGGGGTTTTTCCTTCACGTTTTCACCATTTCTTTGCATTCTCCCATGCCTGGGAACTCGTTTTTGGTTAGCACAGTGGCTAGGAGAAGAGAACCACGATTTTCTGGGGTTATAAAGGTCGTTTCTGCCCATGAAATGCCCATGGATGTTTTTCTGAAAACGATTATGCTCTTGGGGTTGTTTTCCCATTTTCCAATTTTCGTTTTGGGCTTTCCCACATTTTTCTGAACTAGTTGAAATCCCATCGTTGGGCATCCTACTGCAAAAACGCCCAGCACTTGCATTTCTGGCTGTTATGTCCCTCCCTGTTTAGTTTGAACCTGTGAGCAGGAGATTCAGGAGTGGAAGAGGACAGATTTGGCTTGATAAGCCCAATGAAGTATCCATAGCTCAATGGTTGAGCCACTAGCCTAGTAATTCACCTCTGTCCATCTCTTAGCAGCCTGAGAAACCCAACTGCTGATTGGCTTAGTTGATTCTGGTGTATCTTTGGCTATATGAGAGCCTGTTTTCCCCTTTTCCTTGTGGAGATCATGCCCAGCTCGAGGGTGGAAGTGGTGCTGAGAGATTGAGGAGCACACTGACCTACGGTTGGGTGGAATGTTGCAGAAGCGTAGCTGGTTGCTCAAGGACTACTTGGTTTAAGATAAGTATTCTCATTTGCTAATTTGATATTACTTAATTGATGAATGACATGAAAATCTGGAATGTATGATGGATGTGTAAGGGAATTAAATTTTGTTGTGTTTCAAATGTTTATGCATTTGCATATCTCCATCTACAATTTATATTAATACTTATTTGATTAAGTATGGGACTAGATGTCCAGTATTATTGTTAGTGTCCTCTCCATAGCCTTGTTGGATAGGAGGGACATTACATTTTGGTATCAGAGTTGTTGGTTTCAGCATTGGGCCTTCATGGGCTACCTATCACAGCTTGCAGGGGTAAGTATGCTTCCTGCTCATTATAGACCATTCATAAGAATTTCAAACTTTCAAATTTTTGAAAAATTGTTTTAAGTGTTTTTGAAAATTTTTGTTTAAGTCTGTTTCGGGAAGAACTTGGAAGTTCTCGCCGCAACGGCAGAAGAACTCGCCGAGTTGACCCGAAACAACGGAAAATTTTCTAAGTGTTCGGCGTCCAAGGGAAAGTTTCAGAAGGACTCAGCGAGTTGGTCCGCAACGGCGGAAGAACTCGCCGAGTTGACCCGAAACAACGGAAAATTTTCTAAGTGTTCGGCGTCCAAGGGAAAGTTTCGGAAGGACTCAGCGAGTTGGTCCGCAACGGCGGAAGAACTCGCCCAGTTGACCCGAAATAGCGGAAAAAATTTCTAAGAGTTTTCGGCGTCCAAGGGGAAGTTTCGGAAGAAACTTGGAAGTTCTCACCGCAACGGCGGGAAGAACTTGGAAGTTCTCGCCGCAATGTCGGAAAGACTCGCCAAGTTCGCCCGCAACGTCGGAAAGACTCGCCAAGTTCGTCTGTAATGGGTCGGAAGAGAATGACAAAGTCCGCCGAAACAGAGGATCATGCATAATCATACATTCATTAGTATAATATCAATACTATCAAAACATTATGCTTCTAAATAATCTTAAGTATGTATGGTCATGATTATTTCATACACAGGTACACTTACCTAAGATCCTAACACAAAGTAGGATTCTAACTTGATATAGGAAAACATACATGTATTATCATGCATGGTTATGTCTTAACATACCCAAACAATATCTTCTTTGTTCTCTTCAATGATTTCCTCTGTTGAGTCATTTCAGATGTGTCGTATTGTTTCTGGTGCATCTCTGAAATTTCGGATATGCAGGGTCTAAAACTTCGGCCTGTGGTAGCCTGACCTGTCATCTTTCCAACCCCATAGATATGAGCTTCAATGGATTCTCCATGAGAGAGATATGCTAAGTGTCGCAACATGACCTGTTTATGGGATGAAACAGCATAGCGAACTTGTACGGAGTGCCACATGTCACTGTTTCAACTTCGGCCTCTGAAACTAGGATCTGTGAAACTACAGTCCATGCCCAAACTGATACTTTTTACATAATTCCATTTGGAGCTTACAATCCCGAGATATGACCTTCTTCCCTAGGTCACTTGTTTAGGACTGCATTCTAGTAGAGGTAGAAACCCTAAATTGTACGGATCATATCTCAGAAAGTACAATGAATCTGAGAATGAGCTTCGGACACAAGGTACAGGAAAACTTTATCTTCGTCCTATCCAAGTTTCAGATCCTAAACCTTCACCAAAATGGATCTATAGCGAAAGTTCCACAATGACTAGGGTTTGCTATAAAAAACCCTAACTTCCAAATTGTCGCAAGTGAAACAAGTGTCGTAAATGCCATACAATGCCTTCCTTCAGCTATCTCTAATTCCATGTTAAGATTCAATATGCTAAGATAGATAACATCAGTATTCCATTTGATTTCACAACAATAGCATATATAGGATCACTGAAAGAACAACAAGGACAACATAAACACAAGAGACACAATTTATCCCAGGAAACCCTCATGGGGCAGAAAACCCAGCAAAGCTTCCTCAATATAGATGATCAACAAATACAAAGATGTAATCCCCAAACATGAGCTCCTTCTCCTCCTTTGTAGATCTCTCCTTCTCCTATGCGAGTTTCATAAGTGAGTGTGTGTGTTAAATGAAGAACACACCTCCTCTATTTATACTTTACTTCACTTGACTTTTAACCCGAACTAGGTCGGCCCCAACTTAACCACTCAACATAATGCTAACTGGTCCGACCCCACTAGGGGACTTAAACACCGCATACAACTGACTCTGGGCCGACCCCACTAGGGAAGTCTAATGACCCAAGTTACCACATTCCGATGGAGAAATAAACATCTCCGGATATACAACAGGGTCCCAACGGAGGAATGAAACATCTCCGGATAAAGTGCAAATAGAATATTCTTAGAAATTACAATATTTCAACAATTTGCACCTTGGGATGAGGGATGTTCGCATGCCAGAGGCACATGGCCTCCACTTGGATGGCATGCACGAATTAACTATCGCAGGGTCTCGAGGAAAGCACAACTTAAATGCGTAGAGGTTTGAAGGTGGGCAACACTCTTGCATGCCTTCAGATTTTGCGAAGATGGCCGACCCAGTTACAACAAATTGCCTGCTCTGCAAGAAAACCATTCCTCACATAGGAGGTTCAATGTTGCCGGATTTCAGGAAGAAGTTTCCCACCATGCATGGGCGATAGGGTGGTGCGGTTCCAATTCAGATTAGTCCGCAGGATGAAGCTCAATTTTCACAAGACAATTGCTCGAATTCCTCTCCTATATTGAGTTCAGCACAGGAAGTTGATAGCATTACCAAGAGCGTGAAGGATTATTTATAGGAGCTGGAATCCCAAGTCCGAATTTTGAGAGGTGAAAAATACAAATTCAAGAAAGCTTTGCAACATATGTGTACCCTGGCCTAGGCAACAAACAAAGAATTTCAAGAGAACAACAACAAGTTAAATGAGAAGGTGGATAGCCTAGCAGAATTTCTGGACAACGGATGCCCTTGCTCGATCAAACTGGACGCCCAAATCAGGGTGGTTCACGGCAGAGCCAGAACTATTGAAGGAAAAATTAATGGGATGCGAGCAGACATCAGAGAAATGATGCAGGAAATGATGAATGAACATGTTGGCACAGCGGGTGGAACCTGAACCAGAGTCTCATTGTCTGTTGGGTGATTTCTTAGGTTTTTTTGGGCCTACTTTTTGGCTTCCTTTAGAGCATTTTTGGAACTCTTTTACTTCTGTTTAAATGAATAGCATTGTAGTTTTTTTTAGTATTTGTATTATGCAGAAGAAGAATTGGACATCAGCATGATAATGGTCCCTCAATGTACTGTTTTTGTGTGAAGCTTTTAGGACAATTTGTTAGATTATACAGTTGTAATATGCTAGTACTTAGTCAAGACAGTTACAGTCCAGCCAAAGATGAATGTAGGGACTGGTTAATTCCTCCAGGTAAGGGAATAGACCTGCTCCAACTCTATGTATCTCTGTTTTATCTCACTTCTTTTATAGAAAATCTCTAAACCGTTCTTGTGAAAAAAAAAATGTTCTTATTTTAAATTAAATTATTTTTTATTCTTGGCATGCACATAATTAATTTATTATTATTATTATTATTTTCAAGGAAAAAGCGTAATTTTATTAATATAAAACAAAATTACATATTGCAGAAAGCATTGTCTCAATGCCTTTTCAGAAAGTTAATTTTCAACCCAAAAAGATATATGAGTTCCTTCTCAAGAGAGGGTCATATAGACCACACAAAAAATACTAGTTTATTCATGTTGAGATTCTTCGAAGAAGCATATTGGAGCCGTGTCGCCAAAAAATTGTGTAGATAAAAACTATTTATGCGATTTATGATCATCAAAATAGTGCTTCCCAAGAGTATGAAAAAAGTTCAAGAGTGTTCTGCTATAGGTGCCTTTCCATCAATAAACGACCTGTGGAAATATTCAAAAAAGGTGTCATTTTGATGTTCTTTGATCCGCCAGTGTCCAAAAGGAATGCGCAAACCCTCTTTAGATAGTTTATCTGCTACCGAGTTCCTTTCCCTGTAAACGTGATGACATGAGAAGGAGTCAAGATGTTCCAGATGCCGCATAATTTCATCCAATAAAGGGACCAAAAAGATATTGTGGCATTTTTGAACTTTTGTGATCCAATTGATGACAATTATTGAGTCTCCAAACATTTGTAAGGTTTTGCAAAAAATTTCAATGGAAAATCAAAGGAGGATTTTCAAGGCTGAGAGTTCTCCAAAATTATTAGTTCCGCTTCCTAGACCCATCTGAATATGAAATAAATGAGAGCCTGAAAGATGGAGAAGGGCTCCCCCACCACGGGAAAGATTTTGTGAGGCTCCATCAAAGATGGCCCATGGCCTTCTTTTGTTTATAACTTCCTTAGAAATGACTCTAGGGGCAGGGATACCCTTTTGCTGTGGGAAGTAGGAGAGGATGTCAATGTTGTGTGAGGCAATAAGATCAGGGATAGAGGGGATATCCTGGAAAATGTCATTGTTTCTAGCAAGCCATATTCCCCAAACTGTAAGAAAGGGCAGAGTACGAATATGAGCAGTTTCCGGACATGAGACCCAGTTTTTCCATGCATCTTCCACTTTTGTCCCATTCCAGATCACAGGAAAATTTAGCTTTCATTTGAGTTCTGTCCAAATTTGTGTTGAAAAAGGGCAAGAGATAAACAAGTGTGATACTATTTCATTAGCTTGTTCACATAGAACGCACCAGTCGGGCCCTTCCACATTTCTGCATTTGAGGCGATCCCAGATTGGGATTTTATTGGCCAAAGTGCACCACATAAAGATTTTTGATTTTTGTGGGAACTTGGAATTCCAGATGCTTTTCCACCACCAGATTGGGATGTCCAGTTGATTGCTAGAAATCAAATTTTTGTAGCCCAATTTTGGCGTGTAAATGCCATGCGCAGATGAGAGCCATACGAGTTCATCCTGAGAGTTTGTGAGGTGAATATGTGTTGATCTGAGGGTATTTAGGTACCTGATCCAATCATCTTCCAGAGCAATTAGGGATGTTCAGATCAAAAGAATTTTTCCATCCCTGATGCCAAAAAGTGGTGGATGCAAGATCTGAAATTTAGTTTAGGTGGTAAATACCCTGGATATGTAAAAATTGAATAAGTTGAGGGGGCAGAAGGTGTCGGTTTTGACTGCCAGGCCAGGGGTCTGAACCAATGCGAAATTGTGTTTTGTTTCCAATTTTGCAGGCCAAGCCTTCTTCATTAAGGGGGAGGGAGAATAGTACCGCTTTCCATATTATAGAGATTCCTTGCCTGCCTCTGGTACTGCTTCTGATCCAGTCTAGGATGGAGTCTGGAACGATGTATTTTTTATGGACAACCTCCGTCCAGAGACTGTAGAAAGAGAGGAGACGACAGCCAGATTTTGTTGCAAGAGCCTTTGCAAAGGGATGTATGTTTTTTATCCCCCATCCACCCATAGATTTTGGTTGATCTATTCTTTCCCAATTAACCCATGGAGTTACTGAGCTATCATTTTTACCAGTCCAAAGGAATTCGAAACAGATTTTCCTTGCTTTGTTTAGAATGTTCTTTGGAATCCACGCCATTGACATCCAATAAGCTGGATGGCTTCAAGAACTGATTTAACCAAAAACAGTATGCCTACTCTGGAGAGCCATCTATGGCTCCAAGCATTGATTCTATTTTCAAGTTTAGCAATAAGCTAGAGCCAGTATTCTAAATTATAAGACTTTGGCTTGATTTTAAAACCAAATTACTTGAGGCCTTCATCAAAATTCCTTAATTCAAATGGGAAGAGAAGAGTGTACCTTTGTGAATCTGCTTCTTCCATATTAAAAGTAGAGAGGGTGGATTTTTGGGAATTAACAATCATTCCAGTGCCTTTTCAGAAGAGATCCAGGATTTCAGAGAATTTCTCTGCGTCTTTCGTTGAGCCATCACAGAAAATGAGGATGTCATCCACAAAGAGAAAATGAATGAGTTTGAGGGTATTTTTTATGGCTATTCCTGAGTAGGTGCCCCGTCTTTTTGCATTAAGAATAGCCCTGCTGAGATCTTCGGCAACCAATAAAAAGAGAAGTAGTGAGAGGGGACATCCTTGACGAAGTCCTATCTTCGCAGTGAAAAACGGTGAAGTTGAGCCGTTAATAAGGACCATAAAAGATGTTGTGGTAATGCAGCTCATGACCCATTTGATAAAATGGTAGCTAAGACCAAGATGAGTCAAGAACATACGGAGGTACAACCAACTTATTCTGTCAAAGGAATTTGAGAGGTTGATTTTGATTACAACACCTTTGAGCTTCTTAGTCTTGATGGAATGAAGGCCTTCCTGCGCAACACCAATGGCCTCATTAATTTGGCGACCTTCAAGGAAACCAAATTGTTCGAGCAAGATAAGATTTGATACGACCTTTTTCATTCTGCAAGCAATGATTTTTTCTACCACTTTGTAGGTGACGTTGCAGAGAGAGATTGGTCTAAATTTATCCATCCGACTGGGGTGATCATATTTAGGAATAAGGGCTAAGAAAGTGGAGTTTAGGGGGGGATGAATCAGACCATTTTTACTTGACTCTTCGACCAGAAGTAGAAGATCTGAACCAATAATATCGAAAAAAATCCAGGAAGAATTCAATTGACCAACCATCCGGACCCAGACTTTTATCTTTTTGAAAGCTATGCAGAGTTTCTTTGAGTTCTTGTTCAGAGATCTCTTCCATGAGACCCTGGTTATATTCCTTGGTGATGTGGACAGGAAATAATTGAGCAAGACAGATTACTTAAGCAATCATTTCCCTGTTGTCATCTTTGAAAAGAGATTTAAAATGGGATGTGCCCAGGTTTGCAAGTCCTTCAAAGGAGGTGACTTCTTAATTGTTTCCATTTTTTAGACCCCAAATGGTGTTATGCAATTTGCGCCCTTTTGTGAAGGGCTGGAATAACTTTGTATTTTCATCTCCGCTCTCCAACCAGATTGCTTTGCTCTTTAGTCTCCATATTTCCTCATGATATTTTAGAAGTTTTCTTCTTTTCGTCTCCAGATGATCAAGTTGTGTCTTGGTGGCTTGGGATAGATACCCCCCCCTTTAGAATCCTGAATGTTTTTTATATCCCATTCAACAAGTTTGAGTTCTTCCTCATACCTAATTTTTTTTTGTAAATCCCACTCCTAGACTTTCTTCTTGACTTGTGAGAGGTTTTGAGCGAAGTGTAGGGTCTCATGAGTACGGTCTTCTAGGACATAAGGCCTCCAATGAGATTTAAAAATATGTACAAACTCCTCCTCTTTAATCCAGGCATATCATAATTTAAATGGACTAGGCGATTTTCGAGACTCATTAAAAAATTCAAGACAAATTGGGTAATGATCCGACTCACCCCCCGAGTCTACCCATTGCTTAATTCTCAGGTTTTGATCTAGGATATTTTCTGCAATTAAAAAATGATCAAGTCTCTTTGCAATTATGTTTTCTCCAATACGCCTGTTGGTCCAAGTGGTATTTATCTTTATAAGAGCAACATCAATGAGCAGACCTTCCCTGAGTTTTTTTCAAAGAAGGTTATAAGAGGGTCAAGTCTTGCTCTGGGACCCCAAATTTCATGGGTACCTAGGGTGAAGTTTAGGTCCCCTCCAAGAATGAGATTGTATGTCTTGAGAAAGGAAAAACTGCAAAAAGAGTCCCATAAGGGAACCTTATTATCATAAGGGCCATAGACGTTGAGAAAAGTGAAAGTTTTGTCAAGGTCGGTAAAATAAGCTTCTAAGCCGAGGCCGGAGGCAAACCCCAAGAATTTCTAATATTTACTTTTTTTGGATTCCAACCGACAACTAGCCCTCCAGAGTGTCCCCTTACGTCAAGAGCGCATAAATGTAGTTGTTCAACAGTAGTGCTCAGAAGGTTTGTGACCATCTCTTCTGAGCCTAGGGTTTCTTGTAAAAAAAGGAAAGCAAGTTGATGCACAGTAACCAACCTCTTGAGAGCAAGTTTTTTTTTGGGAACTTGCCAAACCTATGCAATTTAGGGATAAAAGCTTCATAGGGTAACCCCCTCTTGGTATTCCATTGCTCTAAGTGCCCCAAAAATAGACTTTTGTTTATCATCAGCAAGATCCTTCAACGCATATTGTTGTGAAGATGAGAGATGGGTAGGTCTACCTATGCCTTTCCCTTTTGGGACAGCTTGTGGATTTTTCCCCAGACCAGAGGGATGACAGGAAGAAACAGGAGGTTCAGGTATGTCCCAGGATCTTAAGTGGAAACAGATAGGTAAGGAGCCAGGGGGGTTCCCCAAAAGAGGAGAGAGTAGAGGGTGCAGGGGAGTGGTGGCGGGGAGAGGGTGGAAGGGGGGAAGTGAGAGCATAGATATGGAGCTGATGAGAGGGGAGGCATGGGTCAATGGGTGAAGAGGTAGAGGGTTTGGATGCTGAATCAAACTTCTGATCAAAATTTAAAGAAGAAAAATTAGATTCTAGGGCAGAAATGTGGCAATTTAGTTCCAAAATCTTCCCTAGAGGGTTTGTTGTATCTGCCTTGGCCATCTCAACGACCTGAGACTCCTCTCTGAGCTGTTTTGGGGGTGCTTCAGTGTCTAGTGGGAGAGTGGGATCAGATCTTCGGTCCCTAGTCAGTGGAGTGTTGGTGTCCACCTCAAGGTGTGGTGTATCCTCAGTTCTATGGGTCTCCTCCAGTCGACCGACCTTGAGAGACCCTTCTCTTGTACTAGGGTCATTTTGCACTACTAGTCTCTTATTTGGATGCTCCATAATTCTATTGAACTGTTGAAAGCAGTTCTTTGCCGTGTGAGCATAAGCATGGAATCTATGACATCGAAAGGGTATACCCTCATATTCCAAGATCTGTCGTCTGCGCGCTTAACCACAAATTAGGTTTAAATATTCACGGAGGCCCGATCTGATGTTCAAGAAGACCAGAATATGTGCTGCAGTGTAAGATACTAGCCAAGAATAGACTAGAATCTCAACTCAAAACACAAATTTTAAGCAAAATTTTCATTAGTAAATTTTAACAATTTTATAATCTGCAAGGTGATAACTCTGGATACTGACTCCCAACTCAAGGATGATAGGGATGAATTTAGATTTTGGTTTTTATATGGGAAAGTGTGCAGTAGAAAGGTAGAATAGGGCCAACTTCCAATTCCTATGCACAAACATTGGAGCCATTTACTTTTCAACAGTTAGCCAGAGCCGGTGTCTACTTCGATGCTTCCTGGGCCTTCTAGCATATGAAAAATAGACTCGGGTGTTGGGAAGTATTATTAAACTAATATTTTGGTTCATGGAGGTTTTTTGGCATAAAAAATCAGCAATTAAACAATGGATTAAGCGTTGGGGGGGAATTGTTGTGACTCAGACTGCTGAACTAGTTTTAATGGTTGAATGCCCAAACATGGTATGACCATCCCAAATTCAGTATTTTAAGGTGGGGATGTGTTCTAGGGTCTTTTCATGAGCAGCAGAAACTGACATAATTTAATTTGGATTTGTATAACTCAGTTTACATTAATTCTAGTAAAACTAGTCAAATTAAAAGGGCCAACGAGCTAGGCTTCATTGTAATAATTGTGACTTGACCTCAGGAAATTTCAATGTTGTAATTAATGAATGAACCGACTTAATTACCCTTTATCATACCTGTACTAATGATCAGATTACAAAAATGACCCACAGATAGATTTCAGTATGTTGCACAACCATAACTAGCTCCATTCTCAAGCAAAACTGACTAGTCTTTGGATTTGAGTATTAGGATAGATATTAAAACTTCTAGAGACATTAACATGAATTATTTCAGAATTAATAAGGAGAATTTAGGACATCATAATATTAATAAATCATATATTTACATTTTTTGATAGATCTATGCTCTCCAAAAAACAAGAGGACCTTTATAACAGAGATCTCTTACAAATGATGACACTATATTGTTTCAAAATGGAAGAATGAGAAGAGAAGGGTCCTAGATCTGAAATAGGATGTTATTGAAGCTGCATATGGGGTAGAAACACAACACCAAATCTCCTCAAGGGCGCATCCACTTCAAACTCTCTCTTTGAGCCAAAAACACCTCATAAATTCTCCTCAACCCACACACTTCTCTGCTTCTAACTGGATGCTTGAATTATTCTTAATACTGGAGTGAATAGAGTTGCAAATAAAATCTCCATGGCTGAAATTGATGAAATCATATCAGAGAATGAGAATTAGAATAGAAGGAATGGGGCTCATCTCCCATTGGTTGGCTAGGGCGCACCACCTTGCCTCGAGAAGCATAGAATGCTCACACATAAATTCAATTTGACAAAAGATGTGAATAGGATTTGCTTGGATTCTTTTATAGAAGTCATGGTGACCTGCTGAGCAAGTCGACATGCTTGGTAACCTGTGAGAGCCCTTCCAAATGAACCCTCCATGAGTGGATAGACTTGCTTACTTTTCTTTACAGCTTTTCTCTCCTTTAGAAACTGTGCCCCCCTTTGTCTCAAGATGTTTCCTGCTTTGTAAAAGTTTCATGTTTTGTAAACTGAGCTCCCTTTTGGAAACTACACCCTCCCTTATCTTTTTTCTGTGTGTTTCCAATTTCATTCTTTTGGCAACTTCTTACACCTTCCTTCTTTTCATTCCTTGCTATTTTGTGGCCTCTAGTTCCTATTTAGCAACCTCATCCTCATGAGGGCGTCCTCTTGGCCCACTTGCACACATATTAGCAATTCTAATTACAAAAATTAATTTCTCCACTTGACTTAGGATAAAATTTATTCTGTGCATGCATAATAAAATGAAATTATTTTCCTGAAGGTTATTTTGTCCCCTTTTTTCCATGGTCACTGAATTAGCCAAAATTGGGGACATGACATACGGTCATTCTCCTGGTGTGAATGTGGGACATATCAACATTAATGAAAACTCCTAGGGAATTTCCAATGTACCTGAAAGAATCCTAGTTCCGGAATTCCCAAGGAAGTCCCGGTAGTCTTACCCATATAGGTATGTTGTCCATCCTTTCTCTTTCAACATTGAACATAGGTGTCCAATTTTTGAGGAGGATGGGAGTGGAACCAAGACTCCAGTGGTTCTGAAAAATGCGGGCCACGTCCTCCTTGCTTTTGAATTTGAAGATGAACCAACCACTGGCCAGAATCATTATCTCTGGTACATAGTCAAGTAAAACTGACCAGTTCTCTTTTACCCAAGAGTCCAGACTGGGATATTTTCCTCTTGCTCTTCCCACCATAGTTGTTTCTTCCATTTCCAACGAATGGGATACTGTGACATTTACCCCATAGACCAAATTAAGAGGTTCCTTTGTGGTTTTTAAGCATTTGTTTCTCTTCTTGCGTTGGCTAGCACCTCTCGCGCGAGTCTTGGCTGCCCTTAGTGCCAAATCCGCTTCCATTTGTGTCTATATCCGAGGTCTGATCTATAGGGTTTCCTTGTTGATCTGAGGGTTTAAAAAAAGAAGGCTATAAAGCCCTCCGGATTTTGAATTGTGAGCTCCTCCAAAGGACTGCTAGCCAAGGAATTAGCGTCCAGACCATCAGAGAATGACCAACCTACTTCTAGAAGGTCGAGGCCAAGATTGTAATGGGGATCTGTCCAGAAAGGACTCGAGGGATGAGGATATGCTAGTCGAACTGGGTGTACGATGGTTGATTCACCTTTGAACGATACCCTAGGTATGGAGGAGGTTGAGCATTGAACAAAGAGTAAGAAGAGCCACCAAGTTCTGGAGCTAGTGGTTTGACTAACAAGGGGAACATCGGTGTTGAAACTGTCGTTGTGTTGAAATTTGCGGGCTCCCTAGGGTTTTTTATGGTCGCCATAATTTCCCGCAAAGAGAAATTTTCCCCAGCTATCCTGCAGGAAGTGGTTCGGGAGTCATGCATATTCCAGGAAGGAGTAGGATCTAGCGACCTCATGACCAAAGGTGATGAGAATATAAATATTCATTTGAAGGGGCCCGAGGAATAATCCACATCATTCACAATATGGTACTCCATGTGACCAAAAGATCATTCGGAATGAAAAGGCGATGTGGCTAGTGAGCTGGTGAAGAAAGGTGAGACCCTTTTGAGGGGATGCAGCTGCAGCCCTTGCCACGCGAGGTTACTTTGCTACTTTGGTGCTACTGCGGTCTCCAAAAATATTTCCAATTAATTTATTATTTATGCTTAGCATGTACATGTTTTTATTAATTTATTATTTTTCATTTTCTAAATTGTTTTTCTTATTTATATTTTATAAGTTCTATATTTTAATTTAATTTCACTTACGTTTTATCAAGGGTTCCATGGTCATAGACATGCCTTTCAAATATAATTCACCAAGGTTCTGTAAAGCGTGCCATGTTCATACACATGCCCTTCAAATAGAATTCACCATGGTTCTATCAAGGGTGATATGGTTATACACATGCCCTTCAAATAGAATTTGTCAAGGATTTATCAAAGGTTCCAAGACCATACACATGCCCTTCAAATAGACCTTTTTCTGCACTAGGGATGTGATACGACGATTGATACCATGTTAACAATTCACATGTATCGTGTTGAGAGACTAATGGTCATTGAGGAATAAGGTCAACACCTTATTGCACTTCCCTCAGTCAAAACCTCGTGAATGAACGAATTTGTGACCTACCCTCACGGCAACTTGCATCTCATGGGAAAAATTCTCACTCACTTTTCAACCCGTCGCAAGGAAACATGTGCTATTTATGGCGTGCATTCCACCATATGACCCTATTACTGTTAATGTAATTGTAACTTCGGAAGATATTCACTTGTATTTTATATTGTTATTATTATTGTATTTTATTTGTACCTACGACGAAGATGTTTATTCCTCCGGTCGGGGATGTCATTATTACATTTGGTCATGTAAAGTCATTGAGGTAAATCCTCCTTTGTAAGTCGGGGCAATAGATCCCCCTTGAGCCAGTTATATTAGGGTTATTGAGTCCCCTAGAGAAGTCATCCCAGTCAGGTATAGTTGGGGCCGACCTAGCAAGTGAAAAGGTCAAGTGAAAGTTAAAGTATAAATAGAGAGTGGAGATATCTCATTTGAACACACACTCACTCACACAAGTTCGCATTAGTGAGAGAGAGGAAAAGTTCGCATAGAAGGAAAAGAGAGGAGCTGTAGAAGACCATCTTTGTTTTGGGGTTTTACTTTTGTGATATTGTATTGGTGACGATTCTATCTCTGAGGAATTTGCGGGGTTTTCTCCTTTATGGTTTCCCCGAGGAAAATATTTGTGTCTATTCTTTTATGTTGTGCATGTTATTCTTTTAGTTAAGATCCTAGATAATATTGATTAAAAGTATAAAATCTAACATGGTATCAGAGCTAACCTAAAAAAGAAGAGACTTTGCAGCTGCGGAAGCTATAGCTTCTTAATTTTTGGTCTTCTCTCCACATATCATCAATGAAAAGAGGCTAGGCTAACTCGCCCTAGGAGGGCTCTTTCTGTCGAAATAGAACTTGATTATGAGAATTTTCATTTTTTGGCCCATCATTGCTGCCGGAGGAAAACTAGGGCATCATATATTTTGAGTTTATGTTCACTGATTTCAGGAAGTAAGTACATTGGGAAACTCGCCTTGAGGAGGCACATCTATCTATCCAATAAGAAGTTTCAAATTCCAAGTTTGGAAACTTAGGGTTTCTCTAACAAACCCAATGCCAGCCAACTCCATAACTAGTTTTGGCATCTTAAAGTGTTAAGACCTAAAATCTTTTCTATTTCCATTTTAAGTTCTCATTAAATATGTCTCACCACACCAAGCTTGAGGATAAGCTTGAAGGAGCTGATAACTTTCAAGCATGGAAGTATAGGATTACTCTGGTCCTTGAAGAGAATGAATTGGACCAGTATGTGAATGAAGAGGTTCTAACACCAGAGAGAGATGAGGCTAAATCCTTACACAAGAAGAACTTGGTTAAGGCCAAGAGAATCATTGCAGATTCTATTAAGGACCATCTCATCCCACATGTGTCCTCTTTGAAGACACCTAAAGAGATGTTTGATGCATTGACAAAGCTGTTTGAAGGGAAGAATATAAATCAGAAGATGACCTTGAGGAACCAACTCAAGAATGTGAAGATACAAAATGTAGAGACCATGCAGTCTTACTTTAGAAGGGTCTCTCAGATCAAGGAGCAACTTGAAGCTGTGGAAGAAAATGTAGAAGAAGAAGAAATTGTGATGACCACCTTGAATGGTCTCCCAAGATCATGGGACTCATTCATTTAAGGGATTTGTGCTAGAAAGAAGTTAATCGCATTCAATAGACTATAGGAAGAATGCTCACAAGAAGAATCTCGACTTGTGGCTCTAGAAGAGAATATGGGAAAAAACGATGATCAAGCTCTCACAGCACACTCGAGGAGGAATAATAACAAGAGGGAGCACCATCACAGTAAGAGGGAGAAACACCACCACCAAAGTCAAAGGAATAAATTTAGAAGATCCAAGAGAGATCTATCTAATATTAGATGCTATACTTGTGATGAGAAGGGACACTACTCCAGAAATTGTCCCAGAAATAAAAGTGGCTCCCACAACAAGAAGAACAACAAGAAAAGGCACCATGCTCACACCGCAGAAGATGATGAACCTCTAAGGAAGAGAGCCAGAGAAGAAAGTGATGAATCTTCAAGTGATGAAGAGTATGTCCTGATATCAACACTCACACGTACTATCACACATGGAAGTAATGATTGGCTTGTATAAAGTGGAGCTTCCATGCATATGACAGGATATAAAGAATCCTTCATAAACCTATCTGAACATGAGTCACCTCATAAGGTGAAACTTGGGGATGATTACCAATACCCCATGAAAGGAATTGGAGAAGCTTCTTACAAGCTAGGCTCTGGAAAATCTCTGAAGATGAAGGATGTCCTATATGTTCTAGGACTAAAGAAAAACCTTCTCTCCATATCAGCACTAGATGCAAAAGGTACGAGGGTTGCTTTTGTTGATGGCCAAGTCCTAATGTGGCCAAAGGGAAAGACTATAGATGATGCAGTTGTGATTGGAGATCAAGAGGGAGGTTTGTACAAATTGAAGGGCCAACCTGAACAAGCCTTGGTCCATGAATCCATGGATCCAAGTGAATTATGGCATAGAAGGCTTGCACATGTGCACTATAGATCACTACCCATTGCAAGCAAAGCAGTTGAAGGACTTCCAGAAATCTAGTCGAAGCATGAAGGCATTTGCAAAGGATGTGCGAAGGGAAAGAACGTGAAGAAAGCATTTCCAAGTAGCGATATCAAAGCGAAATTAATATTGGAAATCATCCACTCTGATGTATGTGGTCCTATGTCATCCAGTTCATTGAGTGGGTATGTATATTATGTTTAATTTATTGATGAATTTTTCCGTAAGACTTGGATATACTTATTAAAAGTAAAGATGAAGTATTCGACAAGTTCAAGGAATTCAAAGCCTTGATCGAGAACCACACGGAGAAAAGAATAGAGAACTTTCGAACAAAAAATGGCAGAGAGTTCACCTCAGAATATTTCAAGAACCTATGTAGAGAATTTGGGATTAAGAGGGAGTTGACCACTCCATACAATCCAAAACAGAATGGTGTTGCAGAAAAGAAAGAATAGAACAATAATGGAAGCAGCAAGAGAAATGCTTTAGGAAAGAAGGGTATATTCGTAGGATACAGTGAAAGCTAGAAGGCCCATCGAATATATTTCCCAGGATTCAAGAAGATCGAAATCAACAGAGATGTAACATTTGACGAAGATTCAGCCTACAATAAATCTAGAAAGTTACCTGTTGAAGACACTGAAGAACCTGAAGTTCCCAGGATCAGAGATACAACATTGGAAGAAGCAATTCCAGAAGACCACGAAGACAACGAGATGGAAGAACCATAAGAACCTGTACATCCACCTCATGAGAAGAACTCCCACAAGAGGAAACCAACATGGGTACGAGAAGCAATACAAGATGCAAAGAGGTATGGCGCTCCAGAGGGGATGCACAAAGAAAGTAAGAGACCTAGGCCATACTCCAGCTATGTAGCCTTGTTGTGTGACATCATTGACAAAGAACCTATCATATATGAGGAAGTGGAAGAGAAGAAAGAATGGAAGGATGCCATGATCGAGAAGTACCAATCGATCATGAAGAACGATGTCTGGGAGGTAGTTCCGAGACTAGAAGGGAAGTCTGTTGTGACTTCTAAATGGATTTACAAGATCAAGCATGTTGTATATGGAAACATAGAGAAGCACAAGGCCCAGTTTGTGGCATGTGGCTTCTCCCAAAAGGAAGGCATAGATTATGAGGAGACATTTGCACCTGTAGCTAGATACACTTCCATCAGGTCAGTACGTGCATTGGCTGCAATAATGAAATGGAAGGTACACTAGATGGATGTAAAGACAACGTTATTGAGTGGTGTAGTAGAAGAGGAAGTGTACGTGGAGTAGCCACTCAGATTTGAGACACATGACATGAAAACTCATGTGTGCAAATTGAAGAAGGCCTTGTATGGATTGAAACAGGCACCCAGGATGTGGTACGGTAGGATGGATAGTTTCCTGATGAGCTTGGGATTTACCAATAGTAAAGAAGATCCAACCTTTACTACAAGGTTGAAGTGGGAAATATAGTGATACTTCTACTCTATGTAGATGACCTATTTTTAACAGGGGAGGATGGGTTCATTGCAGATACGAAGAGGAAACTTGCCGCAGATTTCGAGATGAAGGACCTAGGTATGATGCACTATTTCCTAGGAATGGAGGTGTGGCAGAATGCAGATGGGATCTTCCTTTGACAAGGGAACTATGTAATGGAGATTTTGAAGAGGTTAGGAATGATGGACAGCAAGGATATGGACACACCCATGGCATCGAACTTGAAGCTACTATGTGATGCTTCATCAGATTTAGTTGATGCCACGATGTATTGTCAGATGATTGGGTCATTGATGTACCTGACGAATACGAGACCAGACATATGCTTTGTTGTGAACATATTGAGCCAGTTCCTGACAGATCCGAGAGATGTTCACGTGATTGCTGCAAATCATATATTGAGGTACCTGAAGGGTACAATCGATTATGGGCTCAAATATGACGCGAATCAGAAGATTAACCTACAGGGTTATGTTGATTCGGATTGGTCAGGCAGTGCTGCATATAGGAAGAGCACTTAGGGATTCTGCTTCAGTATGGGATATGGTATGATCTCCCGGTTTAGCAGAAAGAAGTCGTGCGTGGCAATGAGTACAGCCGAAGTAGAAAGAAGTCGTGCGTGTCACTGAGTACAGCCGAAGCAGAGTATGTTGCAGCTTGTTTGGCCAGTTGTGAGGAAGTATGGCTTATGAAGCTACTATTTGATTTGTTTGATCTCCAGTTAAAGGCGACTTGTATATTTTGCGACAACTAGAGTTGTGTGAAGTTGTCTGAGAACCCGGTGTTCCATGACAAGTCGAAGCACATTGAGATCAAGTACCACTATATCAGGGATATGGTGCAGAGAGGAGCAGTGAAGCTCCAGTATGTAGCGACAGACGAGCAGATAACCGTTGTGTTGACCAAGCCGTTAGCCAGAGTCAAGTTCGAGTACTTTAGAGAGAAGCTTGGTGTTCTCTAGATCTAGGTTCCTTCCAAGAGGAAGTGATGAGTCTGGAAGAAGCAGATGCACATGGGCCATTCTCGCATAGTGGTAGGTTTGTGCCTCCTATGTTGGTAGATATAAGGTTCGGGCCATTGTCGCATAGTGGTAGGATCATGCCTCCTATGTTGGTATATGTAAGGGCTGAGCCATTCTCGCATGCTGGTAGGTTCGTGCCTCCCAAGTTGGTAGATGTAAGGGCTGAGCCATTCTCGCATGGTGGTAGGTTCGTGCCTCCCATATTGGTACATGTAAGGGCTGGGTCTCGCATGGTGGTAGGTTTGTGACTCCCATGCTGGTAAAAGAGGTCTCGTATGGTGGTAGGTTCGTGCCTCCCATACTGGAGACGTCCATTGGTCATAAGACACTGTGTGTGCACCTAGGTAGGATCTCGCATTATGGTAGGTTCATGCCTCCCATGCTAGTAGACGCGGGCTGACAGTTGTGGGACATGTGATGTGTATCTGGGTTGTGCTCCGTGTGATGATGAGAAGATCTGAAGACGTTGAGGCGACAGTAGGAGACGCAGGTGTTTGTAGTGGCAATGTAATTACTGGTCCTGTGCTGTACCTACTTGATGGCCTGCTCGTAGAGATGATGAAGACCTGCATGATGGATATGCCTACATCCATCATGAAAAAGGGTTGGCTCTGTAGAACTTCCTATGACGAGTATATTCCAGAGATGTCACCAATCGATGATCGACATGATGAGGATTGCAGCAGCGACGATGATGATTAAGTGTTGATGATGTTCCAACATTGATGATGATTCAGAGACGAATACTTGTGTCCAGATGTGTTGATGATGTTCCAGCATTGATTATGATTCAACGATGAAGACTTGTGTCCATATGTGTTGATGAATGTGTCA
The DNA here is from genome assembly GCA_027924585.1 of Larix kaempferi. Taxonomy (NCBI): domain Eukaryota; kingdom Viridiplantae; phylum Streptophyta; class Pinopsida; order Pinales; family Pinaceae; genus Larix; species Larix kaempferi. The sequence goes on along the minus strand of BSBM01000858.1, from coordinate 39,114,692 downwards.
AGAAAATACCTGCCTAGTTAAGAGGCAGTGTTAATGTAATTGTAACTTCAAAATATATTCACTTGTATTTTATATTGTTATTATTATTGTATTTTATTTGTACCTCTGACGGAGATGTTTATTCCTCTGGTAGAGGATGTCATTATTACATTTGGTCATGTAAAGTCATTGAGGTAAATCCTCCTTTGTAATTCGGGGCAATAGATCCCCCTAGAGTCAGTTAAATTAGGGTTATTGAGTCCCCTAGAGAAGTCGGCCCAGTCAGGTATAGCTGGGGCCAACCTAGAAAGTGAAAAGGTCAAGTGAAAGTTAAAGTATAAATAGAGATTGGAGCTCTCTCATTTGAACACACACTCACTCACACAAGTTCACATTAGTGAGAGAGAGGACAGGTTCGCATAGAAGGAAAAGAGAGGAGGTGTTGAAGACCATCTTTGTTTTGGGGTTTTACTTTTGTGATATTGTATTGGTGACGATTCTATCTCTGAGGAAGTTGCGAGTTTTTCTCCTTTATGGTTTCCCCGAGGAAAATATTTGAGTGTATTGTGTTATGCTGTGAATTTTATTCTTTTAGTTAAGATCCTAGATAATATTGATTAAAAGTATAAAATCTAACAGTTACCCATGTGTGGAATGATTGGAAATCACAATCTTGTGCCTGCACACATGAAATCCATGTGCATCAAATAACTCATGCAAAATAATCAATATCAATTTATCATATTATATCACCTGATACCATTTCCGGGCTCAGTCCAGATCCAACACCACCTTCCATTAATTCACACCTGTTCTTTCCTGTCACACTTGGAAGAACTTGTCAAAGCATTTGAAAATCATATACATATTTTCATAATCATTTTCATGCATCATATCGCCAATTGTTAGTCATAATACATAAATCCATTACAACCATTTGTTTCTAATATAAGCAAAAATAATGCAGTAATCATCATGCAACATAAATTGTTTTTAGCGTCTAGGTGCAAAGTATCGATCCAGGTCATTTGTGACCAAATTCCCTCAAATAAAAATATAACATAATCAAATAATTGTCCAAGCAACAGGGCACTACATACACCTCCCTCTTCCAGAAACTTCGTTCCGAACTTTTTGAACAAATAAGGAAACTGCTAACACATTTCCAATGCACCTTCCCATATTGCTAATATGGGATTGTAGCTATCCCATTGGAACTTTTCTTTGTTCGCTTGCCAAACTTAATGGAACTCTTTTGTGGCATAATCCACAAAATACTTTATCACCTTTTTCATTTGATGGTACATATATTATCTTGTTATACTTGAATTATCCATCCTCTTCGAGTATATATCACTTTGTTTTCTAGTTTGGTCTTAACCTTTTTATACCATTTATCAATCTAATTGCAAGTTTGCTCTTAAGGGTAACATAAACGAGAGTAGGAATTTGAGTCATGATCAATATTCATTCTTCCCATGTATCATAAATTCCATTCCCAACAACAAATTTTGATATTTATCACATTCTAATTAACCACAATCCGTAAATGAGGAATTGTGAATTTACATATTAATAATTATGGCGTGCACCTAATTATGGTATGCACATATGTAGTGTTCTTCTCTTTACATTGTCAATGACGCATAAATGTATGTTGTGTTGTTAATGCATCATGAAGCTCTAGTGTCGTTGGTCACTCATTTACTTATATATATACATTTTTTCCTGCAGAAACAACGCATGGGAAATCCACCAATACTTCCCCACATTTCGTGGATGGTAAGGATGGTAAACCGTTGGCCAACAATAACGATTTGGCCTAACCCCTTAGGACTCAAGGCTCGAACTCGTGACCTCCCCCGTACCGAGAGAGTGTTCGCACGTCTTACCAATTGAACTAACCCTTAGAGCTTACTTATACATATATATGTTTTTAAATACATCCACCACCTATATTAATAACTAATTCTGATGCCACAATGACTTACTTTTCCTAAAATAATACGCAACAACCATATATTGTTGAATGTGAACTCATGCGCAACAACCATATATTGTTGAATGTGAAATGATGCACGTTGTGTTGGTGATGGTGGTGAAAGTAAGATGGACCTATAGTCTCATGAAATAGTGTCATATGTTAATTCATTAAAATTAAGATAGAAAGGTGATTTGTCGAATTAAATGGAAGCATGCAATCTAACCTCTAGTTCATTAGTGTCATATATTTCATTAACAAGTTACTCACATTTGTAACATTTAATTGTGGTTTTTATATAGAATTTTTGGTATCGGTAACTTCTAATTCATTAGTGTCATGTGTTAATTCATTGAAAGTAAGATAGAAAGGTGATTTTCCATACATGCATTTTCAAGGATAGAATAAAACTTTGAAAGAATATGACAAAGTGGATCCAATAAATTTCCGAACTTTCACTCAAAATGAACCTCTGTATAGGCAAACAACCATATTAAAACCTGAAATTAGAGATTTCCACCTTCAGAGGGAATATATGAAGGTGATTAAAATAGATTTAAAAATCTTCACTCAAAATGAACCTCTCTGTAGGTAAACATACAAACATTTCTACTAGAGCTTGAATTTAGAGGCATCCAACTTCAAATTTACAAACATTTCTACTACAGTCTAAATTTAAAGACATCCACCTTCAAATTTCACCTTTTTAGTTTAAAGAAAAGAATATATAATAAGGAGCATTCAATAAATTTACCATATTTCACTCAAAATGAACCTCTTTCTAGCTAAGAAAGCAAGTATTTTTACTAGAACCTAGAGCCTAAAAATAAAGATTCATGCTTCAAAATTTATCAGTTTTACCTTAAAATAAATATGATAATCAAGTAACTGCAACAAGTTTTCAATCAATAAAAAAACACGGTAGAAACTGCACCTGGTCGAGATTCATTACATAGTGTGCTGGAAACATATCCCAAATCTGTAACAATAACAATTGAAAAAGTCAGTCTCATATATTTTACAGGTAAGAAGTTTTGAATTTTCATACAATAATAACCAAAAACCGGGTTCTAAGATAGAAAGATGCGGGTGAAAGGAGTTTGCACTTATGCCGACATGCACTAACAAGTTGCACATCAATTTTACAGAGAGTACAGAGGAAGAGAGATTGAGTTTCATTAATTGCAAGTCTAGCTGAGTCACTGTTATTGGTAAAGAGAAGACAATGGCTTAACACATTGGATTTCACTGTTGTGCTAAGGGTAGAGCAACATTGTGGGGTGACGTTCTTGATAATTTGTTCAGAACTAGAATGAGGAGTTCGATGCAATTTATTTGCTCATTTGGACATTAAACTTCAACATGGATAGACGTCCGTTTAGCAATAAAGGTCGTCTCTTCATCGCCAACCATGAACACAATCACTCTCTCGTCCTTATCATCTGAAAGTTCTACCAAATCCTTTCTCATCTGGATCCTTCAGTCGTCGCCATGCTCAAGAATATGAGATACATCGAATGCATCAGAGCACTATTCAATAGTGCTCTGCTCCGATGCATCTGGCGGAGCACTATTAAATAATGCTCCCATGCATTATTTATATCATTTATTAATACAATGTTTCATTATTTCACTATGACGGTTAGTTGCTATCCATATGGGAGATTTAGTTATTAAGCTCTCCAATTAATGCAGTACCTATTAGATAATATTTGACACTTTTAGAAATGTTTGAATTATAAATTATTTTTATTTATTTTTAAATTTGGATGAAAAAAATCACTTCACCAAAGAATTATGTCTCATCAAAGTTGTATTAAATCAATTAGAATATCAAAATAATGTATTTTAAAAATTATTAAAATTATTTTGATTTTTCAAAATATTATGATTAATAATAAAATTGTATCAAACATTACAACACATTGTAAAAAAAAATTGGTCAAAAAATAAATTAATGCACTTTGACTTTCCATCAAAAAAAATATATCCCTACCTTGACAAGAAATAATAATATAAATATACATATATATACGTGAACAAAATTTCAATATCTTATGAATTACATGATAAGGAACTCAATATTAACAATATAAAAAATATACTAATGAATTCCTTATATTAAATATAATAACAAGCCTATTAAAATATCATAAAGTTACACTAATAAAACAAATAAAAACATTGTATAGTATCCTCCAAATCACAATAACAACGTTATTCTAAAATATCTTTCAAATTACAATAACAATTTTTTTATAAAATATTCATGTCCAGGTATATTAGTCCTCGGAAGGTGAATTCGAGAGCTTTAGAGGCTATTTGGGTTGACTTTTCTCAAAACTAGCTCTTTAGCACCTTTTATTTGACTAGTTTTGCAGAATATTTAATTAAAAGTAATCTGGATATTTGGAAATTGAGACATTTGATCTCTGGCCCAAATGCATTGTGAGGGATCTAGTCAAACTTGTAATCATGACCCATCGAAGCCAATGTCCCATGCTTATTCCTAGTCAAACTGCTCTATTATAGCTCCTGAGGACACTAATGACTTATATTGCATGATATGATCGGTCCTCGAAATCTAAGTATACAACTATTATCCACCTCACTTGCAAACAAAAATTGACATAGTTAAACGTTGCAACCCCTAAATCAAAGCCACCAAATAAAAAAAAAACCAAGATATGCTTATGAACCAATCTATACATACGTTTTGTTCATAACAAAATCGAATAACTACAATAAATAAATATGTGCACATGCATGCTAGTAAAATCAAAAGTGAGGCACACAAAAACAAACCGAACTCGATGATATAAAAATATATAGTATATAAAGTGCATATTTCCTCGTGGGTTGAACTGTGGTTAAGGTTAAGGCATAATTTATCACAACTTTATGTATAACTTATTACATTTTATGACATGTTTTTTTGCATATTAAACATTTATGTCCCTTATCAGAACATAAAGGTATTTTGGGATCAGATTAGTTCTGGTGGTATTCTTTAGGATCCTGATCTTATTATGGCTGAAGATTTTAATTTTACACTCTCTATTGTGGAAACCGGGGGGATTGGAAGAACTTTGGATCCTCTTGTTAAATTTTTTTTTCTTTGTTCAATGAAGCCAAATTATTGGACATTGTGCCTAATGTTCTAGTCCCTACTTGGTCTAATGGTAGGTGTGGGAAAGCCGGGATAGCCAAAAGGCTTGATCGTTTCTTCATGGCGGAAAACCTTTGTGATCTTGTGGGAAGATATCGTTCTTGGGATTATGCTGTGGGTTTCTCGGATCATAAAGCTATTACCTTACAACTGGATTTTGATAACAGGTTTCATTTGTATCCCTTCAAATTCAATCCGATTTGGCTAGAATATTCTTCTTTTTGTGAACTGATCAGGGAAGGTTGGGAATCCAACAACATTTCTTTTCAAGGTCCTCCACTACTATGTTTGACTAAGAGACTTTCTAGGCTCAGAAAGGAAGTCATAAATTGGGAAAAGGATGAGAAAAGGGAGAATTCCAAACTTCTTTTGGACATTGATAAAGAACTATAAATGCTCTGCCTTTCTATGGATGATCAGATGTTTGATCCGAATAGGCTGGAAAAAATGGCTTCTTCGGAGGGTGCAAAAAGGAAGATTCTGGGGCAGTTAGAGGAAACTTGGAGACAAAAAAGTCGGGCAATTTGGATTAAGGCAGGGGATAATAACACTAATTTTTTCCATCGGTTTGCAAACCAAAGACAGTTGATTAATTCTATTTGGGAGATTGAAGATGAGCAGGGTCATGTTATTTGTGATAATTATCAGCTAAAAGATGAAGCAGTTGAGTATTTCAAGGATATCTACAGGAAAAATAATGCTAATAATTTGGAAATGCAATTACAGATTTTAAAACTCTTTCCTCGTTTCTTTGATGAGGCTACTTGTCAGACTATTGGAGGGCCAATCATTGAAGTTGAGGTTTTGAAGACCCTTAAACTTTTCTCTAAGGATAAAATTTCAGGACCGAACGGGTGGATTGTCGAATATTTCCTACATTTATTTAATCTCATGGGGAAAGAACTTACTACGGCTATTGATTATTCCAGACAGAAGGCTCAGATTCCTGGTATTTTGAATTCCACCTATATCACCCTTATCCCTAAGAAAGATAGATCGGTTGGTTTCAGTGATTATAGACCAATTTCACTTTATAACCTCCTGTATAAAGTCATCTCTAAGGTCATTTCGGAACGTATTAATCCCTTTCTGGAATGTTTTATCTCCGCTGAACAGTTTGGTTTTCTACATAATCGTCAAATTCTGGACGCGGTGGGCATTGCACAAGAGGGTTTACATTCGATTAAGCAAAAAAAGGTTGACGCTTTCATTCTGAAGATGGATCTTGTCAAGGCATATGACAGGTTAGATTGGACTTACTTAAGGTTTATCCTTTTGCAAACGAGACTGTCAGTGGATATTGTTGGTTGGATTATGTCATGTGTGTCTTCTGTGATTTATGTTGTTCTTGTTAATGGATAGCCTTCAAAGCAGTTTGGGGGGAATAAGGGACTTAGGCAGGGGTGCCCTTTGTTGCCTTAAATTTTTATTCTGGCCATTGAAGGTTTAAGTCTATTGATTAGTGAAGCAAGGAAAGGGGGTCTCATTACATGTATTAAAGTGGCAAATGCTCTTTCTATTACAAACCTTTTATTCGTTGATGATGTACTTTTATTTGGAAGGGGTAATATTTCAGAATGGGAACATTTTAAAGGCATCATCAATACTTTCCGTGATGCTGCTGGTATGGAAATCAGTCTCTGCAAGTCTTATTTTCTTTATTAGTGTCATGATACAGGTTTGAAGGACCAGATTAATCTACTCTTACCTTATTAGATGAAGGAAATTGGGGGTGGTCTCAGATATTTATGTTATTTCTTGAAGCCTAACGGCTACTCCCCAACAACTTGGCAATGGCTCATTAAGAAAGTCCATCAAAGGCTTAATACCTGGGATTTCAAATTGTTGTCTTTAGGAGGACGACTCACCTTACTCTGTTCTGTGTTAAAGAGTATACCGGTCTTTTGGTTCTCTCTCTTTTTGGTACCCCAATCGGTGATCACTGACCTGCGAAAGACTTTTTCGCGTTTTCTTTTTGCTGGAAACGGAGGTTCTTTCAAGTTCCATCTTGTTTCTTAGGATGACCTTACTCATCCTAAGTAATTAAATGGCCGGGGCATCAAAGACTTACGGGATTTCAACCTATCTCTGTGTGCAAAGTCCCTGTGGTGTAGTCTGTTCAATTTGGGATTATGGGGTAAGGTGGTGAGAGCTAAGTATCTCGGAATATTAGCTCCAGTTTTTTGGTTGCGCAATGGTAAAAAAGAACCACATGGATCTTACCTTTGGAGGGGTTTGTTGAAATCGTTTCTGATCATAAATAAAGCCATTGGTTGGGATGTTGGTAGGGGTACCCAAGTTTATGTGGGCATTGACCCAATTGCGGGGCTTGGTTCTGCGTTTAGAATTTCTCCTGAGCTCATATTAGCACTCCACAGACGCAATATTTATGTCTTGAAGCAGGCTTCCCTTCCACAAGCGGGTGGTTTTACTCACTGGTTTTCTGTGTCAGATATTTTGTTGGATCTTGATCTTCACGTAGAATGGGAGAGGTATGTTAATTATCTTACGCAGGCCGGTATTACTTTGACCCACGAGGAAGATAATTCACTTTGGATTTTAATAAGTCGGTAGGCATGGTCACTTCTAGCCTTGATTATTCTTGTGTGAAGGAATTGGGTGCTGGGGATGCTCCAAAATGGTGGTTAAAAAGAATCTGGTCGTTCAATGTTCCTCTGAAAATTCGATGTTTCATGTGGTTACTGCTCCATAATAAAATTGTCACTTGGAAAAACCTTACTAAACGTGGTTTTATTGGACCTAGATGTTGCTGCATGTGCTACGCCGCTTCAGATGAGTTAGATCATCTTTTTGGGAACTGTATTTCTTCCAGAACCTTTGGAAGGGACTGGAATGTACTTTCAACTTCCATTTTTCTTGGACCTGTGACACTTTTGAAGGGAATCTCAAACTTTGTTTCGACAGCCACCCTGTTGATCCTACACTTATTTTCTATGCAGTGTGGGAAGTCTGGAAAGCACGAAATATGATCCTATTTCAGGACCAGAAGGTCTCTGCTCTTATTCTATTTGCATGGATAAATGGTTACTTCTATGCTATTAGCATGTCTCCCATTCCAAAGCACCGAGTGACCATACCTTTCTCAAAACTGGACTATAGTTTTCCATTGCTATATTTTGATGGTGCAGTATAGGCTGTACTGTGTGGAGCAGGGATGATTTTAAAACTCTCACTGGAGCACGTTTATCATCTTTATATGAGAGATGGGATCGAATCTAATACCATAGCCGAGCTCATTTCCCTATGGGGGTTATTATGGTTTTCTAGTCTCAAAGGCATTCATTTTCTTTCTATTTCTGGAGATTCACTGTGTGTTGTCAATTGGGAAAAAGGTAAAGATGCTTTACATTCTGTGGAGTTGAATGGATGGATGAAGCGGACTCTCATACTCATCTCTTCTTACTCTGCCATTTCTTTCCTTCATATCTACATAGAGCATAATATGGATGTGGATCATCTCTCTAAGAGATTACTGGGACCCATGGATGGTTCCATTTTTTTTGAAGAATTCACAGATGGATCTTTGTTCAGTACTGCCACCCTTCATTTTTGATGAATGTCCAAACCAGTGCCACGATGTCTACGGCTAATTATTTCTTGTATGCTTAGATGATGCTTATGGTAAGTTGTGGGATGTTTTCTTCAGAAGTAAGCCAAGGAAAATATTTAGTAAAATATGTATTTTGAGTTATTTCAACATCAAAGGGGTTGGCAGCTCGCCCTCCTTGACAAATTGTGCATTTTGACACAGTTTTTTACTTAATAAAAGTTGTTTTTTTCCATGTGAAAAAAAAAAACATGTTATGCCAAAAGAATCTAGTACAATTCATTAACCAAAATAGAGCGTTGATATCATTTTGGGTCGATCTGAGAAGAGTAACCACAAAGGAATGAAACCCTCGCTTCACATAGTAGGCCATTGTAAAAACGAAAATAGGAATAGTTCTACCTTCAATTCATTGTAGGTGGAACATTGTAGCCTCTCTTAGTCAGTGTCATTAGGTGAACATAAAGTCTACAAGTTTCTCAACATGTTGCAATTGTTGTTTTGTGTGCTCAACATGCACAACAACATCATCCTGCTCAAATAGCAACTCAAATAACAACAAGCTCAACAAACCAACGCTTTGAACTACCAATCTAACCTCGACAGGTATCTGCTACCATGCAACCTTGTTAAAAGGTGGAAAAAGGTAGTGTGCCATCATATTTAAAAGGTCAAGTATAAGGATAAAGTGTTGTATTACTAAAAAAGTATTGAAAGGGTTATTTAATTATAACTCCAAATCAAGGTGGTAATAAATTTTAAATATTTAATAGAAATAAAAATGCATTTTAATATGAAGAAGAAAAGAAGATTTTTTTTACAAAAGTATTGAATCCTCGTGATTTTAATTATTAACATTCAAAGGGAGTATTTAAGAAAAAGAAGTTAATGTCAGAATCGATGCAAACCTTAAGGGAAATTATATTAATGTAGTTTCAATCAATCAATTAATTATTACAAAGCCTAGTACAATAGAAAAACAAGGCATTTTTGGCAATAAATACAAAATTAAGGACTTACATGTAACAATTGATTATTATAAATACTAATCGCAATTTAATGCTACAACTATGTATAAAAAAAGGTTGACATAATTCTTGGTTCAACCTGGTTAGAATCACCAGTGACATTCATTTTGAACAGGGAGAAAAAGTTATTGGTGGTCTCATATAAAAAGAAGAAAATAACATTGCAGGACCTTACGATGAAGCCATGCTTAGAGGTGCTCTCATTAGAAGACCTGGAGGACGTATCTGAAGTGATCCTTCAAGATAGTTAGAATTCAATACAAAAGTTGCAGGATCGACATAAAGAATGTGACAAGGTCATTATTGAGAAAGATGAAAAGATTTATCACCTAGGAAATCATAATCAAATTTTTTTTGCAAAAATCATTAAGTCCAAGGAGTAGAAGAAGTGCTTTCAAAAGTTAGAATAAGAGAATCGAGATCTTGTGAAGGAATTCAACAAGAAGTTATATGTGAAAGATTAAGAAGCTTCAAGCCTAAGGAACCTTAACCAAAGGTTGCTCGAGCAAACCAAAAGATTAAAAGAGGCACAATTAGCCAAGACCTCAAGGACAAATTTGAAAAGCCAGAGAACAATGAATAAATTTCATGCTTAATGATTCATAGTCAAAGTTTACTTACCCAAATCAAGAAGTTACATAATGATAAGAAGTCGCTACAAGGAAAGCTTGAGCAAATTATCAATAAAGAACCAACAACACCAACAATTAATAAAGAAACAATGAGTGATCTTGTTGAAATAAAGAAGTCATAAGAGGAAAAAATTGAGACATTGGAGAAGGGAACCAATACAGATCCAATTGAAATCGTACCTACCAATAAATCACTAGGAGTTTTAAAAGGCGAAGGTTTCGATAACATGACACCAAATACAAACATACTCTATCATCATCATATTTATAAGGGTACTCATCAATAGACTAACCAAAGACAAAATAAATATACACGGTTAAGTAGAGATCCTACTCTATTGATGAGAAGTTCGAGTATGGAATCTTATCATCATAGAAGTCATTTCCACACAGAATCACAAAAGATCGAATTATGGTGGTCTGACCCTTACACAATTCGACTAATTTGCTCATCACTTAGAAGATCATATCGCTTTGTGTCCTCAACAATGATAAACGTAAGAATGAAGAATCCGAGAAGGAATTAGAAGCCATAACAAAGACATAACTTTTGTATGCTTTGAGGACAAAGCATTTTTAAAGGGGAAGGCAATGTAACATACGTAATAATAATAAAATAATAATTACAATAAATAACAATGATGATGATAATAATTAATAATTAGTGATTAGTGATTAATGAAAGGACACATCTTATCTAAAAAACATGACCTATTGAAAGCACATGACTTACCATTGTGACCGGTCAATGTTATAAGTACACCATCGCATGGTCTTGTGACGACAATGTAACATACATACATAATAATAAATAACAATAAAATAATAATTATGATAATAATAATTAATAATTAGTGATTAATGAAAGGACACATCTTATCTACAAGACATGATCTATTGGAAGGACATGACTTACCATTGTGACCAGTCAATGCTATAAGCACACCATCACGTTGTCATTGTATCACATCATCTCATATTTTATACATTTATTATACTTGTCCTTTATGGATTATAACATGTTATCCTCCTTATATTGGATATACATCTATTCAATTATTATTCATATTTAGGAAAGAAATCTTGTTCGTTCCATGATAGTGCCTCAATCTCAAAGTGAAGTATTTTCTGTCAACTATAATCAATATAGATCCCTAAAACCCTCAACATTTGAGGTATAATGAGGGGCATTAGCCAAGTACTGAGAATTTACAACTTTCCCTATTCTCTAGATTCCTCCCAGCTTCATGTGTTGATCATCTATGATATCCTCCTTGCTTCATCTTTTTCTTTAGCTCCATCTTGTCCAAATATTTGATTTGATCATACTCAAAACCTTAGCTTTGTAATCCACTACCTTGGTCAACAAACACTCATAAAGATCTAGTGAAAGAAGCTTCAACTGCACCCATGGTGCAAGATCATTGATACTTCAACTGCTCGAATGTTTCCAATAAAGACAATGGCATGAGGTTGTTAATAAATGGAACAAGCAAGCAAAAGACAAAAAAAAGTGGAAAAACCTTTAGCCATCTTCAACAATGATCTTCATACCAATGACAATATTTTATAATACATACATTATAGTCACCTCAGGATCTAGCTCTCATTGAGAAGTCATCAATGGATAGGTATGACAACTCATATAGTGATAAGAATAACATCTCACATGAGAGGTGATATAAGACTTTATGATTGCATAGGGACTCACAATCTAACAGTTGCCTCCCTCAATCACAAGTGTGAATAATTATACCAGTAAAATTATAACAAGAACCGGTATCATCTTCAACCTGAAACTTTTGAACTGAACTTCAATGAAGATATGCCTGAAAAACTACCAATCTGTATGTGGAAATTTGAATGAGAGATGAAATTTTGGAAGTGAACAACTGCCATGTCTAAACATTTCATGATTATGCTAGAAGAAGTTGGTGTATTTTGCTAATTTGGTGAATAATTAGGACCACCATTATGCTTTTAGTGAACACATAGGATTGCTGAGCACTCTTGAATTTAGACACGATTAGGTGTTGAACATCCCATGAATAGTTGAATAGTTTGTTGAAAAGACTAGTTTACATGCTATAATTACCAAATGACGATTTAATGATTTCAAGAGGAGTTCAAAGGCCACGCTGAACTTTTCTGATTTGATTTGTAGATTAGTTGTTGACCAATTATTTGATTGAATTGTTGATTGATAGGACATTATTGATTGAATTGTTAGGTGCAAGGTGAGAAGAATGTGAAAGGGATTCAAGCTTGAGCTTTTGGATTCTTCTACAATAGTTGAATTTTGATGCCATGTATCTGGTGGTTTTGGTCGACCACTAACCATGTTCATTTCATCAATGTGGTGGTTTCGGTTGACCACTAACCATTTTCACTTGAGCTTTTTCTTCAATATATTTCACCTTTGAGGTACAAGAGAGTACCTCTCTTATTTCATTTTTTCTTTTTACTTCCCACCCCTTAAGATACAAGGGAGTACCGATTCAAAATGGTCCATAGTCATGCCCAAAATTATAATCCTCAATAATTAATTGAAGTTTGCATTCAAATATGTCTTTACCCGTATTTAAACTAGGCGATAAGGCTTCTGCAACTTCTTAACTTCTTGGTTCCATTGACAAGAACTTATCCATCCATAACACATTGTTCTTTTATAAAACTTTTTGTTTCTTTGACATTTATTTTACTCATGATAAAAAATAAAAAATAAAATTGGCTTAACTTTTAACCATAACCGCATGGAGTATTTTGATTTCATCTATTACAACCGGAGATTCACATGGGCATACGATTCCTTCCATTCATCCCTTTGGAAATGTTGTGAATGGAAATCTCGTTGTTTTATGAGGGGGTCCTCCATATGTCCAAATGAGTTGCGATCAGAGACCGTATGCAGAGGAATCCCAACTCAGAGATTCCTTAGAATGTCTCCACTACCCACTACTATCCAAGGGTGGATTTGTGACCAATTTCTAATTAAATATTTGTTTCATTGAGTCTTCTCTATAGAAGTAGATCGTTGAGCTTAATCACCGCAGGGTAAATACGTAGTGTGGATGCAAGCTCTAATTGGTCTGAAGCTTCAACGATCTCACACTTTTTACACCATATCTCTTGTTGTTTCAAGATCGTTGCATGAAAACCATAGATTGCAGGCATAGGATGCGGGTTCCAACGATCAATTGGCTCTACTATTGGTGGTGTGGTGAGCGTGGAGGTGCACATTTTGGAGGATTGACACCTTCTTTGGATGATCCAATTTTGATGCGACAGAGGCAATAGATCCCGTTCTTGTAGAAAGTCTATTGATTTAGAATTTTATAGTGCTAGGATAGATGCATCTTTAAGATTGTTTTGATGCCATGTTAATAAATGGAACAAGTAAGCAAAAGATATAAAATATCGGAAATGGATTTAGTCATTTTCAACATCGATCTCTATATTAATGATAGTATTATATAGTACATAGATTCTAGTTACCTCAAGATCTAGATCTCACTGATAAGTCCTTAGTGGATAGGTATTAATACAATTTATAAAGTGATAAGAATAACAATTCACATGAGAGGTTGTCTAGGACTTTGTGATTGTATAGGGACTCATAGTCTAACAAAAGTGGCCACATACACATTTAACACCACCATTCATAGTTAAATTATGAAAAGCACAAGTACACACATCTTTCCTTACATAAAGGCACAAGGGTTAGCAAGGTGATTACAAAAATGAGATTTAGGCTTCCTAGATCTATTGGGGTTTTAGGCCTCTTTTAGTTTTTCCAAATTCTTATTTATAAGCCTTGAAAATCACCATTTAGTGATTTTTTCCATACGCCTTTAACGAAAAGTAAATAATTGAATATATTATATTATAGTTTCTTCCAGTCCATGTAGAAATCCCTTAGGTAGTTTGATGCCCTTGGGAATGTTTGCATTTAAAGGAAAATATTAGATTACTTTCATTAACATGATCACATGAAAATCATAAAAATTGTTTGCTTTGGTTACAATACTTTTGCATCTCTTTTAAAGGTGAAATCAATGTTTTTCATTTGCAAGTGTTTTTTTTGGCATCTCTCTTTCATTTGAGAATTTCATCTTTTTTCTCACTTTCACACTTTTTAAACTTAAAACAACTTTTAATAACTATGTGACTAGAATAAATTAAACTTATTTGAGGAATAAAGTGATATAATATGCTTAATTTTACTTTCTATCTTGATAGATTTTATTCGATAATAATATCCTAAACATAATAAATTTAGAAGAAAAATATAAGTTATTCATTCGTAAATATGTAAGATTTCGAAATTATATTTATTATGAAAATTAATATAAATTATTCATTCGTAAATATGTAAAATTTCAAAATTATATTTATCACTTTATTTCATTTCAATGTTTCAAATTATATTTATTTAATAAACTTTAATAATTATCATCATTATCATTAAAAATAGATTTTTTTGATATTTTTCATAAATATAAAATAAAATAATATAAAACTAATGAAATAGTTAAAACTTGAAAATACATATAATAAAACATTATCCATGATAATATATATATATATAAAAGATGTTGAAGTCGTATTCTTATTTAAAAAAAAAAAAAAAAAACGTAAAAGCTAGAAAGTGACATTCGATCTCAAGAGCGACGCAAAGAACATTGATACGTTTCCCAATTATGTTTGACTTTTAAACTCAATTAGGCCAAATGGATTAAGGAATTTCCATGAAAGCTAAATAAATGAACATTTTATTTTATTGAAGAGTAAACGTAAACATTTTATTAAATGAAAAAGGAGACAATAAGTTCAAGTTTTAAACCTTAAGTAATAAGGTTAGACTTAATATGTCTTCTCAAGGGGCCCGTTGGCCAAAGCCTTTTATGACATAGGTGTTCCCAATTGTTAGAGCGGATAAGTATGTCATATTTCTTGCCTTTTTTATGTGCTTATGTTTGGGCCAAGGGCTATGCTTATGTCTCATGCTCATATGGTTTTAGATATTTTTGTTTAATCCTATTGGTGTTTCAGCTTTTATAATGATGTATGGAAGTTGTATTTATGCATGGCATGTCTAATGTGTTAGATGTGATAACGATTCGTAGGGGTGTCATTTTTGTCTTTCATGTCTAAAGTCTTAGTTTTTGATAATGAAATGTGACAGTTGTATTTGTGTCTGATAATGATTTGTGGTAGTTAATTGTATTCGTGTCTTGTATTTTTTAATTAGATGCAAAGTATTTATATTTTTCATTCAAATTATTAATTATGTGAAGCATTTTATTAAAAAAAATGAATATAACTTACTTTGAAGTTGATGTATTTTTTCTATAATTTCAACTTACATTTACATAGTTAAGTCTTTAAATCAATCAAAATTAACAACAAAATGTCTTGCCCTTAGAAACTTGTATATGGTTATCATGAGGTATATTCTCTATAAAGTAATACAAACTTCTACAAAATAGTAGTACAATATTTTTTACTATAATATTTTAGAGCTTTGTGAATGGTTACAGAAAGTGGAATTTAGTGTCGTTTCAAATATAGTCATTACTAAAGCAAAAATATCGCCAAAAATACCATTGCAAAAAGAAGGTTTAGTGGCAATTTAAGAACCATTACTAAAAAATAGTTTTAGCGACAACCACATAACTGTTTAGTGGAATTGCATTGAAGGTGTTTATAGCTCGACGTTTCGATCCATTCTATTGGATCATCATCAGGAGAACAATGTGCTCAAAGGAAATAATTTTTGACCTAACGATAAATATAAGTGTTCTTTAGACTAATGTGATCAGGTCGACTCATTTTAATAATATTTATTCTTTCTTAGCTTTTATAGGAGTTCTGTTTATTCTGGAGAAGGTGGAGGATAGGTTTCCAAGTCTCGCTCAGTTTAGCGCCCTTGTCTCTATTGAGATTGTTAGGGTGAAGGAAAATCTCTATTTTCCCGTGAACTTTTCTCTTTGTATGGTGATCTATGTTGGCGATCAGTTTCGATTTTTCCAGACAAATTTGGTGGCCTGTGTTGTGAGAATGCTTAGCGAGAGCTGACTTTTTATGTATGTCAATCCTGATATCTGCATTGTGTTCCTTTAATCTAACATTGATTGATCTTCCTGTTTCACGGATGTATACTATCTTGCGGGAACAAGGAACATCATAAACACCTTTGCATGAATCTTGCTTAATAGGATCTTTAGTGGTGTCAATCATTCTCTTGATGGTGTTAGGAGGTGTGAAAGTACTCCTCATGCCTCTTTTCCTTAGGATGTTAGAGATCTTGTCCGTTGTCCCTTTTATGTAAGGTAAGAATACTTTCACCATATTGTTGTCTTCATCATGATTCCTCCTTGTATGTGGTCTTTTATCTTTGGTGACAACCCTATCGAAAAGCCTCTTGTCATATCCATTATCTCTAAATACTCGAGATAAGTGTTTGATCTCATGCTCGATATGTTGAGGATCAAATATTCTCAAACCTCTTGTAACCAATGTGTTTATTATCCCAATCTTCTGAGGGGGGAAATGGTGAGAGATCGCGTGAAGGTACTTGTTAGTGTGTGTTTTCATGCGATAAACTTGGTGGGATATTGAACCATCTACTTTTCTAGTTACTAGTACATCAAGGAAGGGAAGGAACTTCTCCTTTTCCATTTCCATTGTGAATTTAATGATGTCTCTCTGACTGTTTAGGTGGGAGAGGAATTTATTGAGGCTCTCCTCATTGTGTTGCCATACTACATTTGTGTCATCCACAAAGCGTTTCCACCTCTTGGGTTTGAGGGGAAAGGAATTAATGGTTAGTTTCTCAAATTCTTCCATATAAATATTGGTGATCCAGTGGAGCATCCAATAGAACAAGTGATCCAAGTGGCCCCTTCTATTATCTCCTCTGTGGCAGGAAATATGAGAATTGGCTCGTATGGGCATGGAAATTTTCATTTTCATCTTAAGTAGATGTTTTGTAAGACAATTTTTTATTAGGATAGTATGTAGTCTTTATACAAGCCAAATTGTAATTATTACTTCAATAACTTTGAAATCTAGGTAGCTAGGAAGTAGCTATTGAGAGATTTTAAAAAAATGGACTTGTTTTGGACCGTTCTATCTCTCCCATTGTTTGTATTGTTAAATGGTGAGGCAATAGCTTCCCTTTTTTCAAAATTAATGCAAACAATGACTACTCTTGTTTAAAAAAAAACTAAATAAAAATTTGATATCGAGAAGACAAATTTCCCTGTAACAAAATTTCACCTACTCCTAATTCTTTATAAAAATGGGTTATTTTCTTTTGTGTGACCACCTTTTTAGTGCCGTAGAAAAAAATCTTCATCAACAGACATATCGGAGGTATATAATAATCATCCTTGAAAATTAAAAAAAACACTAAATGTTGTTTATTTGATGTTTGGTTAATGACTATTTTTTAACTATAGAAAATGTCAAAGGGAGAAAGTGACTACACTTAAGAGATCACGTCCCTAGCATCACTTAAGCAATGTTAGCTCAAGCACATCACTTAAGTGGCATATGTAAGGGGGGACAAAAAATTCCTTGAATTCACAACTTTTAAACTAAATTTTGATGTCAATAATGGTCTTTTTCATCAAATGTTAGCTCAAACGGTGAATTTTGACCCAAACGTAGTAGTGTGAATAAGTAAACAAATAATTATGGCTTCATATTAGTGAGGTCCCTCTTGACTTTGACATTGTCGTGTTTGAAGGGTAGGGTAATGAGGATCTCTTGTCCTTTGTTGATGTCGCTTATCATTTCTTTGGCCACATATATGTAGACATGTTGAATGTAGCCTATTTCTTAGTTGTATATTGGCAAACGTCTCAAAGCCCATAACTTAGAGTCAGTGCTTGAGATTATATTTTATAAAGGATATATAAACATTATTGATTGGTGCAATGTGGGCCAAAATCTAACACAGGTTCAATTAAGGGTGAAAGTAAAGGAATTCAGGTTTGCCTTATCATAGGTATCTATAATATTTTTCTTGTAATATGGTACAATGTTGTGGACATGATGCATTTGTTAGTGACAATTATCTATATTAAGGACAACGATATGCAATTAAGGGCACTCTTAGTGTATAATCAAGCTTTAAGAAGATCAAACATGTGACCCTAGATCTAGAAGATTTCAAGGTTGTTAAGGCTATTGTAAATGGGGTAAGTATGATTCCTTGTTGTCTCTACATCATATGCTTTGTCTTTAGCTATTTGGATCCTTTTAAACACAAATACAATATGTACGAACTGCCATAATTTTTTTTTTGCATTTTTAGATTTAGAAACTAAACTGAACTAAACTAATATAGTTCCACTTGGACCCGCTCAACATAAAACAACTAACTAGTAATAATGAAATCTTTCATGTAGTGTCATTTTTAGGTGGCAATATCATGTGGTATATCTCACCCTTCCTTCTTTCTAAGTGGCTTTGTCAAAGGAAATTGCCCAGTTATTAAATAAATCTTCCACCAGTCCTATGTCTAGTACAATCATTATGTTGGGAATGGATGGTCGTTCTTTTATGACATCAAGGAATCAAATCTTTACTCCATGCATGTTATTTCATCGTTTACAATATTGGTTTCTCTCATTGCTTCTTATTTCCATCCCAACCCCAACAAGTTTGATGTGGACCACTATGTCCAACACTGACTAACAAGGTGCTACCTATATTTATAGCCACTTGAGCATAAATAAGGTATGTTGCATACATTTGATTATATTAGGTTCTGGGAAAAAATAATGGGCATAATTAAAAAAAATCAATAGATACTTGTAAATAAATTCAATGAATGTTAGTCTTGGTAGGGAGCATTATTTTGAATCTTGTAATTCCTTGTGTAATTTAAAGAGGCAAAGGCTAAGGGAATCGATAAAAAAAATGACAATAAATTTGGTGGTAAGCAAAGCTTTCCATTGAATCTGTGCACACTTTCAACAATTTTAATGAATACTAGGCCTACTATAGGGCTTCATGTATTGCATTTCTCTCCCCATTCTAATTTCTACTATTACAGATTATTTCTTTGCAAAAACTCTCTATCTAAGGCTCAAAATTTATTGTGGATTTTAAAAAGTTCAATGGGACTCATGAATTGTATCAAAACTTGTGGTTGCATTCTAATTTACTTGCAAGATCGACTCAACATGATGAAATTAAAAACGAGTGGAGGATCTAGGTAGGGGAATAATTTAGTGTATGTGATTCTTGTGCTTCCCATGGTGAACCATCAAAACCCTATAGATTATGCTTGCACAACAACTAGCCTAAAAAGGAAAAATAAAGTATCTATGGAGGCACTTGTTATACCCTTATTTGCCACCCTATGAGATCCTTAGAGACCATACACATCTGCTCAGCTGAAACCACATCATTATACCTTTCTTTGGCCTATTTTCGACCACCATCACTACTTGCATACCTATGGGGGAGTGATGGTTATATTTCCATCACTTCTTGCATGTATGTTAGGGGGTGACACCATGAATCCTTGCTCTTCCTTAGGGGGGTGATGGTCTTCTCTTACATAGTTTTTGGATGTGTTTCGGGAGCATCACTGTTGTGACTAGATTCCACCTCATTTTGGCATATGAAATCACACACTAGCTTGAGTCCATGTGTCCTTTGGAGTCTACATTCATCCTCCCTTCATTCAGCATCCACCTATATATAGATTCCATTTCATGAGAACGAGGAGATTCTTTGCTTAGTATTGTTATGTTGTTGAATCCCTTGTGCATCCTACAACTATTTGTGATCATCTTGTCAAGGAAGGTTTGGAACATGAAGCTTGGAGGCGATATACATCATAACTCAAGGTTTGATTTGATGCACCTCTTCTTATTTATAATATATATATATATATATATATATATATATGCATTCCCCCCCCCTCCACATCATGGTGTTTATGGATGTGTATGATTCATATCTATATGTTTGATATGATGTTTATGGTGGATTTGGTTTTTCTTTAGTAAATCATATTAGATATAGATATATCTTGTTTAGATATACATGTTTTATGTCATTTACATGCATTTTTATATATGTTAGAAGGGATTGAATAAAGGTGTTGCTCGTCTCTTTGTGTGTGGGGTACTAGCAAGTGGAGCTGGAGCCAATTCTATAAGATTTGCATTAGTTGGGATTGGTCTTCACCAAAGGACCTCACATAAGTTAAGGTGTGTTAATATTTCTTCCATCCCTCTTCATATCTTGTGTGTGAATGAATAATTGGATCTATTGAGTGAATTATTAGATCTAGTGGGTCAACTCATAGTGGTATACCCCGTCTATCTATATTGGATCAGGGAAAAGATCCAAGGGTGGTCTCACTTCTCCACAGGGGAGATATGCCCTTAACATAATTGGTGACTCCATTGGGGAAAGTTTGATTATACTTTCCATGGTTTTGATCCTTTGAATTCTTTGAATTCCTAGTTTCTTGACCTTCCTGAGTCTTTCATTGATTAATAGAGTCTTCTTGCATAAGTTTTGGACCTATCCAACCTATGGAACCGTTCAGATCTTAGTATGATTGTCAAATTTTGGGATCTTTTGAGGTATAGTTCCCCCTTCCTTTGAATACCAAAGCGATACCATCACTCCCTTCTTTACATTTGCCGGGGGCGATGCTCAACTTTCCATAACTCCCTGCTAGCTAGAGATAGAGCGATGGTGCTATAGGATTGCTTTTTTGATGAGTTTTGGTCCATGAACTCTATGTAACACTCAGATGATTCCTTTTTCCCGGGTTTGAGTGATTTAATTGCTTTCATATCTCTCTTATTTAGCGTGTCTTGTGAGACCTTGAATTAGTGATTTCATCTCTAATTCACTCCCTCTGGTTTGGTATTGATTTTGGAGAACTGTTTTGTTCTCTATCCTTGTTCATTCATCTCTATTTGAGTCACTTTGTAGCAATGAAACCTTTTGTCTTCCATTGTCACATAAGTTATACCAAACATTGGGATGTTTACAATGAGTACATGTGGTTACTAGTTGGCTTAGTGATCACTGTTTTTTCTTGGTAATCTGATTGTCGTTGTTTGAAGCTATCAATTGCATGCATTTTCTTATTGTCTGTTTGTTTTAAGTTTGAAAACGAAAGAAAAACAAAATATTTCTACATTGGGCATATTAATAGGTTCTTGTTTTGGTGTGCTTGCTTCAGTTTGATTGAATTACATGTGAAGATTGCATATGTGAGATCTACATTTGGGATGTTTTGATGTCTTATTGGGATTTTTGTGTGCTGCATTTTTATTATTGAAAAAGGAAAAGAGTTCTCTTCCCTCTCACACACAAGTGTTCATCGAACGAAAAAGAGTGCATTCTCATTTTGCATCCTTTCTATTTGAAGATTCAAGAGTCTCTAACATCACCAAGTCTCATTCCATTTGCCTTGCATGAGTAATCGACAACCTTAAAGAGAAGCGCTTAATTAAAATTGATTAGACATTTTCTTTGGTCTAGCAAACCAACATTAGTTTAGATTGTAGGGCCTTGGATTAGGATTGGAGAGGACACTCTCCAAGGCCATAAAATGAAACTAGAGTCACTAAAGAACGTAATCCATTAGTAGCGAAAGGTGCTTTCTAGTAAAGCTTTTCTAACACAAGAGTCAAGCATGAGGTCAAGCTAAGTGCATTTGGGAGATATCCCCTCTCAGTCTACTTAGTGGGTTCTTGCATGTATTGAAGTTCCATTCAGTTGGAAAGTCCTTGGGATGACACCTTCTGGCCAGGATTTGGGTCCGATAATTGTGTCTTACGTTCCCTGCCCACATGTTTGAACTTGACTTATGACTATTTCGCTTGGTCATTGTTTTGTGAATTAGTAACCTTAGTTTCTATTCCTAGGTCCCTACATGGGTGAATGCAAGTGGGAAGTGCTTGTGGTACCTGAGATAAACACATAATCATCTACTCCCTCTAATTTGGGGGGTTTCCCATAGGCACTTGGACATTGGATTGGTGGCTTTAGACCCCACCTCCAGAAGAGTCCTTTTATCCAATTGGTTTGCCTGTTGATTGCTTACATTTGGATCGGGGTAAGTTTTTGGTTTCATATTGTATTTGGTCATAGGATTGCTATTTTTATTTTATAAAATCATCTTTCACCATAGCTAATCTATTGATTTGCCAATCTAGACGTATTAGGGGCCTTTCTTCTGTCGTGGAAGAACCACCGCCTATTAGGAGGCGAATCAGCTCTCAAGCAGAAGTTGCTGAAAGCATTATTTCCAAAAGTGATTCGGTACATATCGATCAAGTTGAGGTTGGATTTGTGGACGAGGGTGTTGTTCCATACTTTAGCCCACCTTTAACCATTCCTTTTGACCCCGTACTGGTGCAATTTTGACCTTTGACCAATGATCCTTTTTCATTGTTCAGTCACAAGATGTTTGCGACTAGTATGTGCTTGTCTATGGAACAACCCACTCTATCTTGCCTTGGTGTTCAAGGAGGGACTTCGGTAAACTCTCCTCAACCATCTACAAGCAGAGTATCCATCTACCTCACCCAAAACATCTCCATTTTCCCTTTGGGGAATGCCTTCCATACCCACAGTTACACCCATAGGCCAATCCAATGTTCCATACCCTATTGCATATGTGCAACAACCCACCTCATCCTTTTTTTTGGTGGGGGGGGGGATCCTACTGTTAACATTAGTGGTAGTTCTCAATCCATCGTTGGTATTTCTACTGGTAGCCCGATCATTCCTAATGCTATATTTCCTTTTGGATGGAATACATCTATAGGGACAATGTCTACACCTCCTTCACAAGGGGTTCAAGTCTTCGTAAGTCATCAACCTATTGGAGGGTCCACCATCCCTAGTAGTGTTTCTTTTTTTGGAATCAATCCCGCTTCCGGCGGTTTACCTTTCAACAATAGCGGGAATGTTTTTGGTGGTTTCCCATTCACTGGGGGTAGTAATTACGTTGGTGGATTCCCTTCCCTTGTGAAACACTTTTGTTCGGTATTTTCTTATCTTAATGGTAGTTAGATGCCCTGGGGTGGTTCTATGTATAGTAACACTCCTTTCGGTGGAGGGAACCAATCTTATGGAGGGAGCTAATTTATTGGGGACAATCAATTTCTTGGGGGCATTTATGCTTTCCCAAGCTCTTACACTTCAGGAGGCGATTATATGGGAGGACCTCATGGTCCGACATGCCTTAATGCCCAACTACCTTTGACATAAAATCTATTTGCTAACATGTAGTTGCCTTTCTTTGCTACTCTTGATTTACCAGACTTGTCAAGTTTGACCAATGATTCCATTTTACATAACCCCATATGGCTGGCGATTCCACACAAGATTCCATCCTATACCCCAAAATTTGATGGGAAAACGGGGGATGATCCATCCACACATATAATGACTTGTCATTTGTGGTGTGTATCTAACTCCATGTTGGATGATAGTGTCAAATTACGTCTTTTCCATCATACCCTAACCAAGAGTGATCCTAAATGGTATATTGAATTGCATAGCGCCTCCTACACCAGCTTCAACGCTTTAGCAATGGATTTTTTAATGCATTTGCAATTTCCTATCTGTTACAATACATGAATTGATCTTTTGACATCATTACATCAAGATAATGCCACATATATCTGATCACATTCATAAATGTAGGCAATGACAAAGGCTTGTAAAAGCTACCATTCCTAACCAACTATTACCATATTGGTTTACGAAATTACTCTTACCCCCCATTGCTCGAGATGTTTCTATGGTTGGGGCCATAATTGAGGAACAAGCAATACGTCGAGCCCAACATTTGGATTTGATATATTCACAATTGGACACTTTATACAACATTATTCTGCATGCTCCTCGACCATCAATTGATCCATCAAGACCCACACCTAGACCACATGTCGATGGCATGGTTGGTTCTATCTCCACTACTACAGTAAGCTAGTTGAGTGGGAAACTCAATCAACTTTCTATTGCCAATAAACCCACTTTTACTGCACCTCTTGCTAAACCATCTATTTTTCTTGCTCAAACCTCTGAGGTTAATTTGGTCCTATCTTCACAACTGAAATAATATAAAAAATATGGGGGTGAAAAGAAGAAAAACAAATAAAAGAAAACTTCTAATGAGTCAGGAACACAACAAGCCCCACCACCTAATGTTGGGGAAATAAGAAGGAATGGAAACCAAAATTTCCTTGTAATATTTGAGGTGGTGACCATATGACCCATTTCTGTGCACACTTAAAAATAGGTTAATGAGTTTATTACTCATAAAAACTCTGCCCCACAACTTGTTGTTTTGACGAATCCTTTCCCTCCCCAGTAGTAGCATCAACAAATGATCACTGCAAATCCTCCCACTTCACAAGGGGGAAATGGAGCTCATCCTCATTAAGGGGATGGGCAGTCAAATGCTAACATATTTTTATGTGAGGAAATTATTGCATTGACCAGTTGCAATCATACATATGAGAAACCTGAGACAAGTTCTCCCTAAAAGGACTCATCCTCATCATCCCAACTTAATGGCCCTCTTCAAATAGAGAAGGCCATTCTTGACACAATAATTCAACCTCCTAAGGGGGTACTTTGACGAGCCACCCATAATCCTAATGCTCACGCTTTACACAATTACAATATTGTGGAAGATTTAGCTCAAGACACTTGTGCCATGTTTTCTCTTGAAGTGTTGCAAATTTGTCTTGTGCAATGTAAGTCAATGTTTCTGGCTATAGGCAAGGTTGATCCTATTGAGTTGAGTTTGGTAATTTTTGACATGGAACATAGCCAACCGAGGCTCTCCCACCAAATTTATTTTCAAATTCAAGTCGTCTTACGGGGGAAGAATGTATTTCGCAATTTTATTGACAAAGGAGCCTATACTTGTGTTATGTTTATATCATGTTGGCGTGCGATATGCTCTCTTGAGCTTGTCCAACCTTCCACATCATTAAAAGCATTTGATGACTGAACATTCACTCCTCATGGAATCCTTGTTTCCTTACCAATTGAATTAGGGGGGGAAACTGCCACAATTGATGTTGAGGTAGTCGATGCTCCCTTAGATTATAATTTGTTGTTGGGGAGTAGTTGGTTTTACGCCATGAAGGTGGTAGTCTCGTAAGTATTTTGAATAATTTTATTCCCCTACCAAGGGGAGATAGTCACTATAGACCAACTTGCTTATTGCACGCTCGATTTGCACCTCAACCCCAATGGTAATGTTTCATTCGTAGGTGATTCCGTGAAGAAATATGAAAGTGTGGATGTTGGTTTATTTAAGGACTCATCCTTTATGGGTTCCTTCCCTTTTCCAATACCTAGTACCTTTAAACTAGAAGCTCCTATTCGCATGATCACTTCCATGATTAATAGTTCCCTTGGTTCATTTGATCCTTCGCTACCTGCACCCATAGAAGTTGATTCTAATGGATATTTGATGCCCTTATTAGTGGTAGAGGCTTCTCACCAAGTTATTCAGTCAATCTCCATTGATCCAGATCATGATCCCCACCAAGTTGTTGAACTCAATTACTATTTCTTTCCCTCATGGGCACAACTTCCCGATCTCCTTCACATGAGTTTCTTGCGGATGTCTTACCATTTGATTAGGTCATTATGGAATTCATGGTTTCATGTGATAAGCATTGGGAGGATATGCATCATCATGTCTCTTTCCTCCTAGATCCAAAAACTATGGTAGAAGTACTCCAAAACCTTGTTTCATATGTAGATGTCTTTTGTTCCTCTTCTTCCAATTTCCCTCACAATATTTTATCTGAATTTAACTTAGGGAACATTTCACATACTATACTTATGGATATCTCAGTGAAATCAAACGTCATGGAAAATATTCACCTAGGTGCCAAATTCTCCCTTAAGGATGTTGCTCTATATATGAACCTATTTAAAGAATTATGCGATGTTTTATCTTGGTATTATGATAAAATGCCTAGCATCAACCCACACATTGTCGAAAATGAGATTAAGACCTACCCTGATACCAAACCTGTTTGGAAAAATCTTCGACCGATCCACCCTCGCAAAGCTGCCTCTATCAAGGCGGAGTTTGAAAAATTTCTTAATGCTGGCTTTATTTATCTTGTTACTTTGACTGAATGGGTCTCCAATCCCGTCCTTGTCATTAAGAAGCAATGTACTATTAGTGCTTGTGTTTATTATAGGGACCTTAATGCGGCATGTACAAAAGACAATTATACCACCCCATTCATCGATCAAATTATCAATGATTCTGCCGGTTGCGAAATTTTCTCATTTATGGATGGCTTCTCTAGCTATAATCAAATTGAAATCAAATCGGATGACCAACACAAGACGGCCTTCATTTGTCCTTGGGGAACTTTTGCTTATCGTAAGTTTCCTTTTGGTCCTAAAAACGTTGGGGCCACCTTCTAGCCGGCTATGGCTTATGCTTTCCATTACATAAAGCACATTGTACAAACATACCTCGATGATCTTCCTTCCCATTCGAGGTGGTGTCTTGATCATCCTGCTCACTTACATGAGATTTTTCTTCACTGCTGACATTACAATATTCGCTTGAATCCACATAAGTCCATCTTTTGTGTGGAATCTAGGAATTTTCTTGGCTTCATCGTTTCCAAGTATGGGATTCGGATTGATCCCTTGAAGGTTGAGGCGATTGTCTTGGTCAAACTGATTTGACTAGGTCATAAATGATCAAAATAATGACCTTGACTAAAAATAGTTGTTCCTGTATGTACAAATGGATCAATAATGATCCCTTATTTATATTAGTAACCAAACTAAAGCATAAAGTGGCATTATAATGGAAATCATAAATAAAAATGATAAAAAACAAGACTAGATCGAAGTATAACATCACTCCAAGTAATATCCTCAAGTGTGTACACATTTACAGACTCGACCATTTTGCTAGTTATGGGTGAGGTGGATAAAACAAGGCCAGGCTAAGGGGATTTGACCTTTGACTTCAACATAGTTATTTCTCGGAGAGAAGGGATACAAGGGGATCCACAATGGCATGTATATGATAGATAAAACTAGGGAAGGGGCAGTGTCTGGAAAATGGAGTAAGTTGATTGAGAAATGTCCCTTCAACTCTAACAAGTGTCCTATATCTCACATCCAAGCCTGATGCAGGCTCCATGAGGATATTTTCTAGAACCACTATAACTAGGTGCACAGTCAACCGTAGGATCTATGGGAAATACTCATCACATCAAAATCAAGGCCAATAGTCATTTAGATATTCAGTAATGTGCATCTGCTTTACTTGGCCCATTTCACATATGACCCTTTGGATTTTACATGTGCTTAAAAGCACAACTAATTGAAACTTTCTTCTAGGGTACTTTGCATTTCATTTCATTTACATTTCATAGACATAGCAATATATAATAATGCAGCGTGATGATGATATGATCACTTGCTTCAAGTCTATATGACATAACTCAGGAAAATAGCTAGTCTTAGCTCATGTCACAACATTAGCGGGTACTCCTGGACCAGAAGTGCAGCATGGGGTCAACTAGTGGGAATCATCCACAATCAAGACAAAACATCGAGGGCAACTGATGAGAGAGGTCAAGGCTTCAAAATCCCAACTCACTTATTCTCAGGACCCAACACTAACGGGTTCTCTCTACCTATATGGGTCAAGGATTCAGTAAGTTTTGTTGCACAGCTCAGATACGAGACACAAAACAACATGGAGTCTACCACATACAGAGGTCAAAGTGGGGGGGAAAGGCTCCTCAATCTCACAAAGTCTCAATTCAAGTTTAAAACCAAATATGGAAGATAACAAAGGGATGTAGACAGTGAAAAGGTGATGCCATGACTAGCAAAGACACCAGGGAATGACCAAGGCCATACTATGAAAGGGAAAAAAACTAATGAGTATACACAAGAACCTCTCACTCAAAGATAATCAATCACTCTTACTCTAGGCCATTAATATGGAACAAAAGATAGCATATCACCAATGTCTAGCCACTATATACCCAGTGCAACTACTAAGATAAATAAACGAGCAAAATAAAACATCCAAGTACAATAACTGTATACCTGCTGGGTCATATTCCTGCAATTGTAATCATTCGAGAGGCATTGGAACAATGCTACTATATGTATCCCGAGGCACCATAATCACCCATATCTGAACTGACAAAGTGAAACATGGCCTAACTCGGTCTCTGACCTGGGGTCATGGGACTTAGTCCTGACATGAAACTAATTACACATATTCTCTGGGTCCACTGAAGATAGGAGTGTCTCATCATCAAGATGATCATATACTATTGATCTTGTGCATGGGACTATATATGGCAGACTAAAAAATGTGATCAAACTGAACTACAATGATGGGTGATTGATGGTAGCTCCCTGCTACTATGGATGTGACAACATGACCATGCATCTCATTTTTGCAATAAAATGATGACTCAATTAGGTTCTTTTTTGGGTTTGCATCAAGATAAATCAAGCCCCTACTATCCCCAAGCAAATGGTTAAGTCGAAGCTGTCAATCGTGTCTTAGAGATAATGATCCAATGGATGTTGGGGAACATAAGTCTAAATGTCACCTTATGTTCTTTTCCACATTATGGCCATACCGTACTTCTATTAAAATTGAGGTTGGATTCACTCCTTTTCAATTGGTTTATGGTCTAGAAGCAGTCCTTGCCATTGAGTGTGGAATTCCTTCTTTGAAGCTAGGTGTCGAACTCTTTCCCAAGACATCGGCTGAGGAAGAAAGGCTTTTGTAGTTACAACATTGTGATGCTGCTTTGGTCAACGAGACTCATAAAAAGTGGGTTAAATCTTAATAGGATAAATTCGTTCAGCCTCACATCTTTGTTGAAGGTGACTTAGTCTTGGTCTATGATCAATACAATGATAAGTTGGGGGCAATTAAGTTCGAAACCATGTGGCATGGTCCCTACATAGTTACACATGTGCTTAAAAAGGTTGCTTATGAGTTAGTATATTATGAGGGAAACCATTTAGAGGAGCCTCACAATGGGCTATACATTAAGAAGTACTATGCATAGGCTTTTGCGCCTGCTTGGTGCTTTGTATAATATGTATTATAGTTTTGGTGTGGTGTGTTTTGCTTTCTTTGAGTGTATCATCTGTCTTGGTTACCGAACTCATCATGCTTTATGCTTGATTTTTAGATGTTCACATTTTCCCCACCATATGTAGGATTTGTTGATGGTGCCATCTGTAGTACACGAAACATTGCTTTCGCCGCTTGGGTGATTTTCTCACCCACAGACAAACTTGTAAGTTCAGAGGGCATTGACTTGGGCCTTGAAACCAATAACGTTGCAGAGTATAGTGCCTTCATTGAGATCTCATCCCACGCTTGTACCTTGGGTATTTGTAGCTTAGTGGTCAATTTGGACTCACAGTTAGTTATCGCACAGTTGAATGGTCACTATTCCATTCACA
The DNA here is from genome assembly GCA_027924585.1 of Larix kaempferi. Taxonomy (NCBI): domain Eukaryota; kingdom Viridiplantae; phylum Streptophyta; class Pinopsida; order Pinales; family Pinaceae; genus Larix; species Larix kaempferi. Next base: position 39,084,823 of record BSBM01000858.1, on the reverse strand, counting down.
ATCCTATTCTTTTTCGAAAATATTTATTGGTACGTATTTTGGAAAGGTCTTTTGATTATATCACTTATCAACACGTTCTAAGAGAATTTAACACTTTGGTTGATTTGTTGACTAACTATGTGTTATATTGGCATCTGTCTGATTGAGCATATAAGAAACATATGTACATAGTTATATCAAAGCATTCATCACATTTGAGTCCATTCATATATAACCAAAATAGACATAGTATAGATATATATATATCAAAGAGTGTTGTTACATCACAAAAATAGGTGCAAGTTTCCAAAGTGGGCTTCATAAGCCTATAAATGACACTATAATAGCCACATACATATCGCTCTAGTACATAATATGGATAATACTATCTACTACTCGCGAGGAGCACGATGCTCATGGTAGCACACTATTGCATGTGCCACACAATGCAATAGGCTCCCAAATGAACTAACTCTGACAATATGATATTGGAGGTGCTCAAGAATATCATCTATGCGCATGGGGTGCACCCAGTGGTCAGTCCCTCTAAGTTCCTTTGCACCAATCAGATTCATCTCTCACTATCTCCCGTGTCATTAGTGACAGCTATCGCGCTTCCTCCGCACCTCAGTAGGGGTGACATCCTTGCTGGTCGGAATGGTTCCACATCTGTTTCATTACAATACCATCGTTAGTACTCTTGCATCTACCAAAAACATTAAAATATTCATAAAATCCAAAAACATTTAAATATTTCAAAAACTTAAAAAACAATCTGTGCCCAAATGCAAACACCTGAGGACCTCCAACCAATCCTGCCATCAAGTATGTCCACCACTTTATATGCGAATCAGATGGTTCCAAAGGTGGAACCTCCTCCCAAGGCCTCATCATGGGGGTCCTCTCTAGGAAAAACGACACCAGGATGGAGCCATATCCAAATTGCTTCTGTCTTCTTTCCTTGCATTTTGTCAGCTAATCTTTCGGGTTTACTAGCAGTCCTTCAAACTAGTTGAACATGGTGAAGTTGGTACATTCGATTGCATATTTCATTTGGAATTTGTATTCCAAATGCAATCTTGTACTTCTTGCCACTTGTGTGATGGTAAATAATACAATCCATAGTGGGAGGCTCACTACATCTTTGATTGAAATCTTACTACTTGTTTTATTTGCCCCTTGTCAACAATATCTCATGATGAACTCATTTGTGCTTTCTCCTCCAATTCGAGGCCCTGCTAAAGAAATTGGGGCTCCTCTCCTTGAGAGCCTTGTTAATAAGTATAAATCCTCCACCTTAATAGTGAGTATCTCATCTCCCACTATGAAGTATTTCCCATTTGTACCCCATATCGATACTAGCTTCTCCAACAATGGAACTTGCTTCCTCATGCCTTGGATCATGAAAATTTCAATAGACAAAAGTTACTCAACACCTACAACAGGGAAAATTTTAGGGGCTAATCTTAGCCCATGGGATAAATTTAGGGCCTTTCATTTTTTAGTGGGCTATTTTTTAATTAAACCATAATTTACTATGATTAGCCCAATTTTTATATATTTATTTTTAATAAATGTCACATTAGCCCCATAAAATATATAAAGAGACCGTAAATCTAACCATTTAGCCCTTGTTTGATTAGATTTGGAGTTTCCATAGCCCATAAAATAAGCCTCCTCCCTCTAATTCGCCCAAATCTATAGAAATGGTAGTTGCCCTTGAGCGATCATGGAAATTGGGTTTTTTGGTAAATCCGCCCTAGAGCAATCATGGAAATAAGATTTTTTTGGTAAGTGAAATCAATTTTCAATTTTAATCCACCCTAGGGCCTTTGGAGCAATGAATCAAGTTGTTCTCAACATAGTTTATTGGGCGATTTTTTTATATTGCAACAATTTCTTATTATTAATTTCATTAGTCCATCATTTGTTTAAAAAAAATACTTATAAAAGGTTAGGCAGCCCCTATTTATTAGGGGCTTCGAGGAATGGGGATTTTTTTAATGTTTTAGCCCTTTCCATTTCATGTGAATTGGACTTTCAGCTCCCCTTCGCCACGGAATGGGGATATTTTTTTAATATATTACACTGATTTTATGGAAAGGAGTTTAAACTTGACGGATGGAACACCTATATAAAAACCATAATCCTTATATGTTTTCCATTTCTCATCTACCTGGTTGTATTCATATTAAATGCAGGAGCGCTTATAGAATGAAGTGTATGTCCTTCTTCAAGATGTGGATTTAGAATTTCGAAGTGAAAAAATAAATTGAACAGATGTTGATGATTCCATTGCAGGTGATATGTGGTATGCCGATGCATATAATGTATTTTTTGTTGCGACCATTTCCATACTATCACCCTTGGTACTTCGAAACCCTTGTTTCCATTTTTTTTGGGTTTATGTTTTAACTTTTTAAGTGAATTTAAGATCAACTTTGTATATTTCATTGATTCAATGGTTTAAGTTATGATGAGGAAGATAGGAAATACTTTAAAGGCAACAATAACATCATTCACTTCTGCAAAAAAAATGAGTTAGATCAACTGCTAATACATTCCAATATATCTCAAAACTAAGAACAAACTCAATCTAACTGTTGAGGATGGAAACATATACAAAATATAAAATAATTACCCTATCAATATTCTTCTTTATGATATTGATTTCCTTGAATCGGGACTGAAAAGAGGAAGACCTTGGAAAGGTTTGGGAGACAAAAAGACATCTGACGAGAATAGGAAATAAATCTCCTATTCTCAAGCAGCTGTATGTGTTGCTATTTTCAATAAACATTATCCTTTTTTTATGTATAGATTAAATTGAAATTCAATTAAAACCGTGCATTCATTCTTTATTGGTAGGTTTTCTATTATGCTCACGAAATTAAACAACAATCTTAACACAGTGAATTTTTGCTTTCAAGGAAATCGCTGTGCTTTGTCAAGGAACATAGATAAACAAGCCAATTAATCTCTGGACAGAATTTGAAATAAATCTCATTCGCTTCTGGGTTCATGCCCAATAAGTTAAAGAAGGTTTCCATGGGATCCAATCCGTTTTCTATAATCATTTATGAAAATATAATCTGTAGAAGTAAATGATTTTGTTTTCTTTGATGGGCAATCAAATTGAATTTAATTCATTGAAAAGTAACCAAATTACAATAAGGTAATTTTCAAGTCTATTACACAATTTAGAATAATTTAATATTATAATGTTTGGAATATCTGGATTTTATTAGATGTTAGTTTTTTCCAGTAGAAAAAAATCGTACTATTGCTATTCCTTTGAATCAAATAGTACAAAGATAGAATGAATAACTTAGTCCAAGATATCCAAAATCTAGACCTAGTTCCCCATGGTCTTCCCCAAGACTTTTATACACAGATATAATTGCCCATCAAAAAGAAAAGGATTACAAACAAAACTGTTCACCTTCCCAGGATTACAAATTATCTTAAAAGAAAAATAAATTACCCCTGTCAAGCAGACAAGCATCCATCCATTCTTCCCAAAAAAGAAACCCTACAGGACCAACAAAAGCTTCTTTTGATAGCTGATCTGCTTGAGAGTTGTGAGCTCTGTAAATATGTTCAAAAGAAATCTGATCCAGTTTTTCAATCTCCTGTCGAGTTCGAACACACCAGTAATTAAGATCAATAACATTAAGAGAGTATTCATTTGTAGCCCATTTAATTGTAACACGTGAATCCCCAAAGACTTTGAGATTTACCAGGCCAAAAGAATTTGCCACCTTTAGAACAACCCAAAGAGCCAGTAACTCAACTTTCATATTGGTTCCTCTGCCACCATTAAGACAAAGAGAGAAATAATGGCTTTCATTGATGTAGATGACCCCACCAACAGCACACAAACCATCCTGAGCAGCCCCGTCAAAAAATAAAATCGGCTGTGAAACCCCAAAGGAGAAAGAATTCTTGCTCACAACATTCCTACCTAATTCCACCTCAGGATAAGTTTGAATCATTTGACAGACAGTCTTCCCACAAAGCACAGCATCAGGGATCTTATTATGAAAAATCACTTCATTCCTTGTGTACCATGTAATCCAAGATATGAAAATAGGAAGGAAGATAGGCTTCTTGTTATCTCTTATCCATTCTAGCATACCAGAACCAAAATCCAACACATCCCATACATACAGCAAATTGAGATCTTTGCAACACAGAGACCAAATTTTTTGCACAAAAGAGCATTTCACAAATAGATGATCAACAGATTCAGCTTTTAATTTACATAAACAGCACCAGTTTGGACCATACCAGCCACGTTTGAGTAAATTGTCCCAGGTCTTAAGGCTACCGTTAAGAGTGTGCCAAAGGAAACACTTAACCTTCAATGGAATAGCCCAATTCCAAACTTTCGAATACCACCATTGACAAGGATATATACAATGGTCCTGGATAATCCTATCATATGCAGAACATGCAGTAACAGAACCATCTTTCTGATTACCTACCCAAATTAACTTATCTCTGGATTCCGAAAGCATAATACCAGCCGATCTAAGAGCCTGAATATAACGATCCCATTCCCTCTCATGAGTCAGGACCATCCAATCAAAAGCACTTATCCAACCAACACCAGATCGCCGAAATAGTTCATTATCATAAACATCATTGAGGGTTTTAAACCCCATCAAATTTAACCAAGTAACCAAATTATCAGACAGATTAAAACATTCCTCCATACCAAGCACAGGATCAACACCGATACGAACATTGCAACCATTACCAACCTGCCAACAAATATCTTTGGCAATCCATTCATAAACTTTAAGAAACCCTCTCCAAACTGGAGACATCAAACCAGTGATCCTCTTGGGCTTCCTTAACCAGCTGACAAAATCAGTTTTAATATACTTGATATGGAGAACCTTCGACCAAAGAGAAGAACTGAATACTGAATAATCCACGCCATAAGCTCTTCAACCGAAGAGCTTTGCTAAACACACTAATATCTTTAATACCCCACCCACCATACTTAACCGGCCGAGCAAGCACCTTCCACTTAACCATCACCAGATTTGCGCCATCACGATTACCAGACCAAAGGAAATTAAAAATAAGCCGTCTGAGCCTATTCAAGATATAGGTCGGGATCTCTAAAAGAGATAACCAGAAAACCGGAATACTAGAGAGTACAGCTTTAACTAGAACAAGTCTGCCACCAGAGGAGAGTAACTGAAACGTCCAATGATCAATTCTTCGCTCAAACTTACTAATAATCCAGCGCCAATCACAAGCTTTATAAGAATTAGGTTTTAAAATAAAACCTAAATATTTCAAACCATCAACCAGATCAAGACAATTATAAGGTAAAATGGCTTCAATTTCACCTCTTCTTCCAGCTTCCACATTATGTTGATAAAAACATGACTTTGTAGTGCTAACTTTCATCCCCGAAACCTTACAGAAGAAATTAATGATATTGGAGAAAACTTTCCATTCTGTGACAGATTCGATGCCAGTAAGGAGGACATCATCAACAAATAGGAGATGTGACAGGAAGCAGCCCTCACCCATCTTGATACCTTTTATCAAGCCCATTAACTTGGCTTGTTGTACTAGTCTGCTGAGACCATCTATAACCATAAGAAAAAGAAGGGGTGACAGGGGGCAGCCCTGCCTGATACCTCTTGAACCTTTAAAAAAGGAGGTGGGGTTACCATTAACTAAAACAACAAAACATGGAGTTGAAACACATGCCATTATCCAGTTAATTACCAGCGGAGGAGTACCTATTTGAATCAGAATCAACCTGAGGAAAGACCAATTGACCCTATCATAGGCTTTTTCTAGGTCCATCTTCAAAATTAGAGCCTTCAACTTCTTGGACTTGATAGTGTAAAGCAGTTCCTGGGCAAGACCGATAGAGTCATGTATTTGCCGATCCTTCAAGAACCCAAACTGTTCTGGAGTTATAAGTGCAGATAGAACCACCTTCAATCTCTGGGCTATAATTTTGGAGACAAGCTTGTAAATGAGATTACAGAGAGCAATAGGTCGATACTCCCCAAAAGAAACAGGCTTATTACTTTTTGGTATTAAGGTAAGGAAAGTGGAATTCAATGCACCAGAAATGAAACCATGTAACCTCGTGTATTCCACAAGACGCTGAATGTCTTCCCCCATAAAATCAAAGAAATGTACATAAACTTCCATTGGCCAACCATCAGGGCCCAGGCTTTTGTCCCTGGCAAAGTTCTTTAAGGTATGCTCAATTTCATCTAACGAGACCTCTTTTCCCAAAGCCTCAGCTTCAAAAACATCAATACATCTAGGATATAGTTTTGCCAATCTGATTTGATCCAATAGGTCACAGCCACCTTCCTCCTTATAAATATTGCCAAAAAACCTCACAGCTTCAGAACTCAGCGAGTCCAAACCTTTAAGAGTGTTACCACTATCATCCTTGATATCCCATATTCATTTCAAATTCCTCCTAGCAGAAGCAAATGCATGAAAAAATTTAGTATTCCTGTCCCCATGGTTGATCCATACCGCTCTGCTCTTCAATCTCAACTCCCTTTCTTCCCTCAAAAGGATCTCTTCCTTTTTTTTCTCATGTAGCTTCAGTAATTCAAAGTCACCCTGATTTAATGAACCATCAAAATTCTGCAAAGAAGCACATTGAATACAATATTCTAAATTCTTCAGTTCAGCAACATCCCTCATTTTTCTAACCTTAATCCAGTTAATAACTTCTTCCTTAAGCAACATCATTTTATGGCAGAAGAAATCAACAGGGTTTAAATTCTCCACAACCGAATTTAACCAGAAGGATTTCACCATTTCACAAAAATCTTTCTCCAAGAGCCAAGAAATATTGAACTTGAATGGGTAACAAACCTTCTTTCCATAATCATCAAACTGAAAAACAATAGGCCAATGATCTGAGAATTTCACCTCATGAACCCAAGACCGAGTCTTTGCCATGATGCTCAAAAAGGATGATTTCACCAAGAAGCGATCTAATCTCTTGTGAACACCATCGACACCTTGTCTACCGTTTGTCCAGGTTGGAACCAATTTTGCCGGAGCCACATCCACCAGCTCAAAACGACCTAGAAAATCTGAAAAATACCCCGCCAATGGATCCAATCTTGCCCCCGAACCCCAAATCTCAGAGGCAGATTTCGTGAAATTCAGATTACCAGCAATCACTAAATGAGATAAGTTAAGAACCCCAGAAGCAGCCAGAGCATCCCAAAATAACTTGCAGCCATCATAAGGAGCATAACAGTTGAGGAGATGAAACTGAAAGTTCAAACCTAAGCAAAAACCTTTCATCAGAAGACCCCACGGAGTTGAAAAAACTTTGAAATCAAATAGAGAAGGGTCCCATGCCACAGCCAGTCCGCCAGAAAGACCATTTGAACAACAAGCCGCAACTTCCCATCTAGGAAGAAGAACACCTAACTTAGAAACCACCACCGAGCTAGAACACATGGTTTCCTGAAGTAATACAATGCCAGGTGAAATAGCTGCATAAAGTTTGGAGAAGGCCTTTTCCCTAGCAACCTTCCCCAAACCCCGAATATTTAGGGAGAAAATAGACATTACGAACCAGAAGAAGAGGGTATCTTCGCTCTAAGACCCTCATCAGACGAGTTAAAAGAAACCCCAGCCAGCACTTCACCAATCTCCCGATGTATGCTCGGATCACCACTATCAGATGCCCGCCACCCCTCTTTCTTCTTTTTACCCCTACGAACAGTGACATTTTTAAAATTAACAGCATTAATCGAAAGAGCATCGGAACCTTCAGGGGGAGATTTAGAGAAGGAAGGCACCGGAGTAAGGGTTTTAAGAACCCCATCAACAATAAGGTTACAATGCCCGGAAATCCCAGACTCATCAGGAAACAGAACGGAAGAGTCCTGTACCCCAAGAACCTCATGAACACTGCCCGAAATAGAAGACGAGATAGGCAAATCAGAGCCCCAAACCTCAACACATGAAATAATTTCGGATGTGTCCAAACCCTTAACAACCCCATCCTCTACCGAAGCTAAATTAGAGGAAAGATTGCAAACAACAGAAGGTTTCATCAAATCAGAAGACAGGGGAAGACCACCGACCGAGGGCAATTTAATACCATGTCTCAAAATGACCTCCCGAGAGGCAATACGATCATCTAATGCCTTCTCCGTAACTTCCAGCAAAGCAATATCTTCCTTTGAAACATCAGAATACACAGCATCAGGAAAGGGAACAAACTTACCAGTTAACCCCGAGGGAGCACACAGGTCCACTTTACCATTGTAAGCCGAACCATAAGGACATTTTGCAAAAATGTGCTCAATTTCCTTGCATGCAAAACATCTGAAAGGAATTCTGAAAAAATCAAGTCTTTGCTTCCAGCACCTACTCCCCCAGACAACCTCAACTTCGGCTGGAAGACCAACATCCATGTCAATCTCCACCATAACCTTAGCATACCTTCTATCCATACCAAACAGTGAATTTCTATCAATACGGACGAAGCGCCCTATCGATTTTGCCAAACCGACAACAATCTCCTCCGTCCACAGCTCAATAGGCAACCCTGGAATCAACATCCAAAGATGCCGAAACCTCTGCTTCTCAGTTAATGGATTGAATGACAGATGCCAGCGTTTAAGAATCAATGAACCTTCTTTAAAAATCCAGGTACCCTCTAATACCCTCGATAACATAGCAGCATCCGGAAAGACGAACAGAATCCAGCGGTTCATCAATAAATTGACCCTCGGGGCCATTCCGGCAACCGACACCCAATTAACCCTAATCCACTCCAAAATTTCATCTTTCGAAGCAGATGTAAATTCCAGACGCCCAACGAGTGCTCGGTCCGCAAGCATAGCAACCCTATCCAGGTTGGCGTCTTCAGCAATCACGAACCTAGAGAGAGTTGATCGAGCCTTATGAGCTTTCAGTCTACGCCGAACCCTTGCCTTAACACCAAAAAGATTAGGGTTTCTAGACACCGGCGTCTGCAACACTGGTAACTTCGACACACCACCGCGATAGTCTGCAGAAGGGATAGAAACATCGTCATGATGGCGACAAGAAGAGGCCATAAAGACCCGAAACTGGAGGGGCCGGTAAAACCCCCACCTGTCCACCGAAAAATGAAAAAATCTCCGACACCTAGAAACCACTACGACACCTGGAACCCACTATAGAAACACTCAGCCAAACCCTAGGAACAAGGAGCCAAATACAACAGAAAAAACCGAGCAGACGACCCCTAATATGACCGAAGGCATGATCAAGAGCCCAGAAGGGCATACCACCAACGGGCCAAACAAGGGCGAAAAAATCAAAATACATCATCGAACCCGTACTGTAGAAATCTCACAGATCTCCCCCGCAGAACCCTCACACCCTCCATCCTCTCTCCCTTCTTTCTTTATTAGATGTTAGTTACCATTTAAATGTAATATTATTAAGCACAAAATATTTGAAAATATAATTTATTTATATATTAGAAAATTAATATATTAAAAAATGTTAAATATTATAAATAATATGACTTAAATTATTAATTAAGTTAAATAGTATAGTTAAATTAATAGTATTATTATCAATAATAATAATATTATTATTATTAAATAAAAGTAGTACAACTATATTTTAAAAAATGGTTTATATATCATGCATTAATTTTCATTTTCAAATATATAATCCTTTATTTATAGCTCACTCCAATAGACAAATATTTAGCGCATTATCAAATCCAGATCTGTAGCTGCTAATTTATAACGTATGTAGACTCACCAAAAGATCTCAATGCCTATCAGTGATAATGCCATTCTTTTCATTTATGGTAAGGTATAGAGAACCAATTTATTAAAACATTTTAATTTATTTTATATAAGAAAACAAATGAAGCATTATTCATAGTTGACCAACCAGACTAATTTCACTTTGTTTAATAGAAATTTCACTTTGTATGAAGTATTTATTTCTTTGTGTAATACAATTGCTTTATTAAAAAATATAGGAACTAAGAAAGAAATACTTACCCATCTATTTATTTTAAACCAGCATGGATCCATCTTAAACCCGTATCTATCAAGCACCAAGAGGGATCCAATTTCTTGAGGTGTATTTCTTGTTCAAAATTTAAACTCAAGAAATTTGATCTCTCTTGATTGATAGATCCGGGTTTCAGTTTTAATTTTTAATTTTATAAACGAACATCTATTTTTTAATTACTTTTCATAATATTTTATTTTATGAACCAACATGGATTTTTTTTAAATACTTTCCATAATTTTTTATTTTATGAGCCGACATGAATTTTTTTAATTATTTTGTTACATCACAAACGTTACAACATCTCCCCCATACTGGGCTGTAGAGCACCTTGTTTCACTCGATGCAATCATTTTTTATTTTATGAGCTGACATGAATTTTTTTAATTATTTTGTTACGTCACAAACGTTACATCGCAAACGTTACAACATCTCCCCCATACTGGACTGTAAAGCACCTCGTTTCACTCGGTACAAAAATAAAAAATATAGTATAAAAGTCCTTATTCGAACTTAAAAAGGATCTTACTTTTGATAATTGCCTCCAAAATTTTAGCGTATTGTCAAATCCAAGCTTTCTAGTTATAACACATGTAGACTCACTCAAAGCTCTCCATGGCTCTCCCACTCCTCAATATTATGTTTATATAGATCTCCCATAAATTAAATGAATGGAGAACTCAATTAATGATGTTGTAACTATATTCCAGGGATAGTTTAAGTTTTATGGTAAGGAGGAAGCGGCTAGAGGGGTAATGAAGACTACATATATTTCAAATGAATAATGAAATCCGTAACTAAATTTCATAGAAAGTTTAAATTATGTGGTAGGGAGAACAAAGTGGCTAGAGAGATAATGAAGACTATATATGTATATATGTTTCAAGGGAGAATTGTTTTTCACAATAACAATTAATAAAATTAGTTCCTGTGAATTTAAGTGAACCTTTTAATGTTTTTGCTCCAATTGCAGCTATATATGGATAAGAAAAAACAAGATGTGAATGATTTCTTAAACAAAGAGGAAGATAAGCTTATTACAGATGTAAATATTTGTAATAAAAAACAAAATTCTTTCACTAAGAGGCAAGTCAAGCATAAATCTTACAATGAAATGAATTAATACCTATTTTGATATTAACTTATGTCGAAATGGATCTATCTCTAGTGTCATCTGAAGGAGAACATAATTTCATATAAACTAAACATCTAAAGTTTGAACATCAGTGAACAAAAATCAAGGCACTTAGCATACATGGAGTTTTGAATAACAAAATGTGGAAAACCACAACAGCCATGCATCTCATAGAACATAACCTATTGGTGTCCTAGAGAAATAATATAGATGGTTCCTTTAGGTTTTCCTTGTATTTGAGAATGCGAAAGTGGTTTGTATTTTTTTTTTGTGAAATGCTAGGAAAACCATTAAGACAATTTTAGGAAAAATCTGTATCTCTATGTTCTTATTTAATTTGTTTTGTTTCTTTTTTCTGAGATGTTACATGGTTGGGTAATGATGACTTGGGAGTATTAGATCCCAAAATAAGGATTTCTTTATACATTTCTGATTTTATTTGTGTTATTTACTATATATTTCATGAACTTTAGCTTGAGTTTTTCTTAGTCAAGCATGGTAGCGATAAACCTGATTATGAAGGCTCTTGAAATCATAGTAGAAAATATGTCAATTGTATTAATAACTTATATTTTTTCACTGATTCCCATCAATAGTTATTAGGAAGAATATTGTAAAGTGTGAGACATCCCCTTGAAATTTGCAAAAAATGAGCTAAGAATCACAATTTTTAAAACTTGAACCAAATGGCTTTCCTGTTGATAATATGCATAGAAAGTGTTTAACAAAATGGCTAAAAATGTCATTTCATGGAATGCGATGATTACAGGTTTTGTTCAGAATGGGAATGGCATGGAAGCCCTAAACTTCTTTCTTCAAATAAAACTGGCAGTGATTAAACCAAATGAGGTCACATTTATCAATCTTCTTAAGGCTTGTGCTGGCTTCAAAGCTCTAGAGAATGGTAGTGAGATTCATAACCACACCATCAAAACTGGGTTTGAGGTAGATGTCTATGTAGGGAGTTCCCTTATTGATATGTATTCCAAGTGTGGAAGCATACAAAATGCACATCATGTTTTCTATAGTATGCCTAAGCGGAATGAGGTTTCTTGAAATCCTATGATTGCAGGATATGCTCAGCATGGAAGTGGTGAGAAGGCACTCCCACTATTTGAAGAGATGCAACATGCCTATGTCATGCCCAACAATATAACTTTCATTTATGTTATGTCTGCATGCAGCCACGTAGGCCTAGTTGATGAAGGACACCACTACTTTAATTGCATGATAAAGGACCATAACATTACACCAACAATGGACCATTATGCTTGTATGGTTGACCTTCTTGGCAGGGTTGGGCCCTTGGAAGATGCGATGGACATAAACAAAAAAATGCCTTTTAAACCTAGCACTATCATTTGGCATACATTGCTTGGAGCATGCAGAATCCACGGGAACATGGAGCTAGGGAAATATGCAGTAAAATTCATTCTTGAATTGGAACCTCAACATGCTGCAACATATGTGCTTCTGTCAAATACCTATGCTCTGGCTAGAAGATGGGATGATGCATAAAATATTAGGAAACTGATGAATGAGAAGGGATTGAAGAAGGATACAGAATACAACTGGATTCAGGTCCAGGACAAGGTGCACAAATTCATTGCAAGAGACACATCTCACCCACAAACAATCAAGATCTATGCAAAACTAGACGAGCTGACCATGCTCGTCAAGATGGCAGGGTATGTGCCTGATACTAACTTTGTGCTTTATGATGTCGAGGAGCAGCAAAAGAACATTTCGTTTGCTATCGTAGCGAAATACTAGCCATTGCTTTTGGACTTATTAGTATACCCTCAGGGATGCCTATGGTAATTTTCAAAACCTATGACTTTGTGGCGATTGTCACACTGCCACCAAGTTCATTTCCAAGATTGTTGGGCGGGAACTTGTTGTCAGGGATGCAAATCGATTCCATCATTTCCAGGATGGTATGTGTTCTATGCATTGTGATAGTTAGAGTGAGGTACCAAACTACCACCAAAAGAGGGCTTGCTATGTGATGATTTATTAATATTTATCTCCTATTAGTATTTTTTAAATATGTTTTCCTATTACTATATATGGTTTTAAACTTTATCAAAAAATTCGCCAAGACTTCACTATATTTTATAATTTAGTAAAATATTCGCCAAGTCTTTATAAGGTTTTATGATTTTGTGAAAGATTCGCCAAGACTTTACAAGGCTTTATAATTTAGTGAAAGATTCGCCAAGATTTTACAAGATTATATAATTCAATGAGAGATTTGCCAAAAAATTATATATAAATAATATAACATTGATAAAATAGCCTTCATATTTTCCTGTATATCATGGGGATTCGCCCAATTATTATATATAGAAATTTAGGGGGGGGTATTAAAATTTTCCCTGACCTGCAGGGTCTCGTCATCTTGAAGAGCATCTGCATCATCAATTTCATGCTCCCTCTCCTTACATTCCAACATGTTTTCCTACATAGAAATTGACCCATGTTATTAGTTTGGCCAAAACATGCATAGATTTTGCTATATCAAAGAATTTTTTCTCAACAATGTGGCCATCACTCATGGAAATCAGAGCGATGGCCATCACCCCCCTGATCCCAGTAAAGGGCGCCATTGCCCTGTTTCCTCCCTGGGGGGCGATGGTCGATTTTACACTTTTAAGAATGCAAAAATATACTCAAAACTCAACAAATCTAAACAAAAAAAGGACAAATTCACAAGAGAAGGGCTTGATCTATTACCTGGAAGGGACAAAACCTTGAATGGTGCCCTAGATCTCCCGCAATGTCCCTTTGAAGATTTGGTGAGAAGTGGCCTTCAACAAGCTCTCCAAATTTACCAAGGTGAAAATAACCTAATGAATCTATTTTTGGCCTTTTAGCGAACTTTTTCACCAAAAGTAAGTGAGTTTGATATTATCCATGTTCACATTGGGCCTCATATACTTCAAGCTTTTTCAAATTTATGGACATTTTTTATGTATTTTTTGGGGCATTTACTATATTTTCAAGGGTCATTGACAACTTTATTGCGGGTTAGGACCACATTTGGGCCTTTTTTTGGTGACATCCACTTATGGTACAAAATTTCTACCCATGGCATATAGGGATAGTATTTTTACCCTTGCATATTGCATTTTATATATCTGCCATTATTTCCCTCATCGTGCCATAAGGTCAATCCCTCCAAGTTGTGAAATTAGCCACTCCATTTGCATATGCATCTTAACTTGTGCGGTAGTGCCTTCCCCACATGGGAATCCTAGAGTGGCACCTAGATTATTACTTGGTAGCCATGTTTCTCCTATGGTGGGAGTGGGAGCCCCTTTAGTCCATGAATCCCACACGATTAAGCCTCATTTTCCTCTCTCATCATTATTATTTTGGTCATCCCTTGGGGTTCCCAAGTTTTTATTGCCTATATGGTTGCGTACGCTTGGTCGCTTATGTTGTGTTTCTTGCCGCTCGCTTAGCTCATTATGCTTATGCTACTACAATCGCACTCGCTAGTCTGATGCCTCAATTTGATTCCTATTTCAATGCCCTACCCATGGAGAGAACTACTGCTATGATTGATCCCCTTTTTATCATGTTTCCACACTTGCGCCACTTATCATCTCCTTGGTTCTACATGCAAAGGAACCTATTGCACCCACTAGTACCACTCATTCTCTCCCAATGAGTATCCTTTTATCCTTTTCAAGCTCGCTAAAACTAAACGAAAAAATGCACCTTATGGAGCTTTTTTCTCTCTCCTTTGAGCTCCTTAAAAAATAAAGATGGACATGAGTTGACTTGTCTAGAATCGTTAAAATTCCATGGACAAGGTACATTTATGAACATCCTTCTCTCTCTCCTTCGAGCTCGTTAAAAAAGGAAGGATGCCTCAAGTTGACTTTTCCATGATCATTAAACTTTTACAGAAAAGGTACCCTTACAAGCATTCTTTCCTCTCTCCTTCAAGCTCATTAAAAACATAAGGAGGTATCAAGTTTACCTTTTTGGGCTCGTTAAACTTCTACAGAAATGGACCTATATTGAGAAATATTCTCTCTCTTCTTCGAGCTCATTAAAAAATGAAGATGGAATTGATTTTAATTTTTTGGAATCATTAAAATTTAACAAGAAAGACCTATATCGAGCATTCTTCTATCATTTCTTCGAGCTCATTAACAAATGAAGAAGACTTCGAGTTTACTTTTTTGGGCTCATTAAACTTAAAAAAAAAGATCTTATCGAACATACTTCTATCTCTTTTTCAAGCTCATTAAAAAATGAAGAAGGTACTTACAAAGAGGGAAAAAATGGGGGGGGATTACATTGTCTATCTTAAGAAGTGGTAGTAGTCCAATAAGTCACCCTTGAACATGGCACATGTTTGCATCTTTGTCTCATAGTTGGGTTATCCACATGCCTCATATACTAACCATTTTCCTAACTTACAGAGCTTCTCCAATTGTTTACTCTTCCAATCACTATGGAGGGTGCTTCAATGCCTCCTACATTGTTGCACTATGGTCTATATGGTGTTATTGAGTCTATGCTTCGTAGTCACACAATTGTCATGCTATATGTTCAAGGGAATTTCAGTTGGATTTGGTCATTCTATAGTCTCATTGACCTTGTGTGTTGGCCATCCCTTGTATCAGTCTACTTGGTGATCTTCTATATATTTATCACAATCCTTGATGTTTGTTTCATGTCGATTGATGGGGGATACATTAAGGCCCTCCTTCGACAGGTTCCTTCCTATCAACGCCAACACATTATCAAGGAAGTGAATCTAGATACAGTAGTACCCTAGAGATTGTAGTCATCAGTGGTAGGTGTTCCTTGTGTTCAAGAAGGGGTAAACATCATTGAATCCTAATCGAGCGATTCTACGAGTGTTCGACATTAGCTCATATATTCACACTTGCTAGAATGTACTAGGTGTCTTGGGATCCATTATCATCATTGGAAGATTGCCTGACGTCTTTTAACGGTAAACCTAATTGACTGGTAATCAGATGGATTCTCACATGTTTGACATCAATACATTTATTCACATGTCATAGAATCACACCATTGGGGTTTGAGACGAAGACCTTGGGTTTAGGGGTTGCATCACTCAGCCTTGTTTCCCCTCCCAAGCTGCATTGGAGTTCATATCACCAGTTAGGAATATGTATGAGGACCATATGAGCACTATCAATGGTGCTATCTGTCCTCTTGATTGTATCTTGTGACATAGATCCACATTGTATTTAATCATGGCTATGATCCTTTTTGTGACATGGATCCACTGTGTATTTTTTGTGGCCATGATATTGCACTTTATTTATGATGATCCATAATGTACTTTCTTGGAGGCCATGATTTATACTTATGTTACCTAGCATGGGTATGCCTACCTCGAGGATGATATATGCATACTTGGTTGATAATTGATGATAGGTCCTCTCCAATTTCTTGCTTCCATTTCCTTATCTCGAAATATTGTTATTATAAAGTTTTTCAGCCATTAGTTTCTCTTTTGAACTCACACTTTAGGGGGCATCTATGATACCCTTATTTTCCACCCTATGAGCTCCTTAAATACCATACACATCTACTCAACTTAAATCACATCATTATACCTTTCTATGGCCTATTTTTTACCACCATCGCCCCTTGCATGCCTATGGGGGAGTGATGGTTAAATTTCCATCACTCCTTGCATGCCTATAGGGGAGTGATGGTTAAATTTCCATCACTCCTTGCATGCTTGTTAGGAGGTGACACCATCACTCCTTGATTTACCTTAGGGGGAGATGGTATTCCCTTGCATAGTTTTTGGATGAGTTTCGGGAGGATCACCGTTGTGACTAGATTCCACCTCATTTTGGCATAGGAACTCACACACTAGCTTGAGTCCATGTGTCCTTTGGAGTCTACATTCACCCCCCCTTCATTCACCATCCACCTATATATCGAGGCCATTTCATGAGAAAGGGGAGACTCTTTGCTTAGTATTGTTATGCTCTTGGAATCCCTAACGCATCCTACAACCATTTGTGATCATCTTGGTTGAGTCAAGGATGGTTTGGAGCATGAAGCTTGGAGGAGATCCACACCATGACTCAAGGTTTGCTTTGATGTACCTATTCTTATTTATATGATATAGATATATGCATTTCTCCCCCATCCACATCATGATGTTTATGGATGTGTATGATTCATATCTATATGTTTGATATGAAGTTTATGGTGGATCTGGTTTTTCTTGGGTAAATCAAATTCGATCTAGATATATCTTTCTTAGATCTAATGTTTTATGTCATTTACATGCATTTTTATATATGTTAGAAGGGTTTGAAGAAAGGTGTTTCTCGTCTCTTTGTGTGTAGGGCACTAGAAAGTGGAGTTAGATCCAAGTCTAGTATTGTATCTGCAGCACTTGGGATTGATCTTCACCAAAGGACCTCACATGGGTTAAGGTGTGTTAATCTTTCTTCCCTCCCTTTTCATATCTTGTGTGTGAAGGAATAATTGGATCTATTGAGTGAATTATTAGATCCAGTGGGTGAAATCATAGTGTTCTACCTCCTTTGTCTATCTTGGATTAAGGAAAGTATCCAAGGGAGGTCTCACCTGTCTGTAGGGGAGAAATCTCCTTGACAACACTTTTTACTCAAGCTAGAGGGAAACTATTGATGCAACTTGTAGGTGTTGAGGTATAAAAATGTATTCTTGCTTGCATTGAATATATTATATATTATTAATATTTAAACTCAGGATTGATGATGATAATGGAAGACATCTGACCACCATTGTGACATACAATATGATCACACTCACAAGTATATCATTCTCCAAAATAGTTGGGCTAGTCGAGGAGGTCAAATGTTTTGGTCACCAAATCGTCCAGTTCATTTCAACGATGTCTGGAAACATTGGTCATGTACAACATATGATGAACAAGTATTTATTTCTATTCCATTTTGAGCATATATGTAAATAATAAATAACAATATTTTATTGAACTAATGATGTAGATGATGTGGTGGGTTTTGTGGTCACTAACTATACACTTTCAGGGTTACATGGGAAGTGTAATACCGATGGTGAGTATGGCATCAAATGTGGTAAGAGATCCAAAACAATTATGCATCGATTGTGTGGATTATTTCTACCCTGTCAAGAAGTTGGCCATTGGAAGCAATAAACATACCATGTGATTTGCTCTAGAATATTTTTGCAATTTAGAAATTAAATGGGAGCATACACATTTTGTTATATTTTTTTACCATGTCTATTGGTTGTGCTACTTTTGCATATTTGTATGTTCTTGGCTATTGTTTGTGCATATTTGTGTATTACTACCTATTGTTAGTTTGAAAGTTGAAATTATAATATAAACAAAACCTTTTATAATAAATATGTTGGAAACCTAATCCGTAGGTATTATTGTTCCATTGTAAATTCTGTAAATATTTTTAGTTTTCTAAATAGTAAATTAAAATGACGAGTCATTGAGAATTCTAAAGGATTTATTGGGAGATGAAACCCAAAGGTTACTTCTCATTATGTATAAATATGATAATCTTGATTAATAAGAATACATCATTGGAGTTATTCCTCGAGGACTAACAATGGTGTAAGAGTACTAACTTTGTCATAACTTTTGTCCTAGCATATTCCCTACCACCTCCAAGTCCTACCATATTCTTTGCTAGCTCTTAGTCCTTCGTATCTTAGCTCTAAAGAATCTCATACTAAGTTCATGTAATTACTTTTCACACACATACCTGCAAACCCTAATATGTGACCTAGTTCCTCACGTAGTCTCTCTTCCTGATCAGGTATCCCACGCAAGCCACATGCATCTATGTGTGCACTCCTCTCTCATCTCATGCGACCTCTCCTCTTTGTGTGCCTCCTCTCTGCATACCTCCTCCCACGAACTGCTACATGTTGGAGTTACCTATGTGTTGAAGTTGTGTTTCACTTCCAAGCATATCCGTGCCTGGTGTGTCGTACTCCTGGTGCATTTTTCTCTACTAATGGTATTGTACCCATGAGCCCCAACTCTATTTCTGTTGGTTTAGAGGGGACTAAAAACTTAGAAAGCTTCAGATCTGTAAAATGCATGGGGGACCTATGCATCATTTTGAATGGTGCTCCAAATCTATGCATATCCTTGCGTATTATTTGCATGCTCTCTGTGTATCATCTATGCATATCCTTGCGTATTATTTCCATGCTCTCTGTGTATCATATGTGCATGACAATCTATGTTGGAACTGTGTATTGGTATTATCCATGTATTTTGAGATTGTATAGCCATTCTCTAATGCTCTAAATTGAATTCAAGTCTGCAACAACAACTATAATCCTCTATGTCATTCAATGCATATGATTCATTATGCATATTAGGTATCGTACCTCCTATTCCCCCAAGTTACGTAAGAGAATGTATTGTAAATGAATTGTAAGCTCTGTGCATAAAATGTTGTAACTGCAAGCCTTTATACACATAGTTTATTTTTGTGTAGTGTATTACAAAGACCAAATTATTGAATGTAGTGTAGCTTACATAATATTTTTGAAGACAGCATTGTATTGAAGAGCTTGTAATTTTGTCCTTGAGAATGCATTCCCTAGCGTCTATTGTTGGAGTTGTTCTAAGTGGAAAAGACAACTATCTAGAATGGTTGAGGAAGCTCAAAAACATGCTCATCTTCAACAATCTATGGGATGGCATTTGTGGAGGGGGATTTTTGATGGAGTGGATGTTTCTACACCTACTGCACCGAAAGAACCTACAGTAGACAAAGAACTAGCCATATGGAAGAGTGGTGACAGGAAGGCATATGCACCGATTGCTATTATAGTAAGTGAAGCGGTGATTCGACATCTCTCATTTTCCAAAACTTGTTATGATGCTTTGAATAAGTTAAAGGATTTTGTATGACTCACATTCAAAGTTGGAGCTAATTTAGTTACTATTGAGACTCTTCAACCTAGATTTGAAGGATAATGATCCCATGGATGCATCATCTAGTATTAGAGAAATCATGCATGGCATTGATGCTACTTGTGTGAAGATAGAACTTGCTCTTATCACCTTCATTAAGGTCCTCTACCCCACATATTATCACTATCTTGAATCACTTCAAGCTAGTGGCCATCTAAAAGACCTCAAATTTGACACTCTAGTTGAGAAGATTGCAAAGCAAGAGAAATCCTTCAGCATGAAGATAACTCAACCCACTACAGAGACCTTGTACTTTGCTTAGAAAGGGAACAATCAATCAAATGATTCTTTTAGAGGATAAAGTAGTAGGAAAGGACGTGGAAGAAAGAATTTCAAAGGTAGGGGGGTAAACACAATCACAACAAGAGACCCGATGTTCACTGTGTCAGTTGTGGTAAGAATGGGCATGATGCAGGACATTGTTTGCCTCCATGGGAGACAAGTAAAGAGAATCATAATCAAAAGAAAGAAGACGAAGGTAATGCTCATGAATTTGGTAAATCTCATGAGTTTTCTCATTTTATTGTTGCACATTGTAACGTTGGAAGAAATGAAGTTTTGTTCAATACTTCATTTGCATCTTGGAGAGATACTTGACTTCTTGGCACTGATGGAACTTGTCACATGGCATTTAGAAAAGTTTTGTTTGAAGAATTGAATGACAATGTAGATGGGGTAGTATATTTTGTAGATACGTTCAACCTAAAACCAAAGGAAATTTGCACCATTAGGATCAAATTTCCTGGATTCCCTGACTTTCTGTTGCATAATGTTCTATGTCTTCCAAATTTGTAGAGAAACTTGTTGTCTCTTGTGCATATTTGATAGCAAGGCCATTCCATGTTCATATTTGATGAGAAAGTTGAGATAAGGAGATCTTCTAACAACCTAGTCATCATGACCGTGTATGAAGATGAGAAACTATTGTAGCTGAAAAGAACATTTGCAAGAGCTAATAATTTTGTCTGCATGTTTTAGCATGAGAAATATACATTGTCATCTAGTCTATTGTGACATACTAGATATGGACACATTAATTATAATAGTATTAGAATGTTGAAAAAGAATGGTGTCTCTGGTTTGCCCACCATTCCAAAGAAGTTGAAAAAATGTGATGCATGTATTCTTGGAAAACATATAAGCAACCTTTCCATGAAATGAATTTTAGAGCATGTAGAAAATTAGAGTTGATACACTTTGACTTGTGTGGCCCCATGCCTATTGATTTTGCAAATGGTACTAAATATATCATGACTTTTATTGATGATTACACTAGGATGTGTTAGGTATATTTACTAAAGCAAAAATTTGAGGCATATGAAACATTTAAAATATTTAATGTATACATTGAATTGAAGCACAATCTCACTTTGGCACTCTTCGTATTGGTAATTGAAAAGAATGTACCTCTACCGATTTTGAAGACTATCTTTATCAACGTGGGATTATGCATCAAACAATTGTTCCATATAATCCTTAATATAATGGTGTAGCAAAAAGACTAAACATGACACTCTTGAATATGATACATATCTTCAAAGAATATATTGAAAATAGATTAAAGCACTAACATGAAATGAATGGCATATCTTCAAAGAATATATTGGAAATAGATTAAAACACTAACATGAAATGAATGACATATCTTCAATGAATATCTTGAATATGGATTTCCATTGTATTTGTATGTCATTCAATTTTGTTATGAGATCTCTTTATTTCCTTACAAGCTCATTGAGAAGATAAATTGACTTGCATTTTATAAACATTTATGACATGTTAAAATCTTTACGCAAAGTCAACGATATTTTCTAGTAATACACTCATACAAGTAATAGGTTCATGTTACAAAACATTTTTAGTATAAAAAACCATGATGTGTGGAATAAGTTATTCTCATAAATCAATTTAAGTTACTCTTATGTCATCGTTGTTTGAATGATTTTTTATTATTATTAAATCTCCTTAACAAATGATTTTTCTAAGTTTGTAGTGAATATGCACTATGATGTCATAGTAAAGAATGGAAAAACTATCAAAGGTAGTGCAATGTTGTGGGTATTGGTAAGTATTATCGAATTTGGGCTTAGCAACTATCTACCTTAGTTGGTAGATCTATCCATTTTATATTATTAATGGCAAGACTATTATAAGCATGAGCAACATGCCCACGGGATTTAGTTTTACCAAGTCTTTTTGGCAAATTCTTTGAGTGTAGATGAAACATAAAATCTAGCTCTATTCTTACTATCAGTATAGGGATTTTGAGAAGAATATGAATAATGTGGTTCCTCTAAGTCCATTCGAAAGGCTTTCTCAACCATAGCATAAATACCTACGAAAAAGGAGTGCGCTCTTTACCTTCTTTACTATGAAGCTGAAAATCCCTTAGTAAAGCACTGGGAAATTAGAAGTTAAAAATGTACCCTAATCCAATCCACCTTCCAAATGTAAAGCTATTTTCAGTTCATAACGAATTATTTAAATTAGTTTGGGACACAATGCTTTATTTTCAGTTTCATAACGAATTATTTAAATTAGTTTTTGAACAAAATGCTATTTTTTCAAATTCTCTAAAGGATGAATGCCATCTATATGTATTCGTGAGTAAAGATGTTTATTTTTGGGCCTCATTATTGTGTTTGCAAATAGTTTTTTCTATAGTTTTTTTATACTTTCCATAATTTGAAAATCATGACAAGACTAATTTGCCCTGGTGTGAGGTTTATTTATATATATTATAAATTTAAAAATAATATTATTTGTGCATGTCCCCGTCAGGTATTAATAGCTATTAAATGTAATTGGTGGATATTGGTTATACGAATATATTGCAAGTATTCCTTCTAGTTATGAACTTACGTTGAATGCACGATAGTTTTAAATGAGGAACTTTCTTGACTATGTGAAGGATCTGTCCAGCACGGATTTGTGATCGATTTCGCATCCCAATGTTTGCCAGGGAGTCGGTGACTCGGCAGATGTACGTGCCCTTTATCTCACGGCTTCTATAAAACCACGCAAAGTGGTCATAAGATTTAATGTACATCATAAGATTTAAACGTACGTAAATATAGTAGCAACTAAAAATAAACTTTACATATAGTACGTAAATATAGTACGTAACCCCACACAACTTACGTTGAATGTACGATAGTTTTAAATGAGAAACTTCTTGGACTATGTGAAGGATCTGTCCAACACGGATTTGTGATCGATTTCCCATCCCAATGTTTGCCAGGGAGTCGGCGACTCCTACGTGCCCTTTATCTCACGGCTTCTATAAAACCACACAAAGTGGTCATAAAATTTAATGTACATCGTAAGATTTAAACGTACGTAAATATAGTAGCAACTAAAAATAAACTTTACATATAGTACGTAAATATAGTACATAACCCCACACAAACCCGTATAGTGCTGAGACAATTATACAAATTCCAAATTGCTATACAACTATATTTAATTATTATTTAGCTTATTTGATAAAAATTTACAATAAGAAAAGATATTTAAAAACAAACAAACATATATATGTAAAAGAATCAATTTATTTAATTTTTTTTTTAAATATTAAAAAAAGATATTTAAAAACAAACAAACATATATATATAAAAGATCAATTTATTTTAAAAACATTTTAAATATTAAGTTTTTACAGTTAAACATATAAGAAAATATATTTAAGTTTTTATAATTAAACATATATTGTATTGTTTTTCAATTACATTGTTAAGTTCAACACTTTATTAATAGTTATTAATTAGTAAATCTTTTTAATATAATAATAATATTATGTAGTTTTTTTTTTTACTTTCAAACAATATTCAATAACAATAGTGTTCATTAAATTACACATTTCATAATTATTTTAGCTTTATGCTATAACCAACCAATGCATTATAGATTTCTAAAAAAAAATCATAATATCATAACCCTTTCTCATAACAACTTATAACCCTATGTCTTCACAACTTAGCATGTATTTTCCTTAAATCTATTTTTATATATATATAAATAATGATTAAAAACATAAATATTATATTTTTTTAATACTTGTAAAACTTCATATAATCTAATACCCAGGAGTCATTTGTTTTAATATTAATTGTTTAGTTTTTATAAAATAATTAATAAATTATTAAACATGTTTTTAATCCTCACATTTTAATTGAACAAATGTATTTCCTTCCTAATTAAATTAGTTTACATATGAAATTATACAATTATTAATAAATTATTATCAACCGTCAGGTATAAGCAGCTTTGTTGCTATTTTCACTTTATTTTAGTTCGAAGTATTTTTTAATGATTGTGTGTAGTGGATGTCCAATCCACCTTCCATGCTCAATATATTCTCAATTTCACAATCAATGATTTAAATTAGTTTTGCACAAAATGCTACCTTTTCACCTATTAATGACATCCATATATATGTATTTTTGAGTAAAGTTGTTTATTTTTGGGCCTTGTTCTTAAATTTGCAAATGGTCACATTCTAAAGATTAGCCCAAACAAGTTTTATGTATTATTTTTTAGAAGAATTCTAAGTTCAATTTAACACATAATTTGTTTGACAAAATAAGGTATTTCCACACAGGTCAAACACCTTAAGAAACCACTCATACAAGCAAATTACATATTGTCAAACCAATATACTGTGTGGTTAAAACCCTCAAAGAGGGAAGCAATCAACGACTCCAACCAATGTGACCACTTAAGGCAATCTATTAATACAAAAAGTATTTTACATATGAGTTTCTCACAATCGACCATTAACAAATGACCCTCCATGCTCTTTAAATAAATATCATGGATAAGTAGGGTGTAAATCCACAAATCAATAGAGTTGTTAGTATTGAGGAGAAGATGAATTATCAGATCATTTTATCTCTAGAACATATCGTGACTATTGTATCACATAAGTACAAATGCAAACTAATGCATACTAAAGAAACATATTAAAGAAATATATTTTACATAAAGACCCATTAGACCAAATTGATCTTAACTAAGTCCTAAGTGTCTAAATAATCTAACATCCCCCCTTAAGAACAACTTGGGATACGATTGAATAATTTACAAAGGTGACGCAATGGGAGAAGGAAGGTGTCACATCCTCATCCATCATTCCGACTATAGGAGGGGGTAAATACAAATTTCAATTTTCTTAATTTGGCCCCATGGGCCATTATAACTAACAGATGCATGTGCAAGTGCATGAATATAAAACATAGTGGAATTAAAAGTCTACTCACACATACATTATGCATAAACAAGCATATTTATCATAGGGAGTAAATGAAATAATTTCACATTCATAGACAAAGATAATACTTATATTTTAATAGAGAAGATCCAACCGACCTATTGTGTAAGAGCGATTTTCTATCCAATTGTACGTGTCAACTGTTGATACCACTCCCAAGCCGGGATATAAGGCCAGAAGGGTGAAGTGAACTCCTACAAGCTTCTCTCTCTCATCACAAAATCCATTGTCTCTCATGCTTAGCCACACTATTCACCATCGAGCAATTACACGAATCTCACTCAACCATCCCAGCCATGGCACTCTCTTCTACTACCCAACACAACACAAGGACGGTATTTCCCTTCATTGCTCCATAGCTCCCTCAAGAATCCAACCCTGAAAGTGATTACCAATGTGTGCAAAAAGAGTCCAACTTGCTATATGTTATTGGAGAACCTCATGTAGGAATAGTTCATGGCTTCTCAAGCATCTAGGAGTACTAACAAATACACAATTTGTAAGGGTTCCTATCTTGCCCAACCTCTATGCTCATATACAACCATCCTCTTCACTCTAATATCTACAGTTTCCTCTTCCAAATGTTAATTTCTGGTTAATTTCACAGCTGGTAGTTAGCGATGGAGGCAGCATCATGAAGACACTACGTAATATAAAAAATTGCTTGGAAAATGAGACATGATAGACTCCAAAGGAGATGAGAGGATGGGGAAAAGACAACTGACATTACTTCTGACCATAAATGGAAGGACTTTTACAATTGTTATAGAAATATATTCATCCTATGCTTCCATAACTACATGAGAAGACTTTCCCCACCAACCTCACACACGCATTCAGTGATTGGATTTAATAAGTCAAGAAAAAGTAATTGGCTCATTTAAGGCACATGAAAACAAATGGATAAGTTATAATGTTGACACTTGGAAATATAGGATTTAATCTCCCATAGGCTCCCTTTCCTATTCCCCTCTAGTGGGTTCATAACCCCTCTAGTTCTCTTTACATAACCATATTGGACCATGTTATTATTTTCCAACAAGATGTTTAGATGATACATGCCTAACCATTCACTAGTTAGGTCTTGAACTTGAGCATTGAACTAAGAATGCATACTAGCATATTTACAACCTTTATATAATCTATTTTAATACATTCCAAGGGTTAAAATGAGGGGTATTAAAATACCCCCCCTTGGAATAACACTGTCCTCGGTGTTTACTCAGAATCAAAACAAAAATGGATATGCCTCTCTCATGGCATCCTCCAATCCCCATGTAGCCTCATCGGGACCAAAGTGCTTCCATTGCACCTTTACTTATCTAATGGCTCACTTCCAAAGTAGTGTTACTTTCCTATTGAGGATGCATAATGGCTCTGTTTGGAACTCTCCCTCGTGCTCCACTTGGATCACATCCCAATCAATCACATGGTTAAGATCATGTACATATTTATTAGGCAAAGAAACATGAAAAACATTATGAGATTTAGTGTTAGCAGGGAATGCAAATCTATCTACAACCATCCCTATCCTCTCAAGCACTTAAAATGACCCACAATATCTTGGCGTCAACTTGACACAACTTCCAAGCTTCAAGGAACTCTTCTTTGGCCTCACGCATAGGTAAACATGATCCCCTACATTGAATTCCCTATGCACTCTATTCTGATCTACATATAAGCTTTTCTATTTATCTTGGGTTGCTTTAAAATTTTTCCTAATCTTTGCAACCTTTGTTCCATTTTCTTAAGCAATTCTGGCCCAAGCACAATTTTGTTTATTGGATTATCCCAAGCCACTAGTGTTCTACACCTTCTACCATACAAAATTTCAAATGGACTCATTCCCAATGATGCTTGATGGCCATTGTTATATGCAAACTCTGCCAAGTGTAGATAATCTTCCCACTTGGATGGTTTATCCATCACATACATGTGAAGCATGTCTTCAATCACTTGAGTAACTCTTTATGATTTCCTATTCGTTTGTGGATGGTAAGTAGTACTAAAATTTAGTTGTGTATTCAAATTTGCAAAAAGAATTTTCCAAAAGTTAGAAGTAAAATTTGTATCTCAGTCAGATACAATTGATTTGGGATACCTATGCAATTTGAATATTTCTTTCATAAATATCCTTGCTGTCTCATCAACCTTGTAAGTAGATTTAATGAGAATAAAATGTGCTAACTTAGATAATTTATCCACCACACCAATGATAGATAATCTTGTGATAAAATCCATAGTTACCACTTCCCATTTCCATTTTGGAATTGGCAAAGGCTTTCCTCACATTCTTGTGTCCACTCAAATTTTATCCCTTCTTTTGCAAAGAAGTAATGGGGTGTGGAACTTTGGAGAATCCTTCAGTGAACCTCCTATAATAACCAACAAGATCTAACATATGCTATCCTAGTACTTACAAAACCATTCTCAAATGTTCTTCATGCTCCTGTTCATTCTTATAGTAAATAAGACTTCCATTTGGAAAAACAAGCACAAACTTATCCAATTACTTGTTGAAAACACTATTTATGAGACACATGAATGTAGTTGGTGCATTAGTGAGACCAAATGGAACCATGAAAAACTCATAATGTACATACCTCGTTCTAAATGCTCTTTTGAGGATGTCTTCTTCCTTGATTCTAACTTGATGGTAACCAAACCTCAAATCAATCTTTGAAAACACCTTTTCCCCTCTCATTTGATTAAAGAGGTTATTGATTTGAGGTAAGGGTACTATTTTTCACTCTAACTTTATTCAACTTCCTGTATCCTAAAAGTTCCATCCTTCTTTTTCACAAATAACACTAGTGCTCCTCATGGAGACACAATTGGCCGAATGTATTTCTTTTCCAATAGCTCTTGCAATTCAATTTCCTGCAACAACAAATCTAGGGTTCTCATTCTATAAGGCGTCTTGGACACTGATGAAACTTCCAACACAATATCAATTGTGAAGTCAATATCCCTCTTTGGAGGAAGTCTCGATACTTCATCAAGAACACATCACTGAATTTTTGCAAGACTTGATAGTCCTCCAACTTGGGAACTTCATTTCATGATCTATCCAATACATGGGATGCATACAACTGACAACCTTTTCTAAAGCACTTCTTCAACTGCAAGGTTGAAATCCACCTAACATAAACCATATTTGGAATTACCTTTACTATCCTTGGGTTTCCTTCTTCATTAATGCATTCAAAGGTTTTGTTGTAGCAATCAAGTTTAACTTTATGTCCTTCCTACAAATCCATTCCAATGAGAACATCATAGGAACCAAGTGGAAAAATATTTAGATTTTTCCATGTGAAGAGTCCATCCATATTTAATGGACATTTCTCCATCACTTCTTTAACTTTTCTCTTGGTTCTAGTGGCTAGTTGGACCAACCATGATTTATTATGCTTTCTTTTCTCAAAAGCACAAATCTCAACAATTTTAGGACTAACATAACTATGATTAGATCCAAGTTCAATTAAAATAGAAATAATTTACCTAACAATCTTACCTTCAACCTCAACCAAAACAAATTAATGGCTTGCTTGGCAGTCCTAATATAGTGCAACATAGATTCTAGGGATGTTCCTTGCTACATCACACAGTTTCAACCTCTTGGATGTGGTGAACATGCTTTGCACTCCCATTCTGTTGTGGACAATTTTTGAGCAAGTGGTCCTCTCCACATCCCCAACATTGAAGGGGCTCCCTTGGCTTAACCCCCATAAAGTTTGTTGGCTTATCCTCACAATGTGGTGACTACTTTTTGTTGATTTCTGAGATGAGGAGGCTTGAATCCCTTCCTCCTTTGATCAAAATTATCATTCTTCTTGTCTTTCCATGCCTTGTGGAATTTTGGCCTACTTTTGTTTCGATCATAACAATACTTGTCCTTTTTATAGTTTCATATAGAGTTTGAGGCTCATCAAACTCAATTTGGTCCTTGTATGATTGAGGTAATCCACTTAGAAAATGTTGAATTCTCACTTTATCATCTTTGATATACTTAACATACCTTAGTAGCTCCAAGAATTTATTAGCATCTTCTTCCATGGTCATTTGCCCCAACTTTAACTCATGAAATTCTTTGATTTTGTGATCATAGTACGGATCAGAGAGGTACTTTTGGTGGAAGTACTTCTTGATTTGATTCTAAACAATCTTTCTTTCATTGATCCTCTTAACTTGCCTAAGGTAATCCCACCATATTGATGCTCTTCCATCCAAATTAAATATGGCCACCCCGGTCTTCATGTCTCTAGAGTAGTCATGGACTTGGAAATAATTCCTCATCTGGAGAATCCAAGCCTTAGCTTATTTTCCATATTTCACTTCACTATCAAAGGTAGGGGGTTTTTACTTTCAAAATTATCCATGTGAGTTGTTCTTGAAAGGCCTATTCCTCTTATTCCAATGAGATGAAGAGGTTGATTTTTCGGTGGAGTCCTTATAGGTAGATGACTCACTAGAAGAGAATTCTAGAGTATATGTCCTATCTTTAGAAATTATCCTTTAGCTATGGAACCTCTTATGAGAATGTATCCTTGAGCTACTCCCTCTCTTATCATCATTGCCTAATTTCTGCCCATGATGAATTCTCCTCTGAATGTCTGTCAATCTCTAAATCATGTCCACATTCAACTGGTTCTATTCTTCTTAATCTCTAATGAAACTTTCATTATCTGATCTATAACTTTGTAACTCTACTCTTAGAATTCTCATGGTCTCTATAATATCTAGAGGTGTTTCTTGGTCTCTACGACCATTAAATTTTGTCTTTGAATTCTTAACATGCATATTTTCTCCCATCGGGTCTGTTGTAGCTTCATAAGGATCTTGTTCATCATCCATGGTAATTGTTTTCTTGTCCCAACCAAGACAACAGGCTTTCACATTGCACTATCTTGAATGTCAGCCCTTAATTGTCCTTGATGTAATACTATATCTGAAAAACGTTCATATACTCACATTATTAATTGCATTTCATCCTCATAAATTATTAAATTATTTTTCATGCATTATTGAAACTACCCATATTGACATTTTTTTTCAAATCAAAGGCTACAAGCTCTTTTTTATTCATTTTTAAGGAATATCCGAGGCACTTCTTCAAAATTTGATCATTCTCATTTGTTCCGTTGTGGATCATCTTCCAATGACTATAACCATGCTCAGTTCTGATCTCACAACTAAAAGTTCCAACCTTTCAAAATCACCAATTTTGCCCAAGTTTGCACTTTTCCTGTAGGTGCATTTAGTTTTAGAGACCATCTTCAACTACTTGTAGAAGAAAATATAGAGAGAACCAAAAAACATTTTGTATCAGAGACTGATAATACAAATTACACATATTACTCAATAACTTTCATAGCTTTGATATGATTCCCCAATCAATCTTTATAATTTTATGGAATTTACTACTTTTCTTTTTGCACTTCTTCTAGGCTTGTATTATTTTCCAAAAACTACTTCTCAAAAATTGGGCATTTAAGGAAAAAATTCCTCTAATGAATTTGCTCATATTGATGAGTAGGTAAAATGTTGAAATCACAAAGAATTCCATGTTAGAAAAAACAGGATCGCAGAGCAATAACAATAAACAAGATGCAAATCTAAAACACATAAACACAATACAAGAGAGACACCAATATACGTGGTTCACCTAATCTGGGCTACATCCATAGATAAATTGCTAGTTCTTTTATTATACCGTCCAACAAATGAAGGGATACAACCCGCAACACATCCGCTGCAACTTCCTCTTCACTCTCTCATAGTCTCTCTCACACAGTCATAGAGATCTTTACAATACTACAATATACACAACTGTATTACAATGCCTTCCTTTTAAAGAGGGATTACCATGGGAATATACCACGGGATACCCAATACCATGGGCCCATAAATCACCCATTATTGACCAAATCATGACTATGAAATTACAACATTTTACAAGGCATTTTTTTCCGAAATTTTCGCCACGGGGGAACTTCCTCCGAACCCCTGTCGCCCCCTCGAGACGCCCATGGAGACTGTAGTGGGGGGGAAATCCCCCCCCCACCCCCTGTCATGAGTTGGGATCCAGACACGGCTGAAACACGACCTCTGAATCCGGAAGACCAGGCTCCACAACCAACATTTCATATATGAGTTCTTGGGTCACTTTTCTCTCCTGCAAGATTCTTAAAATCCCTAAAATGTGCCACTGAATGGTGGATTTTGGCTTGTTTTTGAATCCCTATTCCATTTGCCTGAGAATTTTTTCAAAGGCTCAAAAGGGTTTCTATGTACCTAGTCATGGGCTTTATTGTCCAATTTTCATCATGAGCATAGCTCTTGTTTGGGTTTATGACAAGTGTCTTCAAAAATCACTAATCCTTAAGTTTTGAAAATTTTGAGTTGAATGAGGAATCCACCCTCACTCACATTTTTGTAGGCTTCAATACTACAGATCCAACCTAATTTTTTTTGCCAAAAATTGATAAAAACTACTCCTACTATGCCCAGGATAAGAAAATGGCTATGTACTTCTTTTTATATAATATTTTCTATATTGATGATGTGGCATGTCATGTGGAAGTGATGATATGGAACCATGCCCACTTGGACCCTACATGGCATCCTTTGGTTCTACCATGTCATAATTTGTTTGGTGCCTTTGTCACTATCATCGAGGTTCTCAAAACTTCCCACATGGTAATTTTTAACACCGTTTAAAGGAATCATGTGAATGCATGTGAATGATCAAGATTAACTATGATCAATATTAATTTTCACTCCTAAATCATTTATAGGAGTGAAATTAACTATGCAATTGGCACAATTAATGTCTTTTTCCCAAAATAGAGGACTTAATCCCTTATATTGGATGATATGATTTTCCATTTCCTTTAATGTGTGAATCTTTCTTTGGGAAACACCATTTTGTTGTAGTGTGTATGGAACAATATGATGGATGCAAATGTCCTATTAAATGTAGTACATTATAAATTTGTTGTTAACATATTCATCTCCATTATATATTCTTAACTTCTAGAGTTGTTGTTTAGATTGTTTTACAAAGGTTTTGGAGGCCAAAACGATGTTAAAAAATTCACTTTTATGTTTTAAGAAGTAAACTCATGTGCATATGGAGAAGTCATCAATGAAAGTTAAGAAGTACATGAATCCATAGAAAGAATTAGAAGGAAGTGGACCACACAAATCACTCTGAACAAGTTGCAAGGGGGCAAAGGTGTGCCAAGAAGCATGTTTTAAAACAAAGCTATGAAGGGATCCAGATAGGGGGGGGTTAGCCCCAGATTACTCTCCTCTAAAAACTACAAGTGTCAGGAGAGCACTCTCAAGGAAAGACAAAGGAAAATCAACATAAGGTGCCACACAAGAGACTAAGTTGGTGTCTCTATCCTTAGAAACTAGGGCTCTTAGAGAAGTCAAAGCCCTCGCAAGGGTAAAAAAATGATTTTTTTCTCCCTGAACGTGAGGGGAGTTTGGGGCCTCCCAAAATTTCCTACCCTGAAAAGAACCTTGGATAACACACAACCAGACTTAGTTTTACTGCAAGAGACCATGGTAAGTGGAGATACAGCTAGACATTTTTTCATGAAACCTAAACCTTCATAGGAAATTTGTACTACAGATGTAGAGGGCCTTTCTAGTGGGATTCTTGCTGCTTGGGATCCTCGAAAAGCTATATTTCATCCCTATAAGACCTATGCAGGAATTATTCTATATGGGAAGCTAGTTGGCTTTGACAAGAGTTTAAATATCATAAATTGCAATGGACCTTATCTAGATTGCTGGTCCTTCAAGGAGCATGTCCAAATGGATCATTTGTTGGACCTTCGTAATCTAATTCTTGTGGGGGATATAAATTTCACAATGATTGCCTCTGAGGTATGGGGCCATCATTCTAAGGAAAACACATTGGGATATTTTTTTACAAATCTCTTTCCCTCGGTCGACTTAATTGATATTGAACCTCTCCCTTTAGTTCCAACGTGGCGGAATGGAAGAAGTGGTCAGAATTGCATTCTGAAGCGTCTTGATCAGTTGTTGGTTTCATAATATATATTTTCTTTTTTAAGTTCTCATCATGGGTGGATCAATCCAAAATATATGATCACTATCCTATTCTGTTTCAATTTGATGTGGAAGGAAATTGGTATAAATTTCCATTCAAATTTAACCATTCATGGTTATCGGATCAAGAATATATATTGTTGATTGAGGAATGGAAAAAGATGGATGTGGAGTCAGAGTCCTCGGCTATGGATAAATTGGTCCAGAAATTGAAATGGCTTAAGTTCATTACAATTAAATGGGAGAGCGATAAGGAAAAGTATCTGAGATAGGAACTCTTGAGCCTGGAAATCAAAATTAGGATTTTTATCTCTTCAAATCTCTTTGGTCCTCTAGTTCCAAAGGATCATGCTACTCTCATTGATTTGGAAAAAAGGAAAATAACTATTTTGAAAATGGAAGAGGAGATTTGGCGGTTGAAAATTCGTGCAGTATGGATTACGACTGGTGATTCAAACACTAAATTTTTCCACATTTTTGCTGAAAACAGGAGGATCTGGAATTCCATATGGGAGTTACAGGACTTGGAAGGGAATAAGATTTCCAAAAATGAGGAGTTACATAAGGGGGGAATTTCCTTTTTTCAAACTATGTTCCAGGACCTAAAGACATATTCTTTGATAGAGCAATTCAAAGTTATTAAGGAATATCCCAGATTCTTATCTGAGGAAGAAGGGAATTATATGTATAAGCTAGTATCTCTAGAAGAAGTGGAAGCTATCCTGAAGGGTTTTGAAAAATCCAAAAGTCCGGGCCCAGATGGGTGGACAATAGAGATATTTATATTTTTCTTTGATATTATGGGGCTGTATGTCCTTGCAGCTCCGGAAGAATCCAGATTAACTGGTAAGGTTACTGGTGCTATAAATTCTACATTTCTAACACTTATCCCTAAATGTTCTCACCCTACTGATTTTTAATGTAGACCGATCTCTTTTTGTAATCTAATATATAAAGTCATTTCCAAAATTGTTGCAATAATATTGAAGTCGATTTTATCGAAATACATTTCCCTAGAACAATTTGGTTTCTTGGACGACTGGAAAATCCTAGATGTAGTTGGGGTTGCCCAGGAGTTTTTTCATAGCATAAAATCCAAACACTTAAAATGACTCATACTAAAGTTGGAAATTGTTAAGGTGTATGACCTAGTGGATTGGACCTTCCTTCGGTTGATTTTAATATAGATTGGTCTTCCATGGGAAGTAAACAAATGGATTATGGCTTGTTTAACCTTGGTAAACTATGTAGTCTTTATTAATGGTGCTCCATTGAATTTTTTTAAGGGGACGAGGGGCCTATGTCAGGGGTGCCCTCTATATCCACTCTCGTTCCTACTCACAATTGAAGGATTAATTAGGATTCTTCTTAGAGCGAGGTCGGCTAGGACATTGAAGGGGATTAAAGTGACATCACAATGTTCGGTGACCCGTCTACTGTTCGTAGACGATGTAATGCTATTTGGATTGGGAAGTGTTTCAGAATGGCAATAACTAAAGGTAATCCTATTGCTCTTTTGCAATGTGTCTGGAATGCAAATTATTAATGAGAAATCAATTTTTCTTCAACATGATTTGGAGGAGGATTTAAAGTTACATATTGGTCAGGATTTTGAGAAGAACCTGCAACAATTAATTGATGAATACACGATATATCAGATCACAGAATATTTTTATTGATCGCAGGCCACTTTGAGGGGGCAACCTCCTTTGAGAAAGCTCAATACAAAATAACTTCATCGTCGCTTCATTGGCCTCAACACAAACTTATATACTAAGTCTAGGCGCCAATACTATGGGTCAAAACCATGGGCCAATACAAACTATGAATCAACAAATACTACGGGATGACTTAAAAAGCATATGCGTCCAACAACAATAATACCAACTATGGATCAACAAATACTACGGGACGACTTACAAAGCATATGCCTCCAACAACAATATACTAACAAAGTAAAGAGAAGGGTTGACATGGGTTCTTATCATCCCCTCCCCCTTAGAAAAAGATTTGTCCTCAAAGCTTTAGATGTGGAAATTGTTGCTGAATCTGAAGGAGTGGTTCCCAAGTAGCATCCTTTTGGTTGCATGCCGTGCCACTGAATTAAGACCTTTGTGATAGAGCGAGAGCGAAGCTGACGAGTGCGCTTATTGAGGATGACCTCCGACTCCAAAAGGATGGATCCTTCATTATCCAGTTCTGGTAAAATAGTTTTTCCTCTGATGTTGGTGCCAAGAACTTTCTTCAGACAAGAGACATGAAATACTGGATGAATGCGGGAAGAAGGAGGAAGTTCCAATTTATAAGCAACGAACCCAATCTGAGGAAGAATCCTATATGGCCCATAGAACTTTGGAGCGAGCTTATGACGCCCTTTGAGTTTCAGGGAGGATTGCTTGTAAGGCTGGAGGCGAAGAAAAACCATATCACCTGCTTCAAAAGTGCGCTCAAAACGGTGCTGATCGACTTGTTGCTTCATGCGATTTCTTTCCATATGATATTTTCCTGCAAAATGCGAAGAATCTGATCGCGGTTTCGAAGGACTGTGTCAACTGCCTGAAATGGTGAACTGCTGGGGGTGTATGGAAGAAGAACTGGCGGTGCCTGACCATAAAATGCTTCATATGGAATCATTTTAGAGGTAGTGTGGTAAGAGATAGTGTACCACCATTCAACGAGAGGGAGCCACTTTGTCCACTGATGTTGTTGTTCAGAGGTGAAGCAATGAAGATAAGTTTCCAAGCATTTATTGATAATTTCAGTCTAACCATTTGTTTGTGGGTGATACCGTGAACTCATCTTTAGTTTGGTGCCAGTGTGGAGAAATAATTCTGTCCAAAAATGACTGGTGAAAGTCGCATCACGATCCGAGACAATTGAAGAAGGGATTCCATGAAGACGAAAGATCTGGTCTAGGAAAATTTGAGCGACTGAGGTGGCTGTATAGGGATGGCTGAGAGCACAAAAATGACTATATTTGGATAGGCGATCAACCACAACCAAAATCACTGTCTTCCCCCCAGATTTAGGGAGCCCTTCAATGAAATCCATAGAAATATCTGTCCAAATCCATGTAGGTATGGGAAAGGGTTTGAGCAATCCCATAAGGAGTGTCATTACACCCTTATTGCACTGGCAGGTATCACATTCGACCACCATCTCTTGAATTTTCCTTTTCATGCCCTGAGAAAATAAGTTATGCCGTGCCCGCTCATACGTTTTGACGAACCCAGAGTGCCCCGACGATGGATAAGCATGTGTTGGTTGTGGAGCCTGATCTCCAGATTCAAAGATATTATTATTCAACCGTGTTTGTACCCCAACTTTATATTATATGTAAAAAGGATTGTACACTCACCCCAATGGGGGGGGGGTTGGGGGTTATAACCCCTAGCTGGGGGGTCCGAGGGGGAAGCCCCCGAAGGAAATTTTTGGGGTTGTTTTACGGGCCCATGGTTTTGGGTAACCCGTGGTATTTTTTCCATTGTATCTCCCTTATAAAAGAAAGACATTGTAATACGGCTAGGGTTGATGTATTAGGTTTTATGCATTGTAAAGATCTCTGAGATTAGGAAGAGAGACTATGAGACAGTGAAGAGGAAGTGCGGCGGTTGTGCTGCAGGTTGTATCCCTTCACTTTGATGGACGGTATAATAATACGGACTGGAAACTTCAGTGTGGATGTAGCCCATCTTGGGGTGAAACACAATATATCTGTGTCTCTCTTGTAATGTGTGTGTGATTATATTTGCATTTCTGTTTATTGTTATTGCTCTGCGATCCTGTTTTTTCTAACAATTGGTATCAGAGCCAAAGGTCTATTTGGCAGATAAACCCGCAGGAAGCTAGGGTTTCTGGTTCGAGTGGGAGCAATGGCGGAAGAAGGAAAGTTTAAGGTCGAGAAGTTTAACGGCCAAAACTTCCAGTTATGGAAGATGAAAATGGAGGACTATCTATAACAAAAGGATTTATTCCTGCCATTGGGAGGAAGAGCAAAGCAGCCGGCGGCCATGAAGGACGAAGAATGGGAGGTTCTTGACAGAAAGGCTCTGGGAACAATACGGTTGAGCCTAGCTTCGTTGGTGGCTTTCAATATCTCAAAAGAAATGAGAACGGAGGGTTTGATGAGCGCATTGGGTAAGTTGTATGAAAAACCCTCGGCCTCCAACAAGGTATTTCTAATGAAGCATTTATTTAATATAATATGTCTGAATGTGGATCTGTTACTGATCATTTAAATAAGTTTAATAAGGTTACAAATCAATTAAGTTATGTAAGTGTGAACTTTGATGATGAGGTTGGGGCTCTTCTAATCTTGTGTTCATTGCCAGAAAGCTGAAATAGTTTGGTCATGGATGTAAGTAACTCTGTCTCTGGTTCAAACACCTTGAACTTTGATGACGTTATTGGTGTTATTCTTAGCGAGGAAATGCGAAGAAAAACCACAGGTGAGACATCAGGTAATGCGTTGACCATGGAGAGCAGGGGAAGACAAAAGGAGAGAGGAAAGAGCCAAGGTAATCGCAACAACTCTAAAAAGGCCAGATCCAAGTCCAGACTGGGAAAAATAGAGTGCTGGAATTGTGGAAATAAAGGACATCTGAAGAAGGACTGCAGATCTCTAAAGAAGAAAGGAGATGCACAAAAGGAAACTACCTAGGAAGCAAATGTAGTAGGTGATGTGTTACAAGATGCTTTGATTCTTGTATTAGATAATACAAGTGATTATTGGGTAGTAGATTCAGGGGCTTCATGTCATGCTACACCCCATAGGAAATATTTTGGACATGTTTTATTGGGTGATGATGAGCCATGTAAAATTGTTGGAATGGTAAGGTATGGATAAAATTTAAGAATGGAACTGATTGGTTGTTGAAAGATGTCAGGCACATTTCTGCTATGAAAAGAAATCTGATCTCAATAGGGTAGTTGGGAGATGGCGGCTGTTTATCTACATTTGGAGAAAAGTGGTGGAAGATCACTAAAGGATCAATGGTGATAGCAAAAGGGGACAGGGTACGTACGTTGTATTTATGTCCTCATAATACTGACCATTCTATCTCTTTAGCTTCCACAGGAACATATACAACATTATGGCATCATAGGCTTGGCCACATGAGTGAGAAGGGGATGCAGATTCTCCACTCAAGGAAGTTGTTGCCTGATTTGAAGCAGGTAAGTTTGGAATTCTGTGAGAACTGTGTTTATGGAAAACAGAAGAGAGTCAGATTTCTCAGGGTTGGGAAACAGAAGAAGAATGAAAAGTTAGAGCTAGTGCATACAGATGTATGGGGACCGACTCAAGTACAATCTCTTGGTGTCTCTCATTATTATGTTACATTTATTGATGATGCAACTAGGAAAAATTGGGTTTATTGCATTAGACATAAATCTGATGTGTTTGCTACTTTTAAGAAGTGGAAAGCTTTGGTTGAGAATGAGACAGGGAAAAGGTTGAAGTGTCTCAGATATGATAATGGAGGTGAGTACTGCGGCAAGGAGTTTGATAGTTACTGTTCATACCATGGGATTCATAGAGAGAAGACAGTCCCAGGAACACCACAAGAAAATGGTGTGTCAGAAAGGATGAACAGAATGATCATGGAGCGTGCAAGGTGTATGAGACTACATGCAGGGTTTCCCTTACAGGTTTGGGCGGATGCTATAAATACTGTTGTTTATTTAATAAACATAGGACCTTCAAGTGCTTTGGATGGTGGTATTCCAGAGGAGGCATGGACATATAAAAAGGTAAACTACTCATTTATGAGAACGTTTGGTTGTGAAGCATTTGTCCATATTGATAAAGAAAATAGAACAAAGCTTGAAGCTAAATCCAATAAATGTACCTTTATTGGATATGGGGTTGATGATTTTGGTTATCGTTTATGGGATTATGAAAATCACAAAATCATTAGAAGTAGAGATGTCATATTCAATGAAAAGGTCATGTATAAAGATCAGTTGTAGGGAAAGAAACAGGAAAAGGAAAACACAGAGTACACAGTACTTGATGAAATTCAAGAAAATGAAGTTCCAAAGGTGCGAGAAAATCAAGAACAACAACAAGTACCTGAAACTCCTGCAACTGCAAGAAGATCTACCAGGTTAAGTAGACTCCCTGAACGATACTCTCCTTCAATGTATTATTTGTTGATGACTGATGCTGGTGAACCAGAATGTTATGAAGAAGCAATGAAGGTGGAAACTAGAAAGAAGTGGGAGCAAGGCATGAATAAGGAGATGGACTGATTGGTAGGAAACCAAACTTGGGATTTGGTTCAGTTTCCTGCTGGTAAAAGAGCATTGCAGAACAAATGGATTTACAGGTTGAAGGAAGAAGAAGGAGGCAAGAAGCGGTACAAGGCCAAACTTGTTGTAAAGGGGTTTGCACAGAAGAAAGGTATAGATTTTGATGAAATATTTTCTCCTGTTGTTAAGATGACTTCAATTAGGACTATCTTAAGTCTAGTGGGGGTAGAAGATTTGCATCTTGAGCAGGTTAGATGTAAAAACAACCTTTCTCCATGGGGATTTGGAGGAAGAGATATATATGCAACATCCACAAGGGTATGAGGTCAAAGGTAAGGAGAACTTGGTATGCAGGTTGAAAAAGAGTTTGTATGGCTTGAAGCAAGCTCCAAGGCAGTGGTATTTAAAATTTGATAGGTTTATGACAGAACAAGGTTATAGTAGATGTCATTCTGACCACTATGTTTATTTCAAGAAGCTAGACACTGAAAGATATATTATCTTGTTATTGTATGTGGATGACATGCTTGTTGCAGGGTCTAACATGCAGGATATAAATGTACTCAAAAGGAAGCTAGCTAATTCATTTGTGATGAAGGATTTGGGTGCTGCAAAGCAAATCCTTGCTATGAGAATAACGAGACAGAGGAAAAATCGCAAATTGACATTATCTCACAGTGAGTACATAGAAAAGGTGTTGGAGAGGTTCAGAATGTAGAATGCAAAACTAGTAAGTACACCTTTGGCCAGCCATTTCAGTCTAGGTAAGGAAATGTGTTCCAAGACACAGGAAGAGACAGATTACATGTCCAAGATTCCATATCAATCAGCAGTTGGTAGCTTGATGTATGCCATGGTGTGCACAAGACAAAATATTGCACAAGCAGTGGGAGTTGTGAGCAGATATATGAACAATCCAGGTAAAGAACATTGGAAGGCAGTACAGTGGATTCTCAGGTATTTGAGAGGTACTACCACTCAGGAATTATGTTTTGGAGGTTCAGACACTGTTCTACAGGGTTATGTTGATGCAGATATGGCAAGTGATAAGGATAGCAGGAGGAGCACCATAGGGTATGTGTTTACTATAGGTGGAACAACAGTAAGTTGGATTTCAAAACTACAGAAGGTTGTTGCACTTTCAACAACAGAAGCAGAGTATGTTGCTGTTATAGAGGCTAGTAAAGAGATGATTTGGTTGCAGAGGTTTATGGAGGAATTGGGTAAGAAGCAGAAGGATAGCAGGTTGTATAGTGACGGCCAGAGTGCCATTCATCTTGCAAATAACTCATCATTCCATTCCAGGACTAAACATATATATCTCAAGTACCATTTCATACGCTCTGTTATGGAAGATAAACCGTTGAAGCTGGAAAAGATACATACTAGCCAGAATCCTGCAGACATGTTCATAAAGGTAGTGACCAGAGAGAAACTGAGTTCCTGCTCGGTTTTAGTTTCCCTTCTAGCATGAAGGTGAAGATGAG
Source organism: Larix kaempferi (assembly GCA_027924585.1). Classification (NCBI taxonomy): domain Eukaryota; kingdom Viridiplantae; phylum Streptophyta; class Pinopsida; order Pinales; family Pinaceae; genus Larix; species Larix kaempferi. Next base: position 39,043,571 of record BSBM01000858.1, on the reverse strand, counting down.
AAAGTTGCCAAGTCCAAGGTCCAGCAAGTACAGTAGCGGTGGAGTTGTTGTGATCAATCTTCAAGTGGGAGATTGTTGGTTGTGGAGCTTGATCTACAGATTCAGAGATATTATTATTCAGCCGTGTTTGTACCCCAGCTTTATATGATATGTAAAAAGGACTGTACACTCACCCCAACGGGGTGGGTGGGGGTGGGGGGGGGGGGAGAAGCCTCCCCCCATTGGGGTCTGGGGGTTATAACCCCCAGTTGGGGGGTCCAGGGGCAGCGCCCCCAAAGGAAATTTTTGGGGTTGTTTTACGGGCCCATGGTTTTGGGTAACCCGTGGTATTTTTCCCATTGTATCTCCCTTATAAAAGAAAGACATTGTAATACGGCTAGGGTTGATGTATTAGGTTTTATGCATTGTAAAGATCTCTGAGATTAGGAAGAGAGACTGTGAGACAGTGAAGAGAGACTGTGAGACAATGAAGAGGAAGTGCAGCGGTTGTGCTGTAGGTTGTATCCCTTCACTTTGCTGGATGGTATAATAATAAGAACTAAAAACTTCAGTGTGGACGTATCCCATCTTGGGGTGAAACATGATATATCTGTGTCTCTCTTGTAATGTGTGTGTGATTATATTTGCATTTCTGTTTATTGTTATTGCTCTGCGATCCTGTTTTTTCTAACAGCATGGAGTTCATAGAATATAGCCTGTTGAAGATCGGTGCTCTAGGGAAGCACCATCCCAAGAGTAATGTGGTACAACAAAAGGGTTGTTGGCCAAGCGTTGGATGATTTGAGATAATGAAGAGTCATTGACATAGCCCTGTTGAACAGATTGCAACCAATTTGGAATAGGCATAGAAATAGATAAAAGAGAACCTTGGTCATCAAATGTGCGAGAAAGAGCATTCGCCACAATATTGTCCTTACCCTTCTTGTAAGTGATCTCATAGTCATAACCCATGAGTTTGATAACCCATTTCTGTTGTGCTGGGGAGGAGACATGTTGTTCCAGGAAATATTTCAGACTATGGTGATTAGTCTTGATGCAGAAATGTTTCCCTAATAGGTATGGTTTCCACTTTTGTACTGCATGCAAAATAGCCATCATTTCCTTCTCATATGTAGAGGCAGCTAAATTCTTACCTGAAAGGGCTTTGTTGGTGAACGCAATGGGGTGTTCATCTTGAAGGAGAACAACACCAAGTCCATTGTCGCAAGCATCACTCTCGAGAGTGAAGGGCTTGGAAAAATCAGGCATAGCTAGAACAGGTGTAGTACACATAGCTTGTTTCAGTTTGTCAAATGCACACCCAGTAGCATGTGTCCATGTAAAAGCATCCTTTTTCAATAGAGTAATTAATGGAGCTGCAATCTTCCCATAATCCTTGAAAAACTTGCGGTAGTAGCCAATCAACCCCAAAAAACCACGAAGGCTCTTGAGTGTCTGAGGATGCGGCCAATTGGTCATGGCAGCGATTTTAGCAGGATCCATGCGAATCCTTTGTGCTGAGATAATGTGCCCGAGATACTCGACTTCCTTCTGTCCAAAAACACATCTAGACTGTTTGGCGTGGAGATGATGGTCAGAGAAAAGTTGCATTACAAGATCCATATGCTGGAGATGTTCAGCCCAAGTTTTACTGTAGATGAGGATATCATCAAAGAATACCAGAATGAATTTCCGCAAGTAGGGTCGGAATATTTTATTCATCAAGGCCTGGAATATCGAAGGAGCATTAGTGAGGCCAAAGGGCATGACCAAAAAATCATAGTGGCCATCATGTCTGCAGAAAGCTATTTTAGGGATATCATCCTCATGAACCCGAATTTGATGATACCCAGAACGAAGATCCAAGTTAGAGAAAAATTGAGCACCATGAAGCTAATCAAGAAGTTCATCAACAACAGGAATTGGAAACTTATCCTTGACGGTGAGGTGATTAAGTGCTCGGAAGTCAATGCAGAGGTGCCATGACCCATCTCTTTTGCGGACAAGAAGAACTGGTGAAGAAAAGGAACTAGTGCTTGGGCGAATAATACCTTGCTTCAGTAAGTCCCGAACGAGCATTTCAATCTCTGTTTTTTGGTGAAACGGGTAGCGATAGGGCCTGATGTTGGGAGGAACGCTTCCAGGAAGGAGCTGAATACGATGGTCCTCTGGCCTTGAAGGTGGCAATCCCACTGGTTCAACAAAGACATCTGTATATCGATCCAAAATTTGTTGTAGATCCAAAGGAGTAGTGGAGACCGCTGATGGTTGTATCTGAATGGAATGGATCTGAGCGATGACACCATGTGAATTCTTCTTAAGGATTTTTTCCATGCAATGTGAACTGATGATGCTGAGAGACCCTGTTTGTAAGCCTGTAAATGTGTGTTTTTGTCCATTAGGGGAAAACTGCATCCAAAGTTCATCAAAATACCATAAGATGGGGCCAAGTGTGCGTAGCCATTGAGCGCCCAAAACCACATCACATCTGCCCAAGGTTAAGGAAAACATGTCAGAGCGCAGGTTATAATATCCCATAGAGATACGCACATTACGGCACTTCCCTTTGCAAGGCAAGGTGCCCCCATTGGCAACCATGACTTCAAAGTTGGAGCAAGGATGGATAAAACAATCAGCCTGTTTGGGGATCCGGGGGTCAATGAAATTATGAGTGCTACCAAAATCAATGAGTATTGTAAGAGGAAGCTTCTTGAAGTAACCCTTGACTCGCATTGTTTGGGGGGTGGTGATTCCAGTTAAAGCATGGACAGATATCTTTGGCTCGTTGTCCTGAGATGGAGGGTCAATAGGCGGCTCCTGAATGTCGACCTGAGCATCCATTGTATCTTGAGCTTCTTCACCAATTTCAGAGGTAGGCGGAGAATCCATATCCAAGAGATAGAGCTTTTGCTGAACACATCTATGTCCTCGAGTGAATTTCTCATCACAATTATAACAAAGCCATTTTTCTCTGCGTGCCTGCATCTCTGTTTCAGACAAATTCTTGATAGGAGTTGGCCGAGGAGCTGGCGGGATGGGAGGTCGTTGAGAACCCATATTTTGGAAGGGAACAAAAGTGGGTTTGGAGCGCTGTTGGGATGCAATCTTGTCTTCTACCAACTTAGCCAACCCCAGGGCTTGCATCATTGTGTTGGGACAAATTTTTTTGACCTCAAAGCGGATTGCATCCTTTAGACCACTGATAAAACAACTCCGGTAGAAGTCATCAGGCCATCCCTCAGTGTGGTTGGCTAGTTTCTCAAATTCGGTTTGATACTTTCTCACAGTGCCAATTTGGCGAAGTTTAGTGAGGGCTCCGATGAAGTCATCAAAAGCACTAGGACCAAATCGTTGCAAAAGGAGATGAAAAAAATATGGCCATTTTGGCTCTTCATGAGCCTTGATGTACCAACGGTACCATTGAAGAGCTTCCTGTTCCAAATGAAAGGATGTGTTATCACTCCAGGAGTCCTTCTAGGCTGTAACTCGAAGAAGCCTGGTAACTTAATCAATATATCAATAATATAAAGAGGTGGATCAAGTTGGATGACTCATACAAAACTCACTCACTCAAACATGCATAGACATACTCAGATAGTCAAGGATTTTAACCATTGCTGCTCAGAAGGTTTTATAAAAGTAGATATGTGCAAAAAATATTATGCTAGCAAACTCATATAAAGAACATACATGAATGGCTGATCACAATATGAAAATGGTACTTGGTATTCGATTCGCCAACATAGATAGGATGACAACTATCAAACGTTAGATAAACAGAATAAGTATGAAATAAACATTTCACTGCAAGTACAAGAAGATAGGAAGAAAGGGTCTGAACATCAATGGCAAAAGAAGCTTATACAAACGAGATGAAGATGAGAAGTCTGAGAGCTATATTGCATAAAGTCTCCAAAATTGAACCATTGTTCTACATGAGTTCCAGGATTTATAGCCTTTACAACATCCCCCTAGATCCTAATAATTTGGGTCGAACTTACTCGAGATGGAAAATCCAAAAATGTCTTTCAACAACTAGGAAAAATCATTTTTAATTGGCCAGACTGCTGAAAAATGGGGCTCAAAGATGCATTCGATTCTCCCAATCTATGACACCTGTAGGAAAACTGAGAGAGGTTATTGTTCTCTGACATGTTAGGAAGAACAAAATCAGAGCGTTTTGTAGGATGATTCTCCAGTCGCTCAGACTCATCTTTTGAAAATGATGACTCTGCATAGTAAAAACGCCACTTTTGCTGAAACTGCTAAAAAAGAGGCTCAGAGATGGATTCAGTTCTCCAGCTATGTGACACATGTGTATAAAATGAAAGAGGTTATTGTGAATTGATGTGTTGTGAGAAAAAACCTCTCTCATATCTTTGAAACTCGTTTTGGTTTTACCGAGATCTGCATTTCAAATACATGTGTAAAACAGGCAGATTCTGGGATCCGGAAATTGGGGCTCCGTGACGGATTTGATTCTCTCAATATGCAAGACCTGTAGGAAACGGGGAGAGGTTATTGTTCTATGACATGTTGGGAAAAAAAATCTCCGAGCGTTTTTCAAAAAGATTCTCCAGACGCTCAGAATCATCATTTGAAAATGATGACTAGGGACAGTAAAAAAACACTACATTTCTTCATTATTTCCATCTTGCTGACACCTTCAAAACTGGAACAGCACATTGAAACAAATCCTATTAATTAAAACCTTCACTTAGAAACCATCCTCATGCCCTTTAGAATGATAAAACTTGGATCTGTGCGAAAATGATAATTTCCTGTGATTTTTAGGCTTTCGGTAGCTAGTAGGTCTGAGCTTGATTTCTGTTAGCTACCGAAAGCTCTGTTTCGGTGGCTAATGAATGAATCTGACATGTTCCCCTAAGCCACCGAAACTGTAAAAACTGACCTTCCCTTAGCTTGAAGGATTTTTCTTATGAGATAAGCTGCCGAAAACTGGATTTTTTGGTAGCTAATGAACAATCAATATGTTCGCCCAAGCTACCGAAAACTCTGTTTGATATCAACCTGCAAAATTTAACTTTTGACTTGTAAGCTGCCATAACTTACCTTTCGGTGGCTAATGAACACCATTGTATTTTCCCAAGCCACCGAAAACTGCCCCCTGACTCACGCTGTATGTCCTTTCACTTTCGGTAGCTAGGAGAGCCTTGAAAATTTCGTTTAAGCTGCCGAAAGCAGGGCTTTTGGTAGCTTAGGGACAGTTTTAAATAAGCGCTTAGCTACAGAAACCTGTCTTTTGAAATTTCTGAAATGAAAACCCAATCAAATTTTTTTCAAACTTTATTACATGCATAAAGATATAAAAAATGAGCCTTAAAAAATTTAGAAATGAATTTTCAAATGACCTCCCATCATCTAAAATTGATCAACTCGACAAAATTATTTGGGGAGATAACATCTGGCTCCTACTCGGGGATGAAAGCCTCCCTGTGAGGTTTCAAGAACCACAGATCTGATGCCTTTTCTGGATAAACAAAATACAGAACCTAGTCTAGTGTTCCATTGGGCATGGAGTCATTTAAACTGCCACCAAATCTCTGCAATCTGTCCATAAATGTTCAACTGTAAACCTACTAGCAATGCCTTGCATCCGTTGGGCTATGGAGTCATCTGGCCTCTGCAAACCTGTAATCTGCCTGTAACCTACTTATTCGAAAAAACTGAAAACAATCTATGTGCTCGTATGAATAGCTTATTCTTCTACCTATTCCTATTCTAACAACTGTACTGATGCTTAATCAAGTAAACTCATGCTTCCAATGAAGCCATGTCAGAAAAAGATTTGCTGACAAAATTCTTGATCTCGGCCCCAAGAATAATGGAATGTACATCGAACAGGAAAGTGTTTTAAATAGATGATAAAACCAACTTTTGTCTGACATAAAATTTTTAACATATATGCTGCTCATAGAGTCAAAATAATTAGCAATAGGGTCATCAAATTTACAAGGAAATACCTCTTCTTGTTGTTGTTCCAACTGACTGAGATGCCTTTGCTGGTGGCTGTCTTCATTGATCTTAATGCTAAGTGTGGAATTCTCAACCTCTGTCAGAGAAACCTGCAT